>VYXD01013642.1:27708-42384 GCA_013397195.1 Hylia prasina | reverse complement strand
AGTATTTTAAACAGTATTTTAAACAGTATTTTAAACAGTATTAAAGTGAGAGGCACAGAGGTGGCTGCTGCCCCAAGTGACCTTGTCCTTACAGGGGTGCAGTGTCCAGCGGGATGCCAGACAGCCCCACGCCCTCCCAGCATCCAAATGCATCCAGGTCCCTGGATGGGTTAACCCATCTCCCTTCTCCCTTCTGTTCCCCACCCCCAAACCAACCCCAGGGCACCCAGCACCCTCCCCACGCCCTCCCTGGGCTCTCACCTCCTTGTTCTCCAGCTGCAGGACGCTGCGGAGCGAGTCGCGGGTCTGCGTCAGCTGCTTCACCTCCTCCTCCTGCGCCTGGCGGAGCTGCAGAGGGAGCAGCTGCCCTCACTGCTGCACCCGGCGCTCTCAGGGGCTGGCACGGGCACGGGGACAGGGGGTGGCAGCCTGGGACACGTCTCTGAGGGGCACTGGATGGCAGCACGGGGGCCTTACCGCGTGGAGGGACACGGCGAGCTTCTCAATGAAGGGAGAGAGGTTCTGGGCAGCCTTCCAGCCGTCTTGGAAGAAACTGGGCGTTTGTTGAGGATGATTAAGATGCAGGGGGGGAAGACGGAGGCAAAAAGAGGGTTTTTAGGGGAAATGTGGCAGGAGGTGATGGTGATTACCTCCCTGGAAAGGTGTGCTTGCTTTGTGGCTCCCTGGCTACGGGGAGCTGGAGAGAGCCCAGCAAAGGTCAAGCCCAGCCCATGGGGTTTGGATACCCCAAGTATTTGGGGTGTTTGGGCCTCCTGTTTAATCCCACTGGGGAGCAGTGCTGCCAAAAGCCACATTCTGGGGGGTCCCGGGGTCACAGTCAAAACATGCTTTTAACCACAGTGACTGTCTCAACCTGCCTCAGTTTCCCCATTTGAGAGCTGGAGGAGATGATGACTCCCACACACTGCTGTTCCAGCCTCACAGAGCAACAGGAAAGGCAAGGGGATGTTGATCCTCACTCCAAACACCCTCATTACAAGCCCCATGGCTAATGCCAGAGCTGCTCAGCTGAGCTCATCCCTCGAAATCTATCCAAAAACCAAATAATCAGATATAGCTCAAGCCAATGCCCCTCCCGCAGCCCCATGGACACGTTTACAGCTTCTCAAGACAACAAAGCACATTTCAACTCCCCAGAGAAAACTGAAGAGTGAAAGGCTCTGCCCCGTATCTCCACCAACAGCTTTATGGGTCTGGGATGAGAGCAGAATACCCCAGACCCTCATGGGACCACCCAAGGGTGACAGCCAGCCCTGATGACAAGCCAGCTTGAGCCAGGTGGCACCTACTTGTGCTGAGCGTGGAAAAACTTGATGAGGCTCTGCAGGAAATCTGGTCCCTGCTTCATCTGAGACTCGCTGGCTTTTAGCAGGTACTGGAGGGGGAGAAGACACCTGGTTAGGTGACAGAGACAAGGAGCAGCTGAAAATATCCCAGAGGAAAGAGCAAGAGCCTGCCCAGCCCTTGATTCCATTCCCAGCATGGGGAGGAAGGTTAAAACACTGGCTGGGTTTCAAGAAGTCGAGTCATGATGTTGGATTTGAAGGCAGCTCGCTGGGGACCACCCTCAAAAAACCTGGCTCTGGAAGTCCTCCAAGACATGGAAAGTTCAAGGACTGAGGCAGGCCTCCAGGGTTTCCAGCCAAGCATGCTTCTCCCACTGCTCATTACTTCTGGAGTTAATAAATAACCGAAACTCAAGGCAGCTTGTGAAGGGAAAAAAAAAAACCCACAACAAAAAAGGCCTGATGTTTTTTAAGACATGGCCCTTTCACTCCCAAAAAATCAGATTCCAAGAAGCGAGCACCTGCAGCATACCAGCGCCGGAGGTCTGCTGAGGTGCCCCGTGGGATGGGGAATTTCAGCTTTATGCATCAAATCCATCCATCAGCTGCAGGCAGGGAAGGAAAGACACAGAGTCTCGCTCACCCTAAGCAAAATAAGGAGGGGAAGAGATTTTCCCCCTGCAAGCTCCTCTCCAGCTGCTGGAATGGCTTTGAGTGGGGAGTGAGGGGAGGGGGAGGCAGCTCGGAGCTCTGGGGGCTTTCCAGGATGGGATAGAGCTCCTGGAATGCAGTCCCCCCATGCCCCAGGCACTCTGGACACCCTGAGGGGTCACTGGACTGGGGACAGTTGTGAAACTGCTCTGTGCAAGCTGGAGATGCCAAGTCAACGTCAGGGAGCACGACCACCCCTGAACCACGTCCCACCTAGAAAAAGCCACACGTGCCCAGCTCCCATGGGATGTCCCTGCCCTGCCACCCACATCCCACACTGACAGTGGCAGCAGAGCTGGCCGGGACCCAGGAACAAAGGGATGCTCCCAGCACCCCTGGGCCCACGTCCAGCTGCTCCCACAGCCCTGAGGATGTGAGATGGCCCACGATGGGGAGACAGAACCACCCCATGGGGTGAGGCAGGACCCTGTTCTCAGCCCAGGAAGTAGCAAAACCCACTTTCCTATAAACATCACACGGTCCCCAGCCCCTCAGAAGAACTGTCCTCCCATTTCCAGGGCCAGCATCAGCTCTCACACGTGCCGAAACTCGGGTGCACATGCCCTGCTCCAGCTCCCACCTCTCCATGTCCTGTTATTTATCCCACAGTGGAGCTATTCAAGGGAGTGACTCATCTGGCTGGGTCCCAGCTCCGAGGCAGGCACAGCCTCCTCCCCACAACCCCTGTCCCTTGCTGGGCGGGCATGGGGCGGCACCAGGATCTGGCCTCGGGAACATGGGAGACCTCTGGAACAACCCACTGCAGACTTGTTCCCTGCTGTGCCCCTCTCCAGGTTTATGGGGCCACCCTCGTGAGGCACCACGGGTGCCATCTGGAGCTGCATCCCACAGGGACCTCGATATGGGGATGGGATGGGGGTCCCTGTGCAGGGGCACAATGGGATGGGATGGGACAGGGGCTCCCCACACACACGGGTGGGGCTGCTTTGGTGTTGGACACCAGGACGGGCTCCAATGTCCCCACACAGCTTCTAGCAGAGTGGTCCCCTGTGCCCCCCCGTGACTCAGCTGCTGGGGGGAACAGGCAGTCCCCAGTGCCCTGGCACAGCCCCCACCTCGCACATGTGGAGCTGCAGGAGCCGCCGCTCCTTCTGCACGTCCTCGGCCGTCTCTGCTGCCGGCTCCGCCTGGATGACCCCGGCCACGCGGGCTCGTTCCTTCTCCTTCTCCACCTTCCCCCTGTGCAGTGGGATGGAGGGGGGTTGGGGACATCCCTGCTCTGAGGGGTGTCCCATGCGGGAGGCTACGGTGTGGGGATGGGATCAGGAGAAACACCTCCAGCCCCTCTCCAGCCCCTCTCCCCTTCCCCTTTGGGAAAAGCTGGACCATATCCCTCCCCATGACAAACTGGCACCATCGGTGCCCGGCTCCAGCCCGGGGACAAAACACCTTTGTGCAGAGTGGGATTAGGTAGACTTTGCCAGAGGCAGCGTGTTGCTTACACTTTGGTCTCATAATCCTTCCAGGCCTTTTCAATCTGCTTCTTGGAATCCTGTGGCAAAGGAAAGAGGGGGTGGCAGCTGTCAGGGAAAGCAAAAGAGCTGGTGGCACTGAAGGAGCCACTGAATGCTCTGCATTGCTGCACCCCTTGAGGGTGAGGGGTGTCCCTACCAGGCCTTCACCCCTCTGTCACTCCCAACCCTCACTGCTTCCTTCCTTCCCTGGTACTGGCTCCTTCCTTCTCCTGGCCACAGGCATGAGCTGAATCCATACCAGGGGTCTCGGTGCGGAATGTCACCAGATGAGTGACCCCGGGGACAGGACTTACCAGGCGGCCATCCTTCAGCTGCCCCTTCAACAGGCTGTCCAGGGGGAAGGACACGATGTTATTCAGATTCTGCACCTGCAGAAGGTAGAGACAGGGTCACCCCATGGTGGGGGAAGTCAGGGAGCTGGAGCCCCAGGTCCTTCTCAGTGCCAGGGACCTCCCCCAGCTCCATCACTGCCCCAGGAAGGGTTAAAGAGACTGGAAGTGGGGCTGAATCCAGGATCCTGGCAGAGGGCACGCTGGGGCTTGTTGGAGCTGGCTGCAAGATGTCTGACAAATGTGGCCCTTCCCACAAACCACAGCAGCACCACAGCTGCCAAAAACAAAGCTGTCTTCCCCCATCGACACCTCCTCCTGTCCCCAGCACCCAGCAACACCACCAGCCCCTCCACAGCCCGGTGATACAGACCTCACTCATGTCAAAGGGGCTTTCCAAAACCTCTGCTGGGGTCTGGGGACAGCAATGCAGCCACCACGACCCCTGCCAGTGCTGTGCAGGGGTCCCTGCTGGGGACACGGGAGCCCACTGCTCCCTCCCTGCAGCCCACGGAGCAGCACCTCATTTTAGAGTTGTGACAGCAGCTCCAGCACCCACACGGGACTTTCCTGGTGCACCCAGATTTCTTTTAAAGGGTTTTGGTTGTCTGCAGCACCTGGGGAGAAAGCCAGCCCCAGGGCACAGGACCACCCCCAAACCAGGGGTACCAGGGGAGCTCCAGGGAGACTTTAGGAGGGGAAACACAGTTTTTTGGATCTGGTTGAGGGTCTTGGCACAGAACCTCACTTAGCAGCATGTGGGGCAGGAGGTGGGGACCCTCAGGACTGGTCAAATTCCTCCATCAGGACAGTTCTGCAGAGCCATACTGGAGCAGGGGAGTCCAGCAGGCTGTGACAGCCAGGATGGGGAAGGGGAGGAGCAGGGAGGCCCAGACTGGGGTAACTGGGAGGGGAAGACGCCAAAAATCTGAAATTCTTGCTGGGGGAAGGGCAGCAGAAATCAATTTCCTCCTTAAGCAGAGCCAGGGGTCAAAAACACCCTTTGGAGAGGGGGATTTGAAAGTGAACAGAGAGGGGGCCACATGGGACCCACCAGGGATTTGCTGCTGGGCATGCATGAACCCAGTTCCATTCAGGAGCTGAGTTTTCCATCAGAGCCATTCCTGGCTCGGCTCACAGCCGCCTCTGCCTGCTCCCCATGGCCCCACTGTGCAGCCCAGTGTGGCTTTGATTTACTCTTGGCAAGCAAGATCACAGATGCAGTTGATGTGAGAAAAAAACCAGAAAGCAAGGAAAAAAGGGAAAAAATGAAAATAGCAGCCCCGGCTTCCCATCAGATCCCAGTGTCACTGGCCCCAGGGAGCTGGGAGTGAGCTATAAATCCAGTACTGGGGGTATCAGATGGTCTGAGCGCACTGGGAACATGTCCCTGAGCCCAGGGTGGGAGGTAGGGATTGCTGCACGTGGTGGAAGGCAGCTGAACTGGACAGAAGGGAGTCAGACTGGTTGGTGGGGGCTTCCAAACCCAAGTGGATTTGGGACATCTTACCAGGTTCTTGAAGAGTGCAGTGACCTCACGGGTGAAGACAGCCAGGTTTAGGAAGCCAGTGGAGAGTTCATGGTTGTTCTGGGAGAGGTGGTTGTTGCCAAAGTTCTCCAGGGCCTCACTGTACTGTTCCTCATTCTCCACATGGGCTGTGTGGGGAAACACCGGAGAGGGACAAGGGGTGACCCTGCAGCACCTGGCACATCACGGTCACAGCGTGAGGTCCCGCCATCTCTCCATCCCTTTGTAACAGAGCTGGGCTCATCCTGAGGCAGGACAGCAGCAGTGCCAAAAAACAACCTCCCTAAGGTTCTCAATTTTCCTTTTTATATACATTTCAGACAGTTTTTGGCATCTAAGCCTGTTACCATGTCACAACGTGAGGTTCCACCAGCAGCCAGCACCCACAATCTCCCCAGATACTTTTTTTTGGGCTTGCTACCCACCTCTGTAGAAAAGCTGGACTGATCCCACTGCAAGACAGCACTGGGATATCCAAACCAACCTTCCTAAGGCTCTCCATTTCCCTCTTTGTATCGTTTTAAGACAATTTTTGGCACCTTAGCCTGCTGCCAGAGTGGTGGGCTGGCAGCACCCAAGCAGCAAACAGCCCCAGGCCCACCAGCACCCGTGGGTGCCTGGTGTGACCATTGCTGGGGGAGGATGGGACTGTCACACGGCCCCAGACCCTGCTCTGGGAATGCCCATCATCTCCCAAAGCCCAACTCACTGAGCCCGGAGACGTGAATGGCTTTCACATATTTCCTGATCCTCTGGAGCACAGCTTGGTCCCCATCCAGGCTCTGCAACAGCAAAGAGAGAAAACAAATGGAGCTCATTAGCCAAGCACGGCCGCCACTCCCCCAGCCCAGCTGGCTCTTGGAAAGGCTGCAGCTCTGCTGTGCAGATGTGTGGGGTGGGATCCAAGCTCCCAGGGCTGGGAAAGGAGCTGGAGGCATCCTGGGGATGCTGGAGCCACGGCGTCCAGCCGGTCCCCCGCCAGGGCTGTGGTCCCAATGGCTTTGCTGCCAGGCAGGGCTTTGGCTGGCCCCAGAGAGAAAGGTTTGAGCAAGACAGGAGGAGGAGGTGAGAGGCTCTTTGGATCCCAGCAGCTTCTATTAACCATGGAAAATGCCTCACTGGCTCTTGCAGGGACTGTTTCAACCAAGGAGGGGTTGAAGCATCATGGAGCACATCAGCCCATCCCCATGGCTCAGAACCGGGTGAGATGTGTGAGGATGCCCAGCTCCCCACAGGGCCAAAGACAGGACCTACCTCCTGCTGATGGGGACCTAAATCCTATAAACCCTTTTGCTGGTTCTGTGCTAAACCACAACAATCCCACAACGAGGATGGTGCCTTTCCAAAACCCCCCCAGCTCATGCAGGGTCTTGCCCACGGTCCCCAGCATGAGTCTCCCTGCAGCCCCACTGGCCACATCCTGCTCTGGGTTAGAGCTCTCCCCATTCCCCCCTCTCGTACAGCCCTGATTTGCCCCCTGAGCACCACAACAAATTCAACCCCACCCAAGCACTATGACAAACTCAGCCCCACTCACCCCAAAGGTGGGCTGTGGTGCTGCAGCCTGAGCATCCGAGCACACGCTGGCCCCAGCACCAGGAAAGGGTTAAGGGCGGCTTGGCTGCAGGTACCAGAGCCATGATAACAGGCTGGAAATATTTAGAGGGCGTGAACAGCAGAAAGGGCAGGGATGAAACCTCGGAGGAATCACAATAAAGAGGCTCACTCTGCTTGAGCTCTGTCGAAGGTTTTCGGGCTGATGTCAAGGCTGATTTCCTGACAGCAGGGTCAGCCTAGCTTCAGCACTGCTCTCTTCTGTCAGATGGGGGGCTGCCAGGATGAACTGGCTGGGAGCAGACTGGGCTGAGGTGGGAGCCAAACCCCTGCTCAGGGGAGCCTTATGGTGCATCCACAGTGGGGAGAATGTTGGGGTGCACCAAAGCCCCCCGTGGCCCTTCTCTGTCAAATCCAGGTGCACCAAGCTCTCCAGAGCAGAGATATTCCCTGCCTCTGGGGGAAGCCAGGGCTGGATGCCTGGATGCTCCAGGCTTGCAAAGCTGGCAGAGTCAGGGGAAACTGAGGTAGCATGAGATGCTTTGGAAGCATCACTGGGCAACGGTGCAAAGATGCTCCTTCAAGTGTCCAGGATGGAGCAGCTCATCCTGGGGCCAGTTCACAGCTGCAGGATGCAGAATGCAGGGCTAGTGCAGAACAGGGATCAGTCCAGGGAAGGACACAAGGGCTTTCAGGAAGGGGTCCACGAGTCAACCAGTGGGCACAGGGCAAGCAGAGACAAGTATTTGGGTGGCAAACGCAGAAGGAATCACTGAACAGTGGTGCTGGCAGCTGCGGGCAGCACTGGCATCCCTGATGAACCAGGCTGGCTGCCAGGAACACGGCCCTTGGCTGCCCAGGGGTGGAGGGGCAGAGATGTCTGGAGGCCCCAGTGCCACCCATCGTCCCCCAGGCCTCAGCTTCTGGTCAGGGGGCAGCTGAGGGCATTGGCACAGCAGGGAGGGCAGCAGGAGGAATTCCCCAAGGGATGGAGGAAGGGATGAACGCACACCTGCACCACAGCTAGCTGGGCTCACAGCCTGGGGACCTCAGGCAGGATGCTCAATGGAGGCCATTCTTCTGCCTCCCCCGCTGCTGCTGGCTCGTGCTACCCGGCGAAGGAGCTGCCACGGTGCCAGGGTGCCAAGCTGCCACAGGATGTGGCACTGCCCCGGGGGACAGGGTGAGCTGGGAGCTCATCTGCCAGCAGCCTCTGCCTCGTCACCCTGCCCCAACCTGGAGGTGCCCAGTGCCCTCTGACACGCACACAGCCCCCAGCCCCAGCCACCAAGGGCTGGATTCGACCTCCCAAGCCCACTCCAGAGACCTCAGGTTCCGTCTCCGCAGCAGCCTCGAGGATCCTGAAGTCCCACAAACCCCTGGGAGGGGAGAGCTAAATCCTCTTTAATCTCAGGAGGTAAACTGAGGCACAAAGCAGCTCCGGCCAACATCAGTACGTCTCCTCAATGTTAAGTAGCAACCTCCAGTCCTCTCCCTGCTTGCTCCTGACCCCGATTTGAGACCTGTTCCTATCTTGGGTGCAGGTGGCCATGCTCTGTCCCAGGGTCCTGGCAGAATACAGCCATCCCTTCCCCCCCTGCATCCTTCGCTCCCTCCTGCTGGCCAAGCCACCAGCCTGGGGAGGTGACAGGAAGGACCATGGCTCAGTTTGGTCACAGAGTGTCTCTTCCATCCCTCAGTGATTCCCAAGTCCACCACTGATTACCCCCCTTGCCTCCTGCTATTGCTCTGTTGGGGCTCCAAGGATAGCGTGGAGCTGGTTGCTTGGATTTCCCTCCTCCCCTTGAGCTGGGACCAGGGGCATGGAAAGGTCTGGCAGAGGTTTGGCCCCTTCCCCAGAGCCTCCAGTGGCATGGGGGTCCAGCCCTGTGCACCCATGGCACATAGGGGAGCAGTCATGACTCCCAGCTCCCTCTCATGCTTGCTGGAGCTTTACTAAGCCAATTCCAGAGACCCCCCTGTCACTCCCAAGGGACACACCTCCCTCCCCATCCCTGCATCCCGTAACCACAGCCTCTCCAAGCAGCCAGACAAAATTCCTGCTGCTCCCTCCTGGCTGGAGCTGCCTCTCCCTTCCATACTGGAAAGAGGATCCATGGTAGCAACCAGCACGTGCTGATGGGGACCAGGATGCTACATGGTGTGTTCCCAGATTTCCAGGCCTGGGACACCCATCCCACTGCCCCCAGGTATCCCAGCACCTGGGGCCCCCCACTCCCTGCCAGCCCTGGCTCTCCTTCAAAGTCATTCCATAGCTAAGAGGAGTTGGCAAAAGCCACAGGACCAGCTGGAAACTGCCTTTATTCCAGGCGGGAGGAGGATGAAGGCGCCCCACCACCTCCACCCTTCCCAAAAATGCTGCCGATGATTTTGGGGGGGAGGCTGAAAATACTCCCCTGGCTTTAATCAAGGAGGAGACCCCAGCAACACCACATCCCCTCGGGGCTGGCTCCAGCACAGGAGCTCGACAGTGGATGGAAATGTCGGGCTGATTCTCCGGGGGCATGTCCCGAGGCCCGGTCCCGGCGGGAAAGAAGGATGCCCTGGCCTCGGGGAGGGATGCCTTGATCCCCGGGAGGGGCAGGGGGGGATGCCCTGCTCCTGGAGACAGGGAAATAGGCTGCACTGGCTTCGGGGAGGTTGGGGGTATGTCCTGACCCCGGGGGGCACCCGGAGCTTTAAAGAAGCCTTCGCTCATTTCTATAGGCTTAGCCCCCCATAAAAGTACGCTAGGGCTGCTCGGAAGATGCAAAGGGTGCCCCCACCCCAGGGTCCCAAACGTTTAGGAAGATGCAAAGCCCCACCCCAGGGTCCCAAACCACCCCTCTAGGATGAGCAGCGTAGTCTCGGGGTGAAAAGGTAGGCCCTAAAAAAACAGGAGCCCGAGGGAGGCGCAAGCGTCAAGGGACTGGCACCTACTGGTGTGGAGGTGTTCCCGGGCGGGATGCGGGGGACGTTCCCGGGTGGGACGGGCAGTCTGACCCCACGACCCAGCTCACCTCCTCCAGAGCCCCCAGGGCCCCCCGGCACTTCTGCATCTTGGAGGCGAAGGCGGCGGCCGGGGAACCGAGGTCCTCGTTGGTCACGGCCAAGAAGTCGGCCACGCTGAGCTGCTCGGGCATGGTGCGGGGGGCACCGGGCGGAGGCAGGGCGAGGGCAGGGCCGCTCGGTGCCGGCTCCGCGCCCCGCGCCCCGCACCGGGAGCCCCGCGCCGCGNCTCCCTAACCCCGATAACCCGCGCTGCCCAGGCACCAGCACGCCCCTAACGCCGACAGCCGCCTTTCCCAGGCACCCAGCGCCTCCCTAACCCCGATAACCCGCGCTGCCCAGGCACCAGCACGCCCCTAACGCCGACAGCCGCCTTTCCCAGGCACCCAGCGCCTCCCTAACCCCGATAACCCGCGCTGCCCAGGCACCAGCACGCCCCTAACGCCGACAGCCACCTTTCCCAGGCACCCAGCACCCACCTAGCCCAAGCGCCCAGGGGCCTCAGCACCCACCTCCGCCCGGAGCCCACCTCACCCCAGCACTCACCTCTCCCCATCTTGGTAGGAGATGGAGACACACACAGTGATGGTTTAGGATTATGCCCAGTCCACTCCAAACACCGGTTGATGTGGAGGTGACACCCACCCTGCCCTTCCAAGGACCCCGAGGGGACAATCCTTGGACAGGGCGTATGTACTGGAGTCCTTGGCTTTTTGTCCCGCTGGAGGTGAGCTCTGTTCCCTCTCCTGTCCCCTCATTCGTCCCACCTCCCAGTGGAATTTGGTGTCCCATTCCTATTTATTTGTTCTTCCCGGAGGATGGGGAAGCCGGAACAGGCAATCAGGTTGAACAGAGACTGAGCACATCCCACTGCAGGGCTGGGGCTGGTGACAAACTGGAACAGAAAAGGGCAGAAAACCTCACTGGGGCTGGTTTGCCATGAGAGAGGCCAACATGGGTGCAAGGGGGCTTTGCAGAATCCCTCCCCGTGCCCCTTGCACCCTTCACCCATGGTGGATCAGGAAATGACAGAGCCTTGACCTTTTTCTGAGTCAGGAGTGGGGCTCAGTAAAACTCAGGTCTGTGCCTAACCAGGGCCAACCCACTGTTACTGCGGTGCTGAGGGGTACAGGAAGGGCCATCACAAGCCTTTGGTGAACGACTGAGCTTGAAAGATCCCTCTCCTCTGGCGCAGACAGGCAGGGGAGCCCAAGGTTTGGGGCGTCCTCCCCCAGTTTGGGAGATCTGCCGAGCTCCCGGGACATCTCCCTCGGCAGGGCCCTGGCAGACAGAGGGTTAAGATGCCGCAGCCCAGGCAGGAGTGGAGCGGGAGGGGTTTGGGTAAGAACCTCTCCGCAGACAGGCAGCCCCATCCTCCGCTCCGCCGCGCTGCCCCAGCGGGTCCCTGCGGTCCCTTGGCCGGTGTGGCCCTGCCACCTCCTGGCTGGCCCGGGGACTGCGCGGGGGTGGGGGCGCAAATGGCCCGGGGACAGCCCCTGACCCCCACGGGGGACGGGGACTCTGCCCCTCGCTCGGCTCACCTGGCCCGGGCTTCTCCTCCTCCTCCTCTGCGTCCATCCACACCACCAGACGAACTATGCAATGCTAACACGTGCCACGATCCCAGGTAGGAGACATCAACAGGTACCTTCAGACATCACTGAGTACCACCAGGTATCACCTGGGTACTACCAGCCATCCCTGGGTACCATCACCCATCACTGGGTACCTCCAGGCATCACCTGGGTACCACCAGACATCACCTGGGTACCACTGCTCACCACCACATGGCACAGGACATCACCTGGTACCGCTGCCCATCACCTTGGCACCAGCACAGGTAGCATTCCCAGGTCACAGAATGACAGGTGACACGTGGGGAAGGGCCTTACATGGGCACAGCTCCCAAAGGATCTTGCTCTGCACCCCAAATCGGGGTGCACAAGCCCATCCAGCCCCAAGATCCACAGGGAGCTCACCCCCAGCCCTGGGGCTTTCCCCACACTCCTGGTCGAAGGCTCAGCCCAGCCCATTTGGGTTGGAAGTCACCAACGTGAGCAGCTCAGACCCATTCCCCTCACTCCAGTCAAAGCTTCATCTCAAACGCCTTCTCCACAAGAGCCTACAGAGCAGGCTGGCCAGCTAAAAAGCCCAAAACAGGCCAGTTGACCCTGAAAATAGGAGCAAAACCAGCTCAGCTCCTCCCTCCTCCCAAACCATTCCAGCATTTTGCTGCTTAGAGGAAAACAGCCTTTTATAACTCCAAAATTTTATTTTATTTCAACCCCTCCTGGGCAGAAAACAATCAAGTGCCACAAGTTTTTCCAGGCCAAAGCATATTCTCACCCACACCATCTCTTGAGCCAACCTACAGGAGCACCAACAACCCAAGGAAGGACAAATTAAATACACCCACTGACAAATCCAACCCCTCCCAGCCCCGCCAGCCCCACACCAAAGGGGGGGACCCAGATAAATACAGTGCAATAATTACAGGTATCTTGCAAGGAATGGCACAATTAAAAGCCCAATCCTACACCATGTCCCAGGGCTTGTCCCAAGCCCCTCTCTGCAGGTCATCACCTCCTCCAGGCATACCTCTTCCCAGTACATTCCAGTTTTGATAGTCCCAGCACCAGTAGCTCCAAGAGGCTGGAGGGAGCTGCTGTGGACTGGGGCAGAGGGGCTGCAGCCCCTCGGGGAATGTGGCTCCATGTCCTGGCCAGAGTTTTGCTGGAGCCACATTAGTTTCATCCTTCCCTCACCCAAAGGTGACTTCAGCTTTGCTGCCTCAATGTTTTTTTAAGGATATTCCAGCCTTGGGAGGGGAAAATGCCACTGGAAATGACCTGGTTGTGACCATGAAGAACCAGTTTAACTGAGGAGCAACTGGAGTGACCCCAAAACATGACACAGCCCATTCTGGCCAGAGGTTTCACCCAAGGGTGCCCCTAACCCATCTGGGGCACCCAAAGGCACTCCCAGTCCACCAGCATCCCCAGGGTGGTGGGGGGTTATGGTGGGAAGCATCAGTGCCCCATGGATTTATGGGGAGATGCTGGGATGGGTCCTGGATGGATCCCAGGGCACTCCCAGAGCCCAGTGAGGGGACAAGAGGGCAGAGATGCCACACTGGGTGAGCAACACAAGTCCCCCTCTGCCCCCCATCCTCAGAAAACCCAGCATACCCCAATGTCTCCAGGCACCCCCCACAGATCCCACACACTCAGGACACAAGTGGCCAGAGGGGACAAAGGCAGTGGGGACTGGGGGTACACTCAGTGCTTCAGCAGGTCCCCCAAGTCATATGTCTCAAAGAGGTCTGTGACCCCCTCGCCCTCAAGCCCCCAGAGATAGTCATCCTGTTCCAGGGGGGGCGAGAAGGTGACGAAGGGCCCCAAGTCCATGTGGGAGGGGGTGCAGAGCTGGTCCTCTGTCTGCTGCAGAAGGTGGGCAGGGGAGCCCAGGAGCCCAGGCTCCATCTCCAGCAGTGAGCTGGGTCCCCCCTCGACGGGGAGAGGCAGAGATGGGGGTGAGAGAGGAGTTCCTGTGCCCCCCCAGCTCTGGGAGATGGGGTGGGGTGGCTGTGTGGCTGATGGGGAACTGTTCAGCAGGGAAAGGGGCACGGGGTGCTCCTGTGGGGAGGTGGAAGCAGAGGGAACAGGGTGCTCCTTGGTGGGGCTCTCCTCCGTGATCTCCTCTGGGCACAGGTACACCTCGATGGGGCCGTTGGTGCTCTTCAGGTGCAGCTGGAAGTTCTCCTGGGAGGGCACAGTAAGGCTCAGGGGGGCACCCAGAAGGTCACTCATATCCCTCTCCATTACCCCCAACCCATGAGGGATCCAGCTAGGGCATTGCAACCCTTGAAGGACCAGCTCAGGGTCAAACAGCCCCGTGGAGACGCCCCAAAACCACCCAGGGTCACGCTGGGCTGTGTCCTTGGGACTGCCCAAAGGGACCCATCGAGTGTGGCACGGACCCAGCAGCACCCACACACACCTGGCTGAAGTCTGGCACCTCCAGCTGTGTCTCAGGGGGAGCCTTCACAGCAATCACTGTCTGCTCCTGGAAGCTGCTGATGGCACGGAGGTCCTGGTAGGTGACATATGCCAGCGTGGACAGGGATGAGGTATAGGAAAAGAAGGGGCTGCAAGCAGGACATCAACCCTCCAAACACAGCCCAGGGGAATCCAGCTGGAGGAGAAGGGGCTCAGAGGGGTCCCCAAGACCCTGCCCTCCCTCCTATGTCCCTCAGCAAGGATATCTCTGGTTGGTCTCCTTGTCAGCCAGCTGCTGGATCTCCAGGGCACAGTCCTGCACGAGCTGGTCCAGCATCCTCTCTGTCCTAACCAGTTCGGCCAGTTCCCCACGCAGCACTCGCTGCTTCGCCACCATCGCTGTGTCCTCAAAGATCCCTGTCCCCCTGCCAACGGGGATGGCATCTGAGTGATGGCACAACCCACCCTGTGTGTCCCCAGGCCACGTGTCCCCCTCCCTGCCCCACTTTCGGCAGCCCAGCACCACTTACATCCACTGGATGTGGTTCTTGGATTTCTTGCGGATGAGCTGGATGCCCTCCAGCACGTTGGTGATGTCGTAGATGCGCCGTTTCTGGACCTCCAGCACCTCAGCAGCCCTGTTCAGATCCACAACGCCGTCGGGAGACTCGTTCAGCAAACGGATGAATTTTTTGGTGAGCAGCCCCA
Source organism: Hylia prasina (assembly GCA_013397195.1). Classification (NCBI taxonomy): domain Eukaryota; kingdom Metazoa; phylum Chordata; class Aves; order Passeriformes; family Sylviidae; genus Hylia; species Hylia prasina. Next base: position 27,744 of record VYXD01013642.1, on the reverse strand, counting down.
GTGAGGTGTCGTAGCGAGTCTTCTCCCCGGGAGATT
>VYXD01013642.1:0-11558 GCA_013397195.1 Hylia prasina | reverse complement strand
GGATGGATGGATGGATGGATAGAGGGATGGATGGAGGGATGGGTGGAGGGAGGGATGGATGTTGGAGTCCACAGCCCATGGAGAACAGAGCCTGGCCCTACCCACCTGTCTGCTCTGTGCCTCAGTTTAACCCCCTCACCCATCACCCTCCCCTGAAGCCAGACAATGCCCGAGGCTCATAGTGGGCCATGAAGGGGCTGGACGAGCAGACAAATGGCAGAGAACTGGGGAGGGGGGGACGTAGTGGCACCAAAAAGCAGCAGTGAGGTGCCCCGCCCCCCCAAGCCCCGTCACCAGGAGACCTGATCCGGCCCTGCGCAATGTGTGGCTGTTTGTGCAGGGGATTAGCCCCAGGGACCCCCCCTCAGCTTGAGAGTCCCAGCCCAGCCCAGCCTGGGGGCAGCACCCAGGACACTCCCTGCTGGTGGTCATCAGGGACCAGAGTGAGCACCGTGAGGCATTACCGTGTTCCAGAGTACCCAGGGGAGGGGAGGAACACTCTCATCCCTCTGGAAGAGAACCAGGAACCACGACACCAACTGTGGCCAAGCTGCTCTGTCACTGGCCATTCCTCAGTTTCCCCACATTTCCTCTCATCCAAAGCCCAGTCAGGAGCAGAGCCACGTCTCCATCTCCATCACCCTCAGAGCCAGAGGGAACCCCACATTCCCACGAGGAGTCAGAGCTGCTTCTTCAGGGCAAACCCTGGACTCCCCCGTTCCCTGCAGAGGAGAGGCCGGGACACTCGGAACACCCCTGGGGAGAGCCCAGAGCGGGGGGAGAGGGGGGGCTGGGGGTCCTGCAGGCCCAGGCAGCGCCGGGCAGGCAGCAGCGGCTGTTCCCAGCGCAGACATTCCCCACAGCTGCTTCCTGCTGCTCTATCTCACGGGTGCATCTGCGGGGCTGGGAGCAGCCGCCACCACCGGCGCTTCCTGCGCTGACCCCCTGCCCCGGCCACCATTGTCACCACCTCCCCCAAGGCTGGACAGAGCCCACCCCCGACACGGCAGCAGCCCCTCTGAGCCCCGAGGGGTCTTTTCCCTCCAGGACCATTTCGGGGCTCCCCCAGTGTTTTTGGGGAGCTGGAGCATCACAGCCCCGTGTTACCCCAAGGAGCCCAAGACTGATCAGCTCATGTGAGCACCCCACAGCCCAGGCCCTGGCGGGGGGGTCCTTGTGGGTGTCCCCAGCAGGGGGGGTGTCCCCAGCAGGGTGGGTGTCCCCAGCAGGGTGGGTGCTCAGGTGCTGTGCCACTACACTCACAATCTGGTGCTCAGCCCACCCCTTGCTCTGCTCCCTTCTCCCTCTGCCTTTTTGATTCCTCCCTTCCCAAAGTGCATCCATCCAAATCGCACCCTGCAAAAGGAGGAGGAGGAAGAGGACAGGGCTGGGAGCGCAAAGGCTGCAGGTGTGAACAACCCTGGGCTGACTCAGAGGAGCCACTCAGAGGGTGACATCGAGGCAACTCCCACCTTCCACAACATCCCCCCAGGGCTGGGGCAGCAGTGGGCACACAAACCTGGCACCACCTTTGCCACAGCCTCCCCCCAGACGTGGGAAACAGACACGGGGAAGAGGAGCCCAGCCTGTGTTATGGGGATCCCAGGAAGAGTTTTGCTGCTCCCTGCAGCCCCTGCCCCCAGTCCCTCCCTTTCTCAGCACCCCAAATTCCTCCCCCAGGTCCTGCTGTGCTGCAGGATGTGGCTTTGCCAGGCTGCCTTATTACACAGAGGCCGTTACAACTCATCACACCCCTCACCCCGCATTGCCCAGCCCTAAATCACATCAGCCCCACCAACCCTCCTCCAGAAAACCTGACACACAACTCCAAACCCCTTAAACCTCCCAGATCCTCTCCAAAACCCAAGGCAAGCCCCTGGCCAAGCCATCCATCCCCACTACCCCCAGAAAGCCACATTGCTCAGCATCACACGGAACAGCCCCTCCATGGAAAAACATGGTGGGGGGTGAGGGGAGGGACGTTTTATCTCGGCCCCCATCTGCCCCTAATAAGGCAGGTTTATTTTTAGTGGAGGTGAAAGCCGGATCGACCAGCTCAAGAGCTTTTTCCACTCACATCTGCATTTGTACAATTTGGGTTTCCTGTCGTGGTTTCGGCGCTTTTCAAACCTGCCCAAATTGTTATTTTCTTTGCTCGGCAAAGAGGGCCACAGATCCCTCCCTCTGTATCCTCAGTATAAATATCTTGCCAGCACCCCCTCCCCAAGCTCCCCTCTCTAACCTCCCCGTTCATCTGGCCCCCAACATGCCGATATCTTGGAATGGGATCCAAGCCTCCCTGTGGGGCTGGGATGCTGGTGAAAGTTCAGGCTGGACCAAATAATTCCCATCCTGGATTGTACCTTTCCAGCCCCAGTGTGGGAGGAGAAGCCACTCTTCAGACCCTGAGTAGGGAAACTGAGGCAGGGACAGTGTCAGTGCTGTAGTTTGATGATGGGCACCCCCCAGCTTTGGGTTGTGTGGCCATTATGGGGTTAAGCAGGGCTGGGAAGCAAAGGCGGGGGGTAAGGGTTGTGCCCCCCCTCTGCTGGGATCCCACCCCATGGGGATGGGCCCAGCTCATCCCAGGTGTGCCAGGGAATGGGGTAGGTCAGGCTTGGCACAGCTGCTGGGGGAAGACACCTGGGTGTCCCCCCCCAACTTCCTCTGACACACAGTTTCCATCCACCCAGAGCAGATGCCACGTTAGGGGCAGGGACAGGGCGAGGAGAGGCTCTTTTGTCTCATCTCCTCAAGCCACATCCCTGCAGGAAAGGGGGGGACATGGAGGTGTCCCCTCAGTGCTTCTCCAAGCCCACTGGAGCTGCGGCTGCACAATCCAAGGGCTCCTGGGGAGTGGCCAAACTGGGGGTCCCCATTCCCAAACCCCAGAGCTGAGACTGTCCCTGCCTCAGTTTTCCCACTCAGGGTCTTAAAAGCAGCTTCTATCCTCTTGTTGGGAATGAAAGCCAAAATCCAAGCCTGGAATGATGTGGTCCAGCCCCAATATCCACTGGTTTCTCCATCCTTTGGCCCCTCTCCTTATCCCATCCCCTGACTCCAGCAGCTGGGGACAGGGGTGCAGGGGTCCTGGGGGAACACCTCACAGAGCCTTTGGTCTGGGCACACCCATCCCAGGCATCCCCTGCCATGAAACCCCACTGAGGTTTCCCTGTCCAGCACCATTCCTTGGCATGACGAGGATGCTGGAGACCAAGGCTGAAGGCAAAGGTCCCTTGTCCCCTGTCCCTGTCCCCAGCTGCCACACCAGCTGTGGGGCTCGGCGCCGGAAGCCAACCTGCCCTCGTTTTCTCACTGCTTTTAGTTAATTCTTTCACTCTCTGTTCACCCGGGGAACTTCACTTTCTACAAAAATGTCCCAGTGTGTGTCCCCACTGTGGGGCTGGGGACAAGTGCCATGCTGGGCTCAGCCCCTGTGACACGGGGACATGATGGCACCCTCTGTGCCCCCGTCCATGGAGCTGGGGGAACAGCCAGCAGGGATGTGGGAGCTGGAGCTCACAGCCTGTGAGCACCTGTGGATGCACATATAGGTATGTATGGAAGACGTACAGCCCCGTGCATGTATGTGGGTGTGTGTAGGTGACCTGGATGTCCCTGAGCATGTCCCTGAGCTCGTCCCTTCTGTTCCGTGTGCCGGCCCCGCCTGGGAGGGCATGTACCATGTTGGTGTGCGCACGCACGTACCGTAAATACAGCTCGTACCGTAAGTACCGTATAGGCACGCAGTCCTGAGCCCCCGGTGCGGCTCAGCTCTGCCACCTGGTGGGAGAAGGCGGCACTACAGCCTCCGCCCGACGGAGCCCACGGACACACGGACACGGCAAAGACGGACATACAGACACGGACACACAGACACAGACAGACACACAGACACGGCAAAGACGGACATACAGACACGGACACACAGACACAGACAGACACACAGACACGGCAAAGACGGACATACAGACACGGACACACAGACACAGACAGACACACAGACACGGCAAAGACGGACAGAGAGACACGGGATACACGGACACAGATACACANACACACGGACATGGACACATGGACACATGGACATGGCACACACGGCACACATGGACACATAGACACACAGACAGACACACAGACACACAGACAGGGCACACACGGACACACGGACATGGACACATGGACACATGGACATGGCACACACGGCACACATGGACACATAGACACACAGACAGACACACAGACACACAGACAGGGCACACACGGACACACGGACATGGACACATGGACACATGGACATGGCACACACGGCACACATGGACACATAGACACACAGACAGACACACAGACACACAGACAGGGCACACACGGACACACGGACATGGACACATGGACACATGGACATGGCACACACGGCACACATGGACACATAGACACACAGACAGACACACAGACACACAGACAGGGCACACACGGACACACAGACATGGCATAGACGGACACAAGGACATGGACACACGGACACAGCTCTGCTCCTCCCCCAGTACTGCAGCTCCACGCCCTGCCCCCACAACAACCATCAACCCCCGGAGCCTCATGGACTGCCCAGCCCCTCCCCATCACCAAGTGAGCCCCGACCCCCAATATCCTCCCCTGGTGCAAGCCCACCTCCCCAAACAGCACTCATGGGTGTGTGTCCCACCCCAGAAACCCACCAGACCCCTGACAGACACAACCATGGGACTGGCCGGGGCAGGGTGGGTGTCACAGAGCTTTAATCACAGGGAGCAGTGGGTGTCACACGGGCACTGCGGGGTGGGACAGCCCAGGGGACAGGAGGCAGCACCTCAGGAGGTGATGGGGCAGGTGACAGGCCACAAGAGGCCCCGGGCTGCGTGCACAGGGACTGCTGGTGGTAGTTCTCAGCATAGTAGAAGTCCCTGGCTGGCTCGATGACAGTTGTGATGTCCCCACGCTGCTCTGCTCCTGGTTCCTAGGACAGTCCCACGGCAGGAGAAGCCTGGAGGGACCCCCCACCCCACTGCCCCACACATGACACAGCCAGGGCAGGGCCTTGCCCCATTCTCCCAAGCTGGGCAAGGTGCCTGGTGTCACAGTGTCCCCAGAAGGGCTCCTGGTGTTTCCACGTGCTCACAGTGTCTCAATGTGGGAGATCCAATGTGTCTGCAGGAGGGTCACAATATTCTCAGGGACAGTCCTGGTGTCCCCAGGAAGTTGTGGTTTCTCATGGTGGGAGAAGGTTGATCTCCCCAGGGTGTCCCAGTGTTCCCGGGGGCACAATGTTCACAGGGTACGTCCCAGTATCCCCAAGGGCATTCCCAATGTCCTCACGGGGGACCAGGTGACCCGAGAGGGGTCCTGGTGTCTCCAAGGAATGTCTCAGAGTCCCCAGCAGCCTCTTGGTGTGACCAGCAGGGATCCCAGTGTCCACACGGGTGGTTACAGTGTCCCCAGGGTGGTCTCTGTGTCCCATGAGGGGGTCCCAGTGTCCCCAGGGTGGTCTCTGTGTCCCATGAGGGGGTCCCAGTGTCCCCAGCACCTGCTGGCACATGTCCCTGCTCCAGAGGGCAGGAATTACTGTGAGGGGTTTGGGAAGGCAGCACGGTGAGCAGCAGGGTCCATTTCAGGAGCGCAGCAGATGCATTCACATCTTGCAGCACACAAGTGCACCCACCACAAGCACAGAAATGCTGTGTAACTTTGCCTCTCACTAACCCTGGTGCCAGTCACAGTAACAGCCTTGGACTTGGGCTGGAGCTGGAGACTCCAGGACCCAGGCACACTCAGGAGAGAGTGAGTAGCCAACTTGCTGGGATTTGACCTATATACCACCAAACTCATACACTGATTTTGGTTTTCTATATTGTAGCTGACTAAGAGGCCAGCTGGTGATCACGGGGCCTCCCAGGCAGACTCATTTCAGGTCCAACATGGGTTCACATCCCCAGTCACCCAAAAGATAAGTCAGGGGCCATGGCCTGGACATGGGATGACAGTAAGGCACTGGTTTGGAAATTCCTGGGACAGGTTTAACAACTAGCAGAGGGGAAAGGGATCTCCTCTAAGTGGCCTTTAGGACAGCTAAAGGGAGCAGCTCTACTTTTGATTGCAGACACAGGGCGTGCAGTGCAGAACAGTTCCAGTCTGTGTTGTGTTGTCTGGTGTGCTGTGTTGTCTAGCATGTCTTCAGGATCCCCTGGATCAGATATCTCTGCCTTTTCCCCTCGAGGACCTTATCACAAGTGGCAGCCATCATCTCTAGACTCTCAAATATTCACACTTCTCTGCGTGATGTTGGTATTGTGGGCCTGATATTTCTGAGTCTGTAAGGTTTTCAGCCTGTCAGTGGCTGATTTTCTTCCCAAGAGAAAATTCTCTTGGGAGAATTTTCTTTCAAGGACAGTTCCTGTAAATAATTACTTTCTTCTCATAACATTTCTAAGTTCTCATAACAACCTCTCTCCCAGGTGTTGTTTCTGTTACTTAACCAATGGAGAGAGGTGTCAATTCTATGGACCAATGATTTGCCTTTTAAGCACATCATGTTATAAAAAGGCTGGATGAACTGTAAATAAAGCCTTCTGATCTTTTTTCTGCTTCTAACTGGAGTCAAGCTTCTTTATTTTGTGTCCAACAGCAACAGCTATCATTTGTTCTTTTACAGCAGGCTTGGCCACATCTCGGAGTCACATCTCAGAAGCATCAAATCAGACACATCTTTTGAGGCTTGTTCCCTAAACTGGCTGTAGTGTCATTGTCCTTTCCAGCCCCGTGTTCCGAGGCAGCTGAGGCAGCTCCAGCTCCCTCCCTGCTGGGTCCACAGAATCCAGTTCCTCTGGGGGCCCTGTGAAGTGCCAGAGCTGTGGTGAGGAGCAGCCTCCTTGCTCCCAGGGTTGGAAACGTCACCAGAGAACCAGGACTCAGCTGTGGTCACAGAAGAGTCTGTGCTGGTGCTGAACATCCCTCAGCCCATCCAAAGCAGGTTTGGGAGCTGTCCCAGCCTGTGCAGCAGAACGTTGGGAGCATGTCTCCTACCCCAGCTGGCTGAATTTTGGGATTCAAACCTGCTCCTTACCCTCTCACCACCAGCAGGGCCGAGCAGCCCACGTGCTTTGCCCCCATCAGAAGCAGCAGAGCAGAGCTGTGCTGGAGAGGGGCTGCGTTTGCCCAAGCACTGGCAGCACGTGCTGGACCTGCAGGCCTGAGCTGCCTGGCAGCTGGCTGTGCTTCGTGTTTACTTCAAATGTTTTAAGGAAATTTTAAGATGTTGGTAAAATTTTAGCTGAGTGTGGAACTCGCAGCCACTGATGTTTCATACTGGTAATTACATGATGTTTCCTTGAATGTATGTAAAGTAGTTTTATAACAGCAGGTTGATGGTACATTTCTGTGTTTGTTAATAAAGGGGTGACCTGGCTATTTTATTTTTTCCTCTATTGGCTGAATATAAGCTTTTTCCTGTCTGTCTTGAGGCAAGAACAGCATCTCTATCCAAGCATTTTCTCCTGTCTCTGTCACCAGTTCAGCTACAGTCAGGTCAGGGGTAATGGGAGAGCAAACCTGAACACCTGAAGGACAGTCAGCCTGCAGGCCCAGAGCACCTGAGCTCACCTGGGTGCTGCTGGCTTCCCCTTCAGCTTCAACACAGCCACAGAGGCTTTAACAAGCACCTGATCCATTAGTATTGTTGCCTCCAACAGCCCTTGGGGAGGGGTCTGTGCTGGCACTGGTGGGAAGCAGCAGGACCCCTGGAGCCCACAGCATCTCTTCTGCTGTGCTACGAGGGGCAAGTCCCAGGTGCTGCTGGCTGTGGGGCCTTTGCCTGCTCATGGCGTGTAATGGGAACTGTCCTGTGAAGTGGAAAAAAATAAGGAAGTCTTTATTTTCTATAGTCAGTGCTTCAGTCTGTTCCCTGTGACAGCCCGGGCCAGGCTTGGCAGCGCCAGGAGCACGCAGGGTGCCACGGGTCACAGTGCAGCCACCAGAGCCCCCACGGGGTCCTGGGGGGCCAGTGGGGCACAGACCTGTCCCTGGGCCCAGGGCAGGCACACGGTGCTTCCTGCACAAACGTTCCCATTTTCTTTTGCTCAAGGCAACACCTCTCCCCCCCTGTGCTGCAGTGCTGCTGGCCTTGGGCAGGGCTGAGCTCACAGGAGCAGCTGTCAGACAGCATTTCAGCTGCTCCTCCAGCTGCATCCAGATGTCTTCCCTGGTATGGAAGTTCCCTCCTGGCGTGGGGTGCTGGGAGGGATGTGATGGAGGTGAGGAGCCAAAGGTCAGTGCTGTGGGCAGCCAGGATGGGCCACAGCAAGAGGCAGGGGCTGCTCTGGGGCCTGCCTGGGTGGAGGCAGCCCCACCTGGGAGTGGTGGGTCCAGCACTGACCCACTGCTGACCACACCAACAGCCACCCATGGCTGAGAAACGCCGTGGCCAACTCCAGCCTGGTCGTGGCCTTGGGAGCACTGCCCAGGCTGTGCTGGTGGGAATGGCAGCCAGGGGAGCCATAAGAAGTGTCCATAAGAAGCTAGAAGCCCTGAGCCACCCTGCAGCCACTCCTCCCAGCACAGGCCTCCTTCCCCATCCCTCCCTGAACACGGTGATAACAGGTGAGCTTTGACACTAACACAAGGAGGAAAATCCTAGCTGGAAACAGAAAAGTCAGATAGCCACAACCACGGAGGAAACAAGTTCTCCCTGCCCCACCACCCATATCCCTGCACAGCAATGGCAGCAGCAGGCACAGGAGAGGCACAGAGAAAATAAACCAGTGCTCTTGTTTTCATTTTTTGTTTTTGAAAAAGCTGGTAATAAATAACAAGAAAAGCTGACACAACGTGCTGGAGTCACCACAAACACCTGGCTTTCCTTGAGGGTACAGCCATGGGAGCCATGCTGAGTGCCATGGGACTCATCAAGCGTTCCCACATCACCCCTGGTTCCTGCCAGGTCCCTCCAGCTGTCCCAAACAACAGCCCGAGATAACAAGACTGCCTCCCCGCTCATGTCCCTTTAGAGGAGCTGCCCTCAGACAGCAGACTCCCCAGCAGCAGCCCCATTCAGTAAGTGCTGCCACGCCGGCTGGGACAAGGCAAAGTGGGTCTGGGCCAGCCACTGCATCCTCCTGTTCACAAGGTCCTGTTCCAAAAAGGAGCGAAACTCCACCTCATCACTCCCTCCGCTGGCATCCACCTCGTCACACCTGCCTTCCTGCTGCACCTGCACGTTGGGGTGCAGCCACTTGTAGTAGGTGACCCTCAGCCCCAGCCCCAGCAGGTAGCAGGGCAGGGCGGCGAACACCACGGGGAGGAGGTACGAGTGCTCCTCAGAGGGAGCCCGGCCCCAGAGCCAGGCAAGGGCCAGCAGCGTGCTGTCCACCAGGATGAAGCCGTGGTAGATGATGCTGCGGTGCAGCGTCCTGCCCTGAGCCACGTTGAACCAGCTGAAGTAGAGGATCACGGCCACCACGGCCCGGTAAAGCTGCTCGGGGCCGGGCGATTCCATGAAGTCCGTGCCCTGCAGGCTGACCCAGAGGAACATGGCCAGCCACACCAGTGGGAAGTGGACAGCCACACCGTAGGGCCAGAGCAGGGCGAAGAGGGCGACCACCAGGATGCGGGGGCAGATGAGGAAGAGGTTCCAGAGGAAGTAGATGATGGAAGAGCCCAGGCTCAGCTCGTACTTGTCCTGCAGGAAGGAGCGCAGGGACTGGTGGTAGTCCAGCAGAGACCAGGACACACACAGGAATGCGGTGCCCATCCCCAGGCCTGCAAACACAGAGGTGAAAATGCTGAGGGGGGACCTAGGGGTGGCCCAGCCTGGTTCAAACCTCTCCCTGCCCACCACTGCTAAAATGAGTTTCACTCCAGCTCAAAAAGCAGCTGCTGTCAGCGTCAGAGCATCAGCACCTGCATCTCTTCCCTGACCTTCTGCCCTTCCCGAGGACAAGGAGGCTGGTGCCTGGCCTTGCTCAGAGGATGGGGAAGAAGTGCTGGGATTGAAAGGCTTGGCAGAGTCCATCTCCCAGGCATGGAAGCCCACACAGATAGGTGAGTGCTGGCTCCCACGTTGTTGGTCTCCCCATTTCCCTGCAGTGACACCTGCTCCCCACCTCGGGAAGGGCACCACAGCACGTGCTCAGCAGCCTCTGCCTCATCCATACCAACATCAGCACTTCCCTACTCCCCAGAAGGTGACTAATTACTCACCTGACCCTCAGCCTCTCCTGGGGCACATAAGAGAATGACCACAGTGGTCCCCCAGCTTCAACCCCACCCCAAGCCCAGCATGATCCACTGGGGCACATGAGTGCCAGACAGGGGTCCACCCTATAGTGTGACATGTCAAAGGAAGGAGTGACATGGGAGCAGAGTGACACTACAAGTGTCTTGCTGGGTCCTCCAGCCCCTGGACAGCCTCTCTGGTCTGCCCCATCCAAGCCCACTCTGATCCCAAGCCTGCGCCCCCACAGCCCCCTCCCTTGGCCCCAGACCCCTCACCTTGGGAGAGCTCAGCCTTGTTTGTCTGCAAGATAATGTAGAGGAGTAGGGTGAGCTGTGGGGTGTTCTCCAGGAAGGTCTCGAAGAGACGCAGCATGCTGATGTCGTGGGAGAGGAAGGCCATGTGTCTCTGCTCATCCTCCTCCTCTGCCTTCGCCCAGCACACCCTCCAGCCCACCTTCAGAGCATGGAGGCACCTGTGTGGGGACCCAGCTGGTGGTGAGGGGCCACGCAAGGCACCACACACCTTGGTCCCCACGCTGTCCTGACAGGTCAACAAACTCCTGGCAGGACAACAAATCCCACTGATGTAGGTCTAAACCCGTCCCTGCCCCTGCCCAAAGCACACACCACAGTACCACACCATGCCCAGCCATGGGTGACGTGCCAGTGTAAAAACCTGAGCATCGACCCCAGCGGACTGTCCGGATTATTCCCTTTCCGCGGCTCGGCCTCGCTGCTCCCCTCAATGCCGGGAGAGCCAAGGCCGCGATGAGGCTTCGGGGCGCTGTTCCGTTTGTCTAGAGGGCAGCGGCAACAACAGCGGCAACAACAGTTGTGGGAACAACAGGGAGATAGAGCAGAGCTGGAGGGAAACTTCACTTGCGGGGACACTGGTGGCTCCCACCGACACACTTCATCCGGCTCCAGCCCCGGGCGGGGCCGAACCGAACCGAACCGCTCTGCGCGGGAGCCTCTCGGCCCTCCCGACAGCCGAGGCACCGCTCACCCCCATCCCCGGGTGCCAGGAGGGGCCGAGGGGCAGCTGCAGAGGGTCGGGCACCCGGGGGGAGGCTGGGGCGGAGCGGGGGCCGAGGAATGCCCGGGGACGCGCGGAGAACCGGGTGCGGGGCTGCCGTACCTAAGGAAAAAGCCGAGCTGTAGGAGGTGGAGGGCGGCGAGCAGCGCCACGGGCACGGCGGGGCGCAGGGCGGGCGGGTCGGAGCGCAGCCAGAGCCAGCTGCAGGCCTGGGCGGCGGCTGAGGCGGCGGCGAGCACCGACAGCGACAGCGCAGCCCAGCCGGGGTGGCCGCGCCGCG
>VYXD01013641.1:380153-422887 GCA_013397195.1 Hylia prasina | reverse complement strand
ACTGTACATGGACAAAAAAAAAAAAATAATGTTTATGGTCAAGTCTGGTTGTGTTGTTCCTTGGTTTTGGCAGCCCATTGTGGTTGTGAATCCTGCTCCAGAGCATGGCTCTTGGTGAAAGGGGTGTGAGAAGCAGAGTGTCTTCATGCACCCATGGAAAATGTGAAGGGAGAGGTATGGCTTGTAGCTATGAAGAACGATAACAGAAAACAGAAAAGCATAGAAAAAAGAAGAATGATGGAGGAAAAAAAAGGAAGATGGACTTAGATATATGAATCCCTAAGAAAACCTTCACTGTCCAGGCTCATGTTAAAATAACATCCTGTTAATGTCTCCTGAACAGTCAGAAAGTTACTCTTCTGTAAAGAACCAGCGGCTACGTTTTGTTCTGAATTCCAAGCTTTTCATCCTGTGTCCTTGCATTCCTACTGTACATTTAATCTTATATGTATATGTGACAGGTTTGAAAGAAAATAGGTCAACAGTACTTAGGATAAGTAGTACTTTAATCAATTTTAACGTAACTTCTGATGGATAGTGACTGAGGATAACATACTGCCTGCACTAATTCCATTTAAAGTAGCAGGGACATAAAAAAAATTATATTGTTTAAATTGCTTGGGGAACACAAATTATCTGGTTTATATTCCCATAGAAGCTATAATATTCAACAGGATCCTGTGAAGGACATGCAATAATTTTAGTATCTACTATGAGTGTTATTGATATACACTGTACATGTAAATTCACCCTCTTTCAGTTCTGTTTGGAGGGATCATTAATGTGTAATGGATCTGATGACACAATAGACCTTAATGATAACTTGTAACTGGACTTTTACTCATTTTATCCTTAATAGATTTTTACTTTAAAGAGATATCTGGTCATCTACAGCTTTCAAAAGGACATATGTGGTTGAGGGCAAAGCATGCAAAGTGCAGTTGTTGGAGACTCAATATTTAAAAATTTAAAATTAGTATCGTATCATTGAACTGTTTGAAAAACAGAAAATGCAAGTTACTTTTTAATGCAGATTATCCCAAGAAAGACACAAGAAGTAAGGATGACCTGGATTTTTTGGCAGAAGTGTTAACATTCCCTATAAGGATATTAGAACCAAATCTCTAGCACACATCTCTCAGAGTAGCTCCACTGATGTCTACAGAACTATGTCATTTTATATAGGCTTGAATCATAGAATCATGGAATGGTTTGTGTTGGAGGGGTCCTTAAAGATCACCTGGTTCCAGTCCCTCTGCCATGGACAGGGATGCTACCCCTTAGACCAGATTGCTCAGGGCCCCACACAGCCTGGCCTTGAACACTTCCAGGGATGGAGCATCCACAACTTTTCTGAGTCACCTGTGGAAGGACTGACATGAAGGAAATTATGTCTTGACTATATATTTATATATAGTCAAGGAATACTATATATCCCAAGAAAGGTCTTAGGACTAGTGGAAAGGGTAAGTCTCCTTTTGAAGATGATAGAAGAGTATGAATAGAACCAATCAACAGAAAATGATGGACATGCAGGTGCTGGAAGAAAAGCACATGTGCAATTCTGGGAGTCCACAGAAGCAGAGGAAGATCAAGTTAGAGTACAGCTGAACTTTCAGCTGTCTGCACAGTGTAAAATAATGCACAATCTTGTACTTAAGTAACGCAGTCTTGTAATATTTGGATGAATCTATAGTGGCTAGCAAAATGTATGGTCCAAAGGTGATTTACTAGCTAATTCTTAAAATAAGCGATAAACAGGAAACCTGACTTAAGCGGTGACCTAAAACTACAGTGGAGAAAAGGAAGATCTTTGGGAAAGGGAATTAGACAGAGCTGCTGTGAGATGTGGCAGGGGAAGGTCTCCTTTCCCTAACACTTTTTTTAAAATTCATTCCAGCCACTTCTCCCAGGGACTGGTTGCTTGAAGGGCTTTCCTTGTCCTCTTTTGGTGTGCCCTCAGAGGGATGCATGATTTGAGTGTCCCTCAGACCACTCTGTCAGCAGCTCTAGCACACAGCTGTTGGATTTTGGATTTGCCTTGGCTATTCCAGAAGCCACCCAAAGACATTCTGAATTGTCAGTTCAGTGTGGGATAGGAGGCAAAAGGAAGGTGAACCAGTACATGCAACACAGGGGAGGTAAATACTTTCATAAAACGTATACCTTTATTTAATGGGTTTTTGAGTGAATTCTTTGATGTTTTATCACCATAAAGCATGTCTGTCATGCATTTCAGCCAAGCTGGAGCAGACCTGCTTCCCTCTGGGATCAGGTCGCCTTAGGAAAGCAGGAAATCTCAGGGTTTCTATTGCATACCCCTCCTGAAGCAGTAGAGTCCTGCTGGACTAAATGCAGCTGCAGAGACTTGCAGGACCCAGAGGTGTAGCAGATGTGACGAGCAGGGCGTGGGGAAAAGGGGTTTGCAGATAGTGGCAAAGAGGTGGGACTCCAGTGGAAACTGCTGACTTTCTTCCATTTCTTTCATTATAAATACAGATTTGGCCTAGACCACTCCTTCTGATTTGACAAACACTTTCCAAAATCACAGAAAAAAGATGTTCTTTGCTGTGATGTGATTACAATTCTCAACACTGCCCAAGTCTGCACTGCAGGCAGAAGTGTGTGGGACAGGAGTCTACACAGAGGTGCAACACTGATACAACATTGGAGGCCCAGTCTGTCCCTGCAGAAATCATTTAGGATAACAACTCCAGTGCCAAATCCTCTGGCAGCAACAAAAGAGGCTTTTGTCATTCATTCACCGGCATAAGGGGGGGAGGAAAAACAGTATTTTCCCTCCAGCACAGGAAGTCCCCTAAGTAACTTCTGGAGATTCAAGTAAGAGGTCTTTCTAATGAGATCTCTTTAAACAAATTGTGGGCTTTTTAATATGAAATAACCATTTCATTTGTGGGTGAGGATGGCTGTTGCAGGATGGAGCTTCTGTGACATTTTGTGGTTATACTTTCCTCACTCTCTGTTCCAAATAAGATTTATGGTACAGTGAGGCATTAAATTGTATGCAGATTTTCGAAACTCTTCACCCAGCTTTCTTTCAGCTGACTTTTTACAGTATTTAGTAATGATATTTCCCCCTTGTGCATAAGAATGATGTCTCACTTTTCAAATTAAAAGATGGAACTTTATGAGGCAGAGGTTGAATCATGAGGTCCTAAAAGAGAATGATTCTGTAAAACTCACCTAATAGTTTAAAATTTGTGATCAGGGTCTGCTTCACAGAGCTCTATAAATACCCATAAATAGTGAAAAAACATGTAGAACTGCCCTACTGCAATTTCTGGCTTGTGTTCCTGTTAATAGATAGCTCTGCACAGCAACCTTCCAGAAGCAAAGTCTTTTTCTGGGCTTGGCTATCTTTCACTGACTCAGTGCAATGGTTCATGTGCTTACAGTCAGACAGGTGCTTAAGCACTTCACTTAATCAGTGCCTCAGGCAATGAGGATGAAGAGAAATCAACTGCCCCAGAGGGACCACTCTGTTTTCTATGGAAGAAATTTTCACTTAGACTGATGAGAAAAAAAAAAAAACCAAACAAACCCAGAAAAACTGCAACAACATAAATCCTGACATGTAGAGATCACTATAATCAGGATATCTTCATAAACTTTCTCTCTTTTGGCCTTGAAATGGCTATAAAGGGGTCATGGAAGGATCTTTCACATACTGGCACTGGGGATGGACTACATGGGATGTCCATCCAGGTGCAGCACTTGCACAGGACATCTCTGATGGGAATACAGCAGCCTAATGCAGTGTCCAGGAGAACCTGTGTCTCCCCTACCCTCCTTCCCTTCAGCTGGGCTTTGAGACTTTAAACTATTAATCAGTTTATAAAATGTGGAGCTCTTATAATTTGACTTCACCCCTCATTTCCCTTTGTCAGGAGGGGACTGGCCTTTGACTTTATCTCTCTTTGAAGCTTCCCTGCAAGAGCATAAGTGGATTTGGATGCACGCCATCAATGGCTTATCTGAGGTGTGGTCCAGAGACAGCTCTAGGAAGAGTCCGTGCACAGTGGGGTCCAGATGAGGTCCCTGCCCAGCACTGATGCTTTCCTTCACAGCACCACCCATATCTTCTGTTCTGGAATGTCCACAGCAACCAGAAAATTGCAGATTTTTTTCCATCTGAAGCAGGATTTATCACTAAATTCAACCCAAGAGAACCTCGCACATCACTAATTCCCTGTGTATTGCTAGCCAGTGCAAAGCCATGCTAGGTGTTTTGCAACTAATCTGTAAAGCCATTTCGTCCTGTTTTCCATATAGGGATAGTAATGAGTGTGCATGATGGTCTGGAAATTGTAAAGCTCTGTGAAACATATAGGCATTGCTGATGAACAGGTAAGATATATGGATAGATAAAAGCTACTTTGTTATCAAGATGTCCCTTTTAAAATGTTTTTGCTAGATTTAGGCTATCCCCATCTAGAAATCTGCTGTTAAAATAACATTGCAAAAATGAATGAATGTTTATGGTATTGACTTGCACTGACAACTCTCTTAGAGCTCAACTAATATAGTTGATAAGAAGGTGATGAATTAACCCATTTTAATTCAGTGCTATTATCTCAAAGATAAATTTGACTCCTTTGACCCATCAGAATTTTCTTTCATTATCAGAGAATCACGTCCTTACAGCAAGTGTTTTTAAAATAAAATAAGGGAAAACTTTGGGATACTGTTTTATATGTAACTATTTCTTTAGAAATTTCTTTCTTTGTCTTCTGAAAAAAACCTCATTTATAAACTATTCAAAGTAACAGTTGGAAATACATGAATCTATGTTTTTGTACTTTACTAACTTATAAAATGAAGTTTTTTTGTGTAAATGATAGTTTTGGCACAGTGCAGTGATACTGTATGTGTCCCACCACCCACCACCCCATCCTCACCCCCATGCTGGTCTCCAGACTTTGAGGCTGTTTTAGTTTAAGGTAAGCTAAGAACCTTTTCCCATTGATCTTTTTATTTCACATCCACAAAAGAAAATGCTAAGACGTTGCTACTGATTTTTTCCCCCCAATATGTGGTCATTATAACCAAAAAAGAAGCTCACACTTCTACTTTTTAATTGGGCATTTAGCAGGACAATGTTTGAAAGCAATTAATGGGAAAAACATTTTTGTCCTGTTTTATCAATTGGTCTCCAAGAAAAATGCTGTCCAAAGTAACTATTATGTGCAAGCCAGGAAACTGTTGTCCTTTTCAGTTTTTCCCATGTCACAATTTATTCATTTAATTCAGTTCCTCAAAATTACTGCAGTGCCAATTATCTCTCTCTGTGTAGAAAATGAGGTTGGCCTACTTCAGCTCCCTTCATTTTATGCCTGTTTTCGGCTATTCTTAAATGAGTGAGCAATGTGAAAAAAGGGAGGATCTTCAAAAATATGTGAAGTGTCTAGAGTGGCTTTTTGGTACCTGTGAAGAGGCCCCTTGAAGAAGCTTAAAGGACAATGGAATATTGCGGCTAGCAGTGGTTTATTTTGTCCACATGACTCATTTCACACGCACCCAGGCAACTGATGAATGGAGGATTAACACAAGTTTTCACCTTATTGAAATGAGTGATTCAAAGCAAACAAATAGGACTAACTAGTTTGGAATATGAAATTAAAGTTTCTCTGAGTCCTTTTGTTATGCATCACTTTCAGACTTAATTAGAAATATGATGGCTTTGGAATTACTTTTAGCCAACTTTGTTAAATAACAGTAGTTTGATGTTTGTTATTGTCACACAGTCCACTTGTCTGAAATCTAAAGACTCCCGGGGCCTGTTCAAATGCATTATCAAAAAGTTTTAAAACAAAATGAAAAAATATCAACTATATTCCCTTTTTTTGGGAGATGTTTATTGACACAAAACAAAGGAGCATTAGATGCATTTTATTATTGTTAGTTGCATTCTATATCTCTATAAATATTTACGGATGGGTCGGTGGCTCTATAGAAAAAGTGCTTTAGATGCTATCTTCATGGTAACTTACACAACCCATTCAAGTCCTTCAGCTGTGTAATTACATTTGAACCAGGATGGGGTTACCCATGCACACCATTCAACCCTACGTGACTTTATATGGTTGCTAAGTTGCAACACTCTGCAGTCACTCAAGTCATAAGCTCCCAGTTTACAACTTCCCCTTGAGGAAGGATAATTTAGCAACTTTACATGGTGCAGTCAATGTCCAGGGCACGCTTGTACTCTCAAACCAGAATTGCTCCCTTCTACTTCTTCTAAGGATGTAACAAATTGATACTAACACACTTTCTGTGGAGCAGGTAGGCAAACATACCTTGCTGGCTATGCAGGCAATGGGTCATGTGCCCTTTTCCCTGTTTTTTATTGGAATAATGCTTTCCAGTGTGTCTCTATTGTGGAAGTTCCCTGCAGCTGAGTTGGTTTCTGTGGAACAGCTCCATTAAACCCTGCACACAGTTACACAAAAGCTTTAGGATGCAGCTGAATCACAAATTTTGTCATTATTCTCTGAGGTTATGAGCATGACACTCTCTAAGGAATTTCTGCAGAAGTGTACTGAATTAAATGCAAGAATTCTGGTTTAGTGAGTGGCAGTACGGGGGGAAAAAGACTTCATTGCACCATCTAACTTGTGTCTAATCCTTTTTGAAGGTTGTACAAGAGTAAGGGAGAGAGGGACCAGAGCTCTAATTTGTTTGTATTTCCCACACATTCAGCAACACTATGGAATAAGTCTAGTGAGATCCATTTTTGTCATGGCATTGTATTCTTGGATGCAGAGGGATGGCAGGGATGTGATTCAGCATGGAGAGGTACTGTGATCATGGGGTGACCAAAATAAGTTGGGGTGTGGGGTGACCTTTTAGCATTTCTACTGAGAATAGCAAACATTGGCCATATTCTGATTTGCATGCAAAATTTTGTTGCTGGTTTGTGAGAAGGAGTTTGGTTTGGGTTGGCATCTGCTCATTGCTCAGCAAGACAGGCAGGAGCTTTGACAAATTCAGCTGCCAAAGTTTAATGAGGGTCCATTGAACATATTCAGTCTTTAATTTTTCCTAGTCCAGAGTCTTTTACAGTCGTTGATTGGAACATTTTCACAAAGGTACAAGAGTTTCCCATAAATCAATCATTTTTAGAATTTTAAAAGGCTCAATAGAGGCATGGAAATGTGAAATCTTCTCAGAAAAATGCCCACAGATATTTTCTTTTCAAAGGAAAAAACTAATTTATACACTTTTCTTCTCTCAGTCTTAAAAAGCAATGAAATTTTTGTTGTTGCTGTTCAGACTGATTTCAATCTGAGTCAAACTTTTGATGTGGAAAACCTTTTCACATTTCTCAGTGTAGTTACTGACAGAGTTTGGGTTCTGTACAGAAGCATGGAAAACTTTTAGCAAATATAGTTAAAATTTACCAACAAGCAGAATTCTATGTTTCTGGGCAATTCCAACACTTTCAGTTTTGCTTTGGCTAAAAGATTTTAAAATTTGTTTTTGCTGTGGGGGCCCATATACGTATTTGAAATATTTAATGGAAAGTAATTCCATAAACTTTCTTCAGTTGGAAGAATGAAATTATTTTTGACCATGTAAAAGGGATTATCACATTTAAAATCTGATAACTGTATATACATTGAACTGAATGGTATTTAAATATAAAGCCAAAGCAAGATAAGAATCAAAATAATTTTTCTCTCATCAAGACAAAAAAGTCAGATTAGTCACTGTGAAACTTTTCATTTTAGAATTATTGCCCACACCATTTGTCTCTCCCAGGAAAAATGTAATTCCTTCAGAGAAAATTTTATATTTTGATGAGGGGTTTCATCTAATTCATAAATGAATGGTTGTAAATCACATTGAATCCATAATACCCAGTGAATATTTTAGTTTTCCAAAAGGGTGGATAAAGAAAATCCTGCCCTAGAATGCTTTCTGCCTCAGAGGATAAATGGAAGAGGAGCATTCAAATAGAAGGAAAAGTAGAAATAACTGAAAGCAGAGAACCATATTGGACCACAGCCTACACTGAAACCAAGATTGTCTCAGTGTGAAGCAAATATTGTCAGGCTTTGCTGGGTGAATCCTAAGCACTTCTGTGCTGTAACAATATCTCATCCAGTCAAGATTTTGATATGCAAAGTCAGTGGTTTTGTTTTTAATCAAATCTTGGACTGGAAAAGTTCTGTGAACCATTGGTCTTGCACTAAAAATCATGATGGATGTGACAAAGGAAACACTACCTCCACTAGGAAGAAATGCTGCTAGTGTTCAACAACAGAGACTTATTTCTAACATGACAAATACAAGGAAAGATTCCCATATTCATTCTTGTCTGCTGGAACTGTCCCACCTGAAGATAATCATCACATGAATGCAATGTGATAACTGCATACCCATGTCAGTGAAACCCATGTGTGAGAAGTTCATAGTGTAAGGTCCCTTGTATTTTAACCCTGATAGCAAATATTCCTTCACTCCTCCCCACACATCACAGTAGGCCTTTCTTTCATACCAATTCCATACAATTCTGAAGCCTAAGAATAATGCTTTTTCTATCATTTTCTAGGGTGGAAAGCAATTTTACTGTTACCTGACCAAGGGGAAAGGTGATTTTGTCAAAACATGCAGAAATTCATCCCATCCACAGAACCTCTGAGCTCCCTGCCCAGGTGGGAGACCTTTGCTGAGGGCAGTTCCAGTGTGGGCAGCCCAGCTGCACTCTGGCAGGGCTCTGTGCCCAGACATGGCTTTAGACTCCAGGCTGAAACCCATAACCACGTTTATGGGGCAAGGCATAAGCCCAGCTCATACTGTTGGGTGATATGGTTCTGTTTATGTGCTTGACTGGGAGTGACCCAGGCGTGTTTTGTAAGAGAATGAAACATAAGAGCATGGCAGATTTCAAACTTCATGAAACTATGACAGGGACTATGACTAGAGAGACTATCTTGTGTTTTTTCCAGAACTGCCATTGATGGGATTCATGTGGCTTTGGTTGAGGTGCATTTTACAAGCCAGTGATGTGGAACTTCCAGTTGGTCTTTCTTCACTTAGCAGACCTGATTTTCTTTTTATATTTTTTTCTCTGTCTTTTTGTTTTTAATTTTTCATCTTTCACAAGGAAAGAGCAAGTCTCATGGACAGAGGGATGGTGTTAAGTTTAAGGAGCAGCACTTCAAGAGAAAAACAGTTCAGAAGCACTCAATAAAATCAGTAGAAGTGGTGACCAAAATTGTAAGTGAATTTTTTAAAAATGAAATAAAAATTCCCCTTTTACCAACTCATGGGTTTTATATTATTAATCCCAGCAACCAGAGCAGAATGAGCTCAGCAGTCTATTCATTAACAGAGGAAAAGAGGATAAAAAAGAATGAAAAGTAAAAACTATATTATTTTCCACTAAATACCCTGATGTGAAAGTACTGTTAGAAAACTCTTCTTTATTAATTCCTTTCCCTTATTCCATTAACTCAAAAATCCCAGGGAAGTCACCACCCAGTCACAGCCATCCTCTTTTGAAACCGTCCCCAAATGCATACACCAAAGCCACTGTCCAATCCAAGGAGTCACACCACGCCTGGTTTATTTTCTCCTGCCGTGCCACTGGATGTTGTCCCGAGTCCTGCTGCCCATCCAGAACTGCTGGAGATGCTGCAGTGGGCTGTGAGCCAGCTGCTGTACTGCAGACCAGGAATGACAGCTTACCAGGAGGGAGTTAACACCATTCCTCTCTCTGTAATTTGTAAAGTGCTTTGGGGTTCTCTGAATGTGTTATTGCCACATCTGAAAGGTCACACAGCAGAGCACTGCAGTGCTTCTGGTGTTTCTGATGTTTTTTGGGAAAGATGTCTGTGAATGCCTGGCTTTGTCTAAGGACTGAAACTGGGGGGAAAAAAGGTCATTTGGCTGATGTGAGGGATTTCACCTGTCCCACCGGTGTGAGGGTGGGGAGGGTTCACACAGGCTGTAGGGTTGCCTATGAATCAAACAAGGAGACATTTGTTTGCTTAAGGGAAGAGAGGAGATAGCTCTGGATTATTGAAATGGAGCCATGCTTCATTCTGAATCTTCATGGATGCCATCTCTGGCTCTGCTGAGCAGCCCTGATTTGCAATCATCTCCCCCTGCTACAGTCCCCATCCCTCCCCCCACCCCCGGTCCAAATTGGGAAGGGCTGAGAATTTGTCTCGCTCCAGCCCTCACCAGGGCCACGAGTGTCAGCTGCTCTGTCTGATGACTGGCGCACTGATTATGCACCTATCCAGACACATGGAAACTCCACAGGGAAAAGCTCCCCAATACACACACATTTGTAATCTCTTGTGAATAGAGTCCTAAGTGCCCATTAACTATTGCTCAATTACACGGGAACTCTCCAGAAGTAAATATGGCATGCACATGAATATCAATTAACACCATTATGATCGGTGTGGTTGTGAGTCAGGAGGGAAATGTGCATCATCTTGACAGAATTACGAAGACACGCTTCATTTTACTTCTGTGGATTGGAATAGTATGCTAAGCTAATAAAAGCTTTTACATTTTTAAAAATAGCTTAACAAGCCCAGAATAGATTTGAATCATATCCGCCTCAGATTTCAGTTGTTAAAGTCAGTTTTGAAGACTTTCTCAACAAACAGAGGAAAAAACCTCTATTACTCTGCCTGTAATTTCTCAATTTCCCTTGTAGCCTTGAATTGTCCAGCATTCACACAGCCCTACACAGCCTGGAAACCCAGAGATGCCACCAAAAACCCAATACTTGCACCAAAAAACGTTGACAGCTGTAAGACAAATGCAGAGCACTGGCAAACCATTTCAGTTGAAATGGGGATCTTATCCTGAATCCTCCTACCCACCTCCTCTCGAATCAGGGATAAATCCCAGGATGCCAACACTTCTAAGGTACGTGAAAGGGGTAAAAGAGCTGCACCACGTGACAATGAAGGCTTTATAAGGGGTGTCTTTAGTGTCATAGACTTCTGCTTGGGAAGAGAAGGACAAGTGATTACAAGGTTACCAGGGCCAGGCTGATTTCAGAAGCATTTATGAAACTACCTCAGCAGTTCAGGACTATTTCCATCCTGATGGGAATTCCAGTGCAATGCTACAAACTTTCCATACAATTTTGTTTTGCTGAGCCAAGTTATTCTATCATCCTGTCCCAGGTGCTATTGAATTTTAGGAGCCAGTTGTCTCATAGAGAACCACAAAGACTCCTCAAGACAAAATGTAGTGTCCTGTGTGTCGTCTCTCATAGACACTTGTCCAAGAAGCCTGAAAACAATTTTGGCAACACAGAGGTGCTTATTGCTTTAAATGCATTCAGCCTGGCTTAAACACATGTTAAAATTTCCATTACTTTGAAATCAACCACATTGGCTCATGAGCTGAGGAGCCACACAGACTGTAACCTTGGGGCTAAATTGAGGATGGACAGTGAAGTCCAGGTCAGTGAAGGCCAGGTACTGACCATCTACACTGTTGTTTGATGTCTGGGCACAGCTGGGGATCAGGAGCCCTTGCTGGTGGCTCTGGAGGACTTTCTGTGGTGATGAGAGTCAGTCTCCAGCTTGCTTTATTTACTGAGGTATAGCCATAGCTCATGTCTACAGTCACACACTAGAGGAGCAGGGCAGGCACTCAAGCACTTTCCTGCTGTGGTCCATGCTATTTAACTACTAGCAACTACCCTGCCACATTTTTGCCCCATGCCATCACCAGCATGATGCCCAGACACAATGCAGGCAACAGCACTGGCCAGGAACCTTTCCCTGTGGGCAGGATGGAAAAAAAATGTATCCATACAGCTAAAAGCCATTCCTTGCCACTTCCCATCATGGCAAAGAATGGGCCCTGGCTCATTTTATGTACTAGGATAGATGTAGTCATAGAGACTGAAATGGTTGTACTACCTTTATTTAAATGGAAATTGTATTTCATGGCAATTCTCAGAATAGTCTAGATCTGTGGCATCTGACCACTGGAGCCAGAGACTGGTTTCCAACAGTTTTAGAAAAAAAATTGGGACAGTTCTGAAGGGATTTTTTAGAATTATTATGCTAGAAAAATACTTAAACCTTTTAATGTAATTATTTTAATTTTTATCTTGTTGAGGGAACAGCTGGAAGATTTTAGAGATGTGAGTACATTTAGAATATCTAATGCATATGGTTCATATGTATCTACAGGGAAAAAGAAAGCTATGTAGTTCAGCAATACAGTAAAAAAAAAGGACACATAAGTAAATACAATGAGGGCTGAACAAATGTCAGCTGCCCAAAAGGATGAAAGTGTGGCTGTATGAGATAGAATACTGAGGAACAATGATTTCAGCCCAAACCTCAGTCAGTGTTTGCAGAAATTAATTTTTGTGTAAAAAGTTCTAGAGTGGGACTCATCCATTGATATTCCATGTGCCCTCTCTCCTTTGTTGGGGCTGTATGCCACAGACAGCAGTGTGCCAAGTACAAAGTCTTCAGCACAGAATTTTCAGGATAAATATTAACCAAAGGCATTTCTCAGATTTTTTGCTGGTCTGGGGCTTCATTGTCTAAAAACCAAAACCTCTTCTAATTTCTACCAAAAATTTCTACCAAAAGTAGAAATTTTTAACAAACTTGTATGGTTCTGTTCTGTAAGTGCCCACTGGAAATACTGGGGTTGGTCATTAGTTGTCAGCTCAGTCAGGGATGAACCTGAGATACTGAGAACATCTTGTATGGCAGTGCAGAGCCTTGGCTGTCACTGATTTTACCTGGTTTTGGGGGAAAAAACATTCAAACCTTTACCCTCATTTACCTGGTCAATAAAGCATTCATAAGGTCCCCCTTGCGAGAATGGGTTAAATTTAATTAGTTAATATTGAAAAGCACTCTGGAGATGAAAAGTGCTCTGCTTTGTAAGTGCTGACCATTAGCCATTATTAGGTCCTCTCTTGTTTTTCATGCATTAGCCCAACTAACAGGCAACTCAAAAACTTTTTCATTATTTGTAGGGCAATTTAAACTAGCAGATTTAAAGCGCATTTAACAAGTCAGATTGGTATATTTTTAATGGCCCATAGCAGGTTTGTGGCAAAAGGGGCAGAAAGTTAATTTCTGTCACTGCTTCTTTAAATTAATAGGACATAATTTGTAGTGAAGGAGAAAGTTTCCAAAGGAAATCGTTGTGTTGGCAAGGCTGGTTAAATAAGGCATCCTACAGGACTAGGTAATAAATAAAACCCCTGCCTTTACAAGGCTTTGTCATTGTCTGGAAAGTGGAGAGAGAGAAAGACTAAAATAATTGAAGGTGCTTATTCTAGTGTAGTAGCTCAGTAAATGAAGTATGCTTGGATTTTCCCTTCGCAGGAGCTAAATCTGTGACCTTCTGTACCAGAGGAAAGAGTCCTTTGTGTTCTGAGCTCTAATAGCCTTACCATGGTTTCATTTCTACCAGGGTCCATGAAACACTTATATTTATTTTCATTACTTTCATTTTTCCCCTCAACAATGAGGGGTTAGTTCAGACTTTAAGGAAAGTGCAGATTGCTTTTGTTTGTTCTTTTTTTTTTTTTCCCTTGATGGGCTCTATGCCTCTATGTCTTTGGTTTATCTCCTGTGTTCCCGAATGTTTCTTTTACCTTGTGGAATACTGTTAGAAGTCTCTGTACAAAAGCAAAAGCTGTGGTTGCTATAGCAATAACCAATCTGATGAAGCTGTGACCTAAATCATGACTGAGAAAAATAGTACCTTTTCTATATCACTGCAGTTACTGCTTCCTTGGATTATGCTACTGTTATGCAGGATTTATTACCTAAAGTGAACTCTTTGACTCCAGGACGCAAGAAAAAGTATTTGGATATTTCTGTAATTATAGCGTTAGGCAAGGATAAGAACAACTTATATCTGCTGAAATTTATAAGTGAAAAGGTGTTCTGCTCTTGGTAGCTAAACCTTCATGCAGCACAATCTATTTCTTGAAAATCTAGGGAGCTTTGATGGCTGGAAGATACTTAAATTGACATAATGTGCAGCCCAGATTTATTGAGCATTGCAGAACCAAGAACTTGATCAGCTTCCTGACATCTTTGCTACTGCCATCAGCGTAGTTACTGAGTAGGAAAGGAGGGCAACATTCTCTAGGAGCACTTGCTTCCTTGCTCACTGAAAATTTGGTGAGGGAATTTGTGCAGGCGTCCAAAGACCTTTACCTAAAATAAAAAATTGTTCCCTCTTATTTGGCTGTGACCCTCAATGGCCCCTCACTAGCAGGAGCTAAAGAAGAGATCATTTTCTGCACATCCTCCACTTTCACAACTGACAGGGGATTGTAACATGGAAACTAATATGAAAGGTAGTATGCTGTGGGATTTATCCTATGGTTTTTCTGAAAATTAGGGTTTAAATCTATGCTTTTCATCTAGTCTCCCTCTATAGTCAATGGAGGGCAGACACGTATTTTTTTTCCTCTCCTAAAACAGGCAAACAGGATAGATTGAGCAAAAGTTTAGAAGAGCATATCTGTCTTTCTGTGGACTACAGAGGGAGCATGGACAGCTTGCTTAAAGCAAACACCTGAATTTTAGATGGCTGTACTTACATGAGCTGAACTCCATTAAGCAGCATAACCATTGCTGTTAAAACAAGATGGTGGGAGTGAAGTGGTCAGATTTTCAGCTTTAACAGCAGTTTTTGCCCTGAGCTCCATCAGAATTGAGAATAAGAAATGACTGAGCTGCAGCAAGGTGTGAGGAAAGGCAATATCGAAATTACTTGTATTGGAGAGGATGGGGAGTGGGAAGTTGGCAGAGTTAACTAAATTAGCTTCATTGGAACAGCAAAAGCAAGTTGGCAATTGTGACTGCATTTGCCTGACGAATGGCAAAGAGGTACTTGTGCTGTTATTACCCACCCCGCCAGTCCCTCGCCCCTCCTTCTGCTATAAGCCCAAGAGGATAAACCCTGAGGATCAAGAGACAATGAAATGTGTTTGATGATGCTCTTTGGGAAATCAAAGTTTCTGCCTTTGCTGTCAGAGATTTGGACTGGAGATGCACAAACAGTGAAGAAGCCTGGCTGCTGAACTATTTGGAGAGATCTAAAATTACCCATTTCTTATGCCCACCTGGTCTCTTCAACATCTGCTGCATTCTTGGCTCAGGGCTGCCTGCTCTCTGAAATCACACCACACATGACATAATGTGTCAGAAGCAGGGTGACACAGCAGTGACATTTAAAGGGACACAAACCAGGTCATCAGCTCTTCTAAACTGCATGTTCTAGAGCTTTCACAGTTTCAGTTGGTTGCAAAATACAAATTGGACCATTTGTGACCATTTTCAATTGTCTTGGGGTAGATAACCATGGACAAGGCTTTATTTCATGAGTGGCTGCATAAAAAAAAGAGTTACTTGTAGTGCAAGGATTTAGAAATACCTTTAATTTTGCAAAAGCTGTTTCACACCCTCAGCACTCATGTCTGATGGATGATGGTGCATTTATGAACTGGAAATTATGTGGCTATTGGCCAATATGCAATATGATAAAATACTGCAGTACAGAGACTTAATATTTCACAGCTAAGGAAGCTGAGAACTGACTGTTGCTGGAAATAGCACCCACGTCCAGCCCTAGCTGAGAATGATAATCCATGTGACAAAATAGTAAAGGTCGGGGGGTGGAGCAACTTTAGGTTGGACTGCAGGACTGATAATAACCATATCCTGGGCTGCATCAGCAGCAGTGTGGGCAGAAGGGCAAGGGGGGGGTTCTATCCCTCTGATCCTCTCTGCTGAGACCCCACCTGCACTGCTGCAGCCAGCTCTGGGGTCCCCAGCACAGGAAAGACATGGAATGCTGGAGAGAATCCAAAGTATGGCCACCGGACCAATCAGAGGGATGGAGCACTTCTACAAGGAAAGGTTAAAAGAATTGGGATTGTTCAGCCTGGAAAAAAGAAGGCTTCAGGGTGACCCAGTTGCGACCTTCCAGTACCTGAAAAGTGAGCCTGCAAGAAAGATGGATGGAGACTCTTTACAAGGGCCTGGAGTGAAAGGACAAGGGGGAATGGCTTCAAACTGAAAGAGAGTGGAGTTAGATTAGATACTAGGCAGGTATTCTTTATTGTGAACATTACCCAGGGAAGTTGTGGATACCCTTGGCAGTATGTTTTGTTATAGCTGGATCTGTTTGACAAATTTGTGTGTTTCTGAGATGAGGGCTTTTCTGGTTGTAAAAGCTGCTCTGTAACATTTTTGTAGACAGCTTCTCTCTGAGACCCCATCTCAGTTAAATTAGCTAATGCTTAGCCATTTCAAACCATCAGCTGACCTTCCCTTTGCTTCCTTCTTGTGTTGCTTCTTTTCTCCCCCTTGTGAAGACATTCTTTTAAAAGCATTTTGTAGTATTTTAAAGTATTAAATATATAAAAAGTATTTAATAGTGTTTCTACCCCAAAGGCCATTTTGATGGCTTTTGGAGGGAGCCTGAGGTTACAAGTCCTCCCACATTTCCTAATCCACCAGCTTTGTTCTGTTGTATTCATATTCTCCATTCCAGGTGCAGCGATTCACCTGGTCATGTGTTCTTCACCCCATTTGGGGATTCTTAATAGTCAAATGTTCATATGCATGAATATAGAATGAGATATCTTCCTGGAAGAGCAAGGGCTTTCCATTTTTACTCACTATCCGTTAGAAACTGAATTTCCTTCACCGATCAACCTCTTTCTTTATATTGTGGCTGCAATACGCCATTTCAGAAGTGTCATCACCTTTATCTTTTTACATTCTGAAGTAGTCTGTAATCAACACTAGCTTCAGCGACTCTCATTACTAGCTCTTGAAGTGCTTCTTCAGACTCAGCAAGAACAACATCATCATCAGATTACAGCATCTGCTTCCTCCAATTTCAGCCCTGCCACCGTAGCCAACAACAACAGACATTTGCATTTCAGTGCACAGACAGAGCTGATGCTGAGCCACTGTGCAGTCCTGATGGACTTTCTTCCTTCCCATCAACCACTGTGCAATGTCCTTTGTTGGATCTTTCTTTTCACTTCTGCCTGGTCATGTACAGCACAATAAATTATATAAATCTCTGCAAAAGCCCCCACAGATAATGAGAGCTGCATGTAGCATTCAACTGCTTCTTTCTGTTCTACAGCACAGGTCTTTTCGCACCAGTTTTTCACGTTTTTTTTTCCCACCAGCATTATTCTAAAAGCTGATTTAAATCATTTTCAGTAGTAAACTAGCCTCTGTTTTGCTCTTTCTGTGCTCAATTTTGCTTTCATATTTTTCCAGCCTCTTTCTCCAAACACTAAGGTCATTTTTTCTCCATGTGTTTGAATAGCAAGTAGAATTATTTGGTAATGTGCACATCCTCTCAGACTCCCCTTCTCTAAGCACAGAATGAGTTTAGTGTCTCTCAGTCAGTCCCTTAGCCGCTGCCCTGTTTTTTCACTGAAGTTTGCAGATCTTATGGGAAATCTTGATACCAATCTAGCATTAGACTGTTCTCTTCAGGTACACAAAGCAGGCAGGCATGAGAATATTTGAAGCATGTAATAATGACTGTTTGAGTTAAGGACCTCTCTGTCTTCCTGAAAGAATAATTCAGATAAAAGATAAGAGGTTCTGATGCTGAAATCATTCTGATACATGTGGAGGCATAATCTGGCCTTTTTGTTTGATAGTAACACACACACTGATTTAATTTCCTTTATCTCTGCAGTAGTAAACAGGAGAGAACCTTAATAAAACATTGCAGAGGATTTACAAGCCTTGATTCAGGGTCCAGCACAGAGCCTGAGAGTGGTGCCACTCTCAGCATGTGCATTCCAGCTTTGTTGTGCCTTGGAGGGGCAGCTGTTCCTCCTACAACTCACCTGAGATCCACAGGTGGCTATCCACATCCCTGCTGTGTCACTCTGTCTGGCAGAGGCTTGTGGATTTAATGCTGTTAGGCAGAAGGGTTGCCTAGTCTTAAACAAATGAGTTGAAATTCCCTTCTGTGTGTGGAGAGCCTAGGAAAAAAAATATCTGCACAGCTACACTAAAACATTTAAAGGCCAAGTTTGAGAGTCTCAGTGCTCCTTCAAGAATAGACACGTCCTCTGTGACTTCTGGGAGGGAGACAAACACTTCAACCCTAAGCAATTTAAAAACTCGGGGCCACATGGAATACTGGTTCCTAATTTTGGGGTTCAAAACCAAGCAGGATGGAATTATTATTTTTTGTAAACACAGCTTTAGTCTTGCCCCAAGGCTGTCAGTGGAATCACTACAAGACTTTGAGTTCTAGCTAATGTCATAGAAATTTTCCTGCTGTAGATATCAAATTATTAGGTCCTTTGACTTCTCATGTGAGGAGCCCACTAGGAACACCAGGTATCACTTCTCATGCAGTGCAGGTTGTTGACTTTTGACAGGGTCCATTTTCAATTTTATTTTATTCTTTTTGAACCATTTCATTTCCTGAAACACTGAAAAATTCAAAACTCACTGAGTATTTCTATTAGTTTACCTGTGTTTTTTTCACTTCTGTTTTTTTTTCCCAGAGGCTGCAACATTGACGACTTCCATTATAGTGAAATTCTGTCATAGCATTTGAGGTCTTGTGAAACCACAACACTAAATTAAAGTGAAATTTTTGTGATTAGACAATGAATGTTGTTTTCACCTCTTGACATGTCCAGCCAAATTACAAGCAAAGTTAAGCCACCCAGCAACTTGACTCCTAGAAAAAAAAGGGAAAAAAAATCAGAATACAAGTAGTAAGCTTCAGCTTTTTACCTTTCTTATCATGTTTGTATTAAAGACTGACAGTGTTTCCAAGTGCAGCCCTGGTTTATTCCCAGCACTAACGTATGCTAAAGGCATATTAGTACAAGTGTTAATAAAGTATTAATAAAACCTCACTACGCGGGAGTAGTATTACAGGGAAGGCATTGACAGAGAGTGTTGGGTCACTCACAAGGGCTGGCTGGGATCCATGTGCTCACCTGTCATCTCTGGGTGACAGCTAAGTAATAGGTACCAAACTTTTACATTTTTAGCACACTTCTTAACATGAGCGTCAAATCTTCACACATTATTCCAAATATTCTTCTCAGGTACACATCACTTTATTTTGCAATATTTGTAAGAAGCTAATTTACTCATCAGAAAAACAAGTCTAAATAAATGACCAACCAACCAAATAAATAAATAAATTAAAGAAACCAACAAAAAATCCACATAAAAGCCAAAAGACAAAATAATACAGGCAGGTGAGGGAAGGAAGAAACTTTCATATGCAGCAATATGTAAAACAGACTGATTACAAGGTGAGGACACCTGAGGATTTTAGCTTTCCCTTTATCTTCTGATGTTCTGTTACTTTAAGACCCATACCTGAATGCAATATCCAAAATGTCTCAAGCTTTCACTTGCTGCATTTGTCATTAAAAAAAGAATATTAAAGAGCTGTTTGCAGTATTTCTGGCCTGATTCATGGAGATTTGAGTTCCTGGAGATTTGAGTGAGACAAGAAACCTGAAAGAAAATATAACTATTAATATCTCTTGTTTACCCATCTATCTAACAATATCTGGCTTATTAGAAAATGACCTTGGAGTTTGCTGCAAAGATTTACTCTTTTCTAGTCAGTCTTATGGGGTATGTTACCTTCCCAGGGCTAGAATCACTGTTACTGGAGGCTAAATTCCTGAAAAATTGCAGCCACATTGAGGACAGAAGAACATAACGCGAACAAATTCAGAAAAAACCCAAATCCATCCACAACAGCACAAGGTTGCAAAGAAAGGTGGGTTCTTTGAGTAGGGTTAATAGCAGCAAATCTCTGGAGATCTCGTGGTTCATGCTCAAGACCTCAGACTTTGTCCCTGAAACACTCTGACCTTGCTTTTCCAGGGTCTGCCTCTAAGTTCACCCCACTGCAGTGATTGGGTTACATTGGGACAGGACTAAAGAATAAAACAACCAGTTTTTATACACAGTTGCAACTGAAGAATGGGGTGTCATGAAAGTAAAGCACTTTAATGGCCTTAAAGCCAAATGTAAAATACAAACCTGATGAATTAAAAATTCTTTTGATTTAGAGCTCAACAAGAAATGTGTGGCTGTGAAATTTTTGTCAGGTCATATCAATATTTCTTTTTGCCAATTGAGGTAATTTAATTTCTATCCATTGCCAGAATTAAATATATTGACACAGAGTTGGGCAGAAAGTGTAAAAATTTAAGTTTGTATATCGCTATGCTCGACAGAGTTGCCATTAAGGGCAGGGTGCATAGAAGTGTGTAAAAGCAATTAAACACCAGGTTGTCAGTAGGCAGAGAATCAGAGAGTTCTTCACATGACAGGGACAAGAAGAGGAGGTCATTAAGGCACATGCTACTTATTTTAATATTGTCCATGATCTGTATTGTACTCAAATTATAAATAGGCTAAGTGTGAGTGACCCAGAACAGTTTGGCTTCTGTCCTAGCTGGATTTAATCTCAGTTCGCTTTGTCCTCCTTCCTACTCATTTTCTGCCTTCAGCACAGCACTGCCAACATCTGAGATTTCTTTCTCTCCTGAGGCTTACATCAAACCTTTTGCTTCAATATTTAGCATTAGCTCTTGGAGTCATGTGTGTTTCATGACATGTGAGGTTTTGGGGGTGTTTAAGCAGCACCTTGTTTTGCCAAAAGACAGTCCCAGCAGTATTTCATGTCAGTAGGTATATATAGAATTGTACTGGTACTACTGTCCTGGGACAGTCACTCCATTACAGTATGGTGTTAAGGCTGCTTTTTGGAGGTGAGTTAAATTATAACTTTGCCTAAGCCTAGGTCCCAGTGTGAGTGACCATCTGGAAGAAAGATTTACACTGATCTAACAAGAGATTTTTAAATTTTCATGTTAGAATATGACAAAGAAAATAATCCCATGTAGGCAAGACCTACATTTTTGTTTGTTAGGGCTGTGGAGAAAACATGACTCAAGTGAATTGCAAAGGCTTAGATACCAGAAGGCAAATAAAAATAAACTCAGTTATTATGATTTTTTTTCCAGTTTCATTATTTTTGTGCCAACCTCAAGGTTTTAGGGGTCTGAACTCTGAAATCCTGAACCCTCAGGGACAGCAGAAATATTGACTATAATTAGATAGTATAATCTCTGGGACAGGGACTGCCTACTCCTGTGTTTAGACAGAACTCAGCACCAGGGGCTGCTAAACAGAACTTTCTGATCCTAGCACAGTGCCAACAAATAATTAATATCAATACAACACACCCATCCCTCCTCTAGGTGCATATCAGCTACATGCCCAAAATCTCCACCCATATTCCCTATTCAGACAAAACTACATCCTCCTACAGTTCAGTTCTATTTTGACAGAAGACTTTACCTTGCCTTTTTTATGCCTCTGTGTCACCCTGAACTCTCTGGGGCCACAGATTGTCTGTACTTTTCTCTGAGCCACGTATGGATGTTTTGACAGGTGTCTTTACACACAGCCTGCTTTGGGCTTTACTTAGGAAACAACAAGAGAAAATGAATTATGTTAACTCTTCTGCAAGAGGAAGGGCAAAATCCCCAAATCTTGCTGCCGGCCTACATATATCTTTTGCTATTTGCTATGGGATGGAGGTTACCCTTGTGCAGAGGGTTCACATAAACCCCTGCACATTCTGAAATTACAGTTATGCAATGAAAGTGTGGCTTTAGAGCTGTCTGCAAGGTCCCTTCCAACCCAAACCTTTCGATGATTCCATGATGTTGTGGTTCCCTGTTTATGCGGCAATGAATTATTGCATTGATTCAATATAAGTATTTTAACCTTTTTCATGAGTTAAAAGCCCCCAAAATTAAAGGTAAGACATTTATTGCAGTTCTCTATCAGCATACAATCAGGTTGTAATTCGATCTAATAACAATCTTTCCTTTATTTTTATAATGCATGCTTTATAAACATTAAAAGGTGCAAAGATATCAATTAAGGTGTTTTATGGTACTTTAGGACTGAGCCCAGCAATCCAAGTGTGTTTAGGAAACTTTAAACCCATGTAATTTTGTGCCAGACTGAGTGAGCCTAGCTAGTACAAAGAACATCATGAACTGAATTAAAGCTTTGATGAACTCAGCACCTTTATCTCCCCCTGAACTCTCTTGTTTTTCACCCATACTGAGAACCAGTATAACAGTTTGTTTCAACGACCTCATTTTTAAAATAGCCTCTCTGTAAAGTTTATGGAAAAGGAGCAAAACACAGTCCATTAGAGAGCAAATGCAGGCAAGGTCAAATGTAGAGGTTTTTCACTTCTACTTTCACAGGAGTTACCAGTAACAGGGCATTTTTTTGCCTAGCAGGATATAAGAAAAATTTTATGTGTTCTACTTTATAACTGCTGTCTGTACATTGACTAGGGGAGACCATTAGGTTTTGCTGTGGATGATTTCTTCTGCAGTAATAAAAGGTGGTATTAAAATGTCACTGCAGCCATTTCAATGATTGTTTTCTAGTAAATGGATGATTTGTGGATTTCATAGTCCTTAGCTGTTAATAATCACTTAGCTCGTTCTGTTAATGATGAAGTTAGAATGGCATTTTGACAATAATTCTTCATTATCAACCAACATTTGCCTTCTGTTCACTCTCTGTAATTATCACGATCTCTCAGTCTAGTCTAGGGGCTCTGCAAAGATTACAGCAGAGGACCAAGCTCCTCAAAGACTAGGAAATAGTTTCTTTTCCTCTTCAGGAGGAACAGCTCTCACAGTTCAGCAGCTCTGGCCGTGGACTTTCCTTGGGAACTGGTGCCTTAGAGTGGCTACCTAAAACAGAGGCTAGATAGAATTGAGAGAATCAAAGGGGGTATTTACAAAAGGCCTTCAATAGGTACACCCTGGACAGTCAAAAGCCTCTGAGGGGCTACACCCAAGATGGACAATGGTCACAAGTTCTACGTACAGTTATAAGTTTGGTCCATTTACATATCAAGAGTTAAGCCTTCAATTACAGTTTCAGGTAAGAAGTAATTTACTCCAAGTTTCCTCCACCCCCAATTCACTATTGTTTACATCTCTCAGGGCCTGAGACAGTAAGGTGTCCTTGAGTTTCAGAGGAATTGCTTTTTCTGAATAAAATGGGAGAACAGTAGCTGACAGGCTATGGAGCCTTAGAGTCATACACTAAAGCAGTACAGGATCTGAAAAATATAAAAGCCAAATTCTAGAGCATCAGAATGGTTTAGCACACATGTCAGGTGCCTTATCCCCAGCATCAGGGTGACAGCAGGTGCAGATGTTGCAGAGGTCTGGCAGTGAAGGAGGTTGAATGAATCTCAGTCTGCTCCTAGTGCAGGGCAGCCTGTGAGCCATGATGGTCCATGAACCTGGGGATGCATCTGCTATTTTGACAGGTGGAGAGTGTGTGTGTGCATGTGTAACACCAATTATATCATGTTAATCACAGATATCTCACCCTCATTCCCGGAAAGTAGGATGTGTTCCACTTCTGTGAATGCCAAGCAAAGAAAGTGGACCTGAACAAGAGAGTTTGACCCACAAATCTGACACTTAGGAATGTGCTCAAAGAATAACCAGAGAGGTGTGGAAAGACTGGAGATCTCAGAAAACCTGATGGGCTGTGAGAAAAGTCCTTACTTCTCATGATGTTTCTGTGCCCAGAAGGAGCGGTGAGAAGCCCTTGCTGATGCTTATCCTGAGCCACAGAAGATCTGGAGAGATCACTGCCCCAGTGCTGCATGGTGACATGGCATATCTGTCTGGGGATCCTGGGCTTTGGTGACTACCAGCACCTTCAAGAGTGCTGTGACAGCTCTGCTCATGACTAGATGATCATCATCATGTTCTTAATGCCAGCACATGCCCTGAGGCTACAGACCAAGTGCTGGGGTTTGTGTGCCAAAATGAGGAAAGTTAATTCAACACCCTTGATAACAACAATAGTACTTTATGCTTTTGATCTTCAAAGAACTTTACAAACATTAGCTAATTAATTAATCCTTACAATACTCCTCTGCTATTATCCCCATTTAGCAGACGGGGAAATTGAGTCAGAGGAGTTAAATGACTTGCCCAGGGCTATGTAGGAGTTGGCATCCAGGCTGTGATG
Organism: Hylia prasina; assembly: GCA_013397195.1. Taxonomy (NCBI): domain Eukaryota; kingdom Metazoa; phylum Chordata; class Aves; order Passeriformes; family Sylviidae; genus Hylia; species Hylia prasina. The sequence goes on along the minus strand of VYXD01013641.1, from coordinate 398,765 downwards.
GGGAATTCCTGGCTCCTCCTTTCAAATCTCCAAAACAGCTGTGGCTGCTGTTACAGACCTGAGACTGGCTTAACTACAGAGGCTGGAGTGAGCAGCTTGGCAGGAGCACTGATTCTGAGGTGTCCACCAGACATGGACAGGTCCAAGTGCCACCTTCAGACTTGCACTGTGGTGCCGGTTGGGATTTGTGAATAATTTATTGTGCTCCCCTGCCTACAGAGCTTCTGGAAAGGAGCTGACTCATGTCTGGCCAGCCTGGCCCTGAGAATGCATCTGTCTGTGCAAATACCCATACTCACCCCTCATGTGGGGGTCTCCCAAAGATACTGCCTTCAGCAGGGATAGGTAGGGAAACTCCAAGCCTGCTTTGTGGTCAGAAGACAGGGAGATGGAGACAGAGGTGGGGATATCCAAATAAAAGACTTTAAATTTTGATTTTACAAAGCCCCCGTATAAGGAATGAACTAAGGTATATCTGTATCTGATAGAGTACCAAGATAATAATTTCTTCTACTGCTTAAGGATAGGGTTGCTCAAGATCTGTTACAAAATCAGGATAATTACTTAATATCAAAGGAACCATCATCCTATTTTGGCTCCAGGTAATCTAGAAAACTAGTCAATACTACTAGATAACAGTTATGCATTAGTCAAATAAGCCTAAGAAAAGTAACTCTGGTTTAAAAATTATACTGTAATTTGCAGTGCACATTTTGCAACAGATACAGCACTGGTTTCCATCACATAATGGCACAAAAATACTCTGTAGAATAAAATAAGGTGAAAAAAATTAATAAGGATAAGCTTTCACCTCTACATGATTGTGAGAAATTTGGGAAATTGGGAAAAGATGACCTCCCTTAACAGGCTGGTAATGCTTTTCCTAGAGCAGCCCAGAATGCTGTTGGTCTTTGCAGGCAGAGCCCATTGCTGGCTCATCTTCAGCTTGTTCACCAGAAACCTCAGGTCCTTTTCTGCAATGCTGTTCTTCAGCTGATCACCCCCAGCCTGTGCTGGGGCGTGGGGCTATGTCTCCCCTGGGGCTGCACTTGGCATTTGCCTTTGTTCATCTCCATGAGGTTCCTGTTGGTCCATTTCTCCAGCCCATCCCGGTCCCACTGAGAGGCGGCACAGCCGCCCGGCGCATCAGGCACTGCTCCCAGTTCAGCACCACCTGCAAACTTGCTGAGTGTGTGCTCTGGCCATTAGTCCAGGTCATTAAGGGAGATGTGAAACCCTACTGGGCCCAGAACCATCTCCTGGGGTGCATATTCAGCAGCTGGTTTCCAGATGAACTTCATGCCACTGATGCACCCCTTTGAGTCCATCAGGTCAGTCTGTTTTCCACCCACTGCACGAGACTTTTCAGCATGGAGGGATATCAGGTTGTTTCAGCGTGCTTTCCCCTTTACACATTCATGCTCACTACTCCTCACTTTATGGTTTCCAGGATTAGGGTTTCCAGAAACACTTCTTTTATTGAGTTGGACATTCTGTTGGCTTCCTGCCGTGAGTTTAAAAAGTGCCAACTGTGGAAAAAAGAAGGCATGTGTTGCTTAAATGAAAGTGAGTGGATATATTTATTGGGACCAAACTCTTTGCTACCTTATTTAAATTTAAAACTGTATAGTCTGCACAACGCTTGATCAATAGCTTGACCTGATCTCTGAGGATTCTCCCATGGAGGAGGGAGGGGAGAGACTTCCTAGAACATGCAGAGTCAGTGTCCCAGGCACCTGTGCTTGCACAGCATACAGGAAGCTTTCATCAGGCTGTGTCTTAACTTGGGGCTCTTTGCTTCCTCATGGGAGCCATCATCACTTGGCATAGGATGGAAATGCCTGCAGGCTAACATCACTTTTGTGAAAGACACTGCAAAACCAGACCAGAGCCAAGGTGACACAACCATCTCCTCACTTGCAGGGTTGATCAGTGATTATCAACCACGCATGAGAACATCCAGAGACATGAATAACTCCAGACACCTCCATGTGGCCTGAAGGACACAATTCCCAGAATCCAAAAAAGGATAGAGTGAGATTCCCCGTGGGGGTGCACAGCAAGGGGGCAGAAGGCATGAATACAGACTGCAATAGGGGAAATTCTGACTAGATAGCAGGTAAAAAATACCCAGAGTGAAGGCAGCGGGCATTCAATTCAAACTCTAGAAGAGGGTTCAGGGGAATTGTGGGGTCTGCACCTTTGGGGTGTATTCACAGATTGACTGGACATAGCCCTGAGCAACCTGATCTAACTGAACTCGAAGGAGGAGATTGGATTAGATAATTTATAAAGATCCTTTCAAACCTCAACAGTTCTGTGGGTCTATGAAATCTAAGTTTGCTTAGAAACTCCACCCAACACTGGGGTAGGAATGTAGCACACACAGGAATGTAGTACACAGTGCTCAGCTATTAATGTTTCTCAGCCCAAAGAGAAGGGAAAACCCTATCATTATGTAAAAGATGGAGAGGCCAAATCCAGAATAAATGCACCAAAGTTGGGTCTACTTCTTATATTACTAGTTCTGGTTCAGTAATAAAACTACTTACAGCAGACAGTCACTTCTGGCATCACAGAAATGGAAGACTTGATATTAAATAATTACAACAGATCTAAATATAGAGGGAGGCAAATAAAGTACCAGAGAAGTTAAGAGCTCTGCAAGAGATATGAAGTGTGCCCATTTTGAAGAGCTTTCTGAATTGAATTTGTAATGGTATATTCATGTTAAAAGGAGTTCAGTATGTTTTTAGTGGGAAAAAATAGCTCTTGGTACAGATAAAAATAGATTGTCCTGGGATTTTCCTTTGTTAGAAATTAAAGTATCTCACAAAATTATTAATAGCTGTGTGTCTTCATGATGCTAGTGAATTTTTCTGTGGAGAGGTAATGTGGTAGAAGGTTCTGATATTTCTTCTTCAGCATTCTGACAAGAAAATAATGCCTTCTTCCCTATTTATTGTTTTAGAAAGAAAGAGTATTGCTCAGCTGCTTCACCTCAGAGGTGTCTGATGGCACTTTCCACAATCAGCACTGACAGTTCAAGGATGAAAGGTATGGTGTACATTCTTGTTACTCAAGGGTTAAAGAAGGTCCCATAAATAAATTATGGATGCATTTTTAGAGCACTTTGCTAAGAACAAGAATGGCAGAAAATATCACAAGGCTGTCAAATCAGATTAAAGCCCATGTGCTCTGAGTAATCTGTGGGGAAAACTAACAAACTGTATGTTTGTCATGTATTAAAGATATTTTCTTAAAAAGCTGATTGGCTGAATGAACATAGAAATCCACCCTTGCTTTTTCCTCTCTCTCATGGTTTGTGTCTTATGCCTAGTTTTAAGTATAACTTACAAAATAAGTGCAGCCAGCAACATATCTCAGGTGAGCAGAGACTCCATCAAGAATAAGGCAGTGGAATTAAGCATACATGTTAATGCCTGTGTAGGGATAAAAATCCATAGCATGTCTATAAGTTTTCTGATTTTCTAAACCCAGTTACTTGGGTGTCTTGAAAGCTTAAACTTACAACTTCTGCTACTTCACAGCACATAAGCAGAAGGTTTGTTTTTCAACTGCTCCTACCAGATTTGGAGGAATTTACATAAATCCCTCAGAAGGACAGAGCTACTGCTGCAGCAGTCTGTCAGCTCTTAATCCATTATCCTAAAGATCTAGAAAATAAATCATGTAGCAGAACAGAATCCTACAAATAATTGTGCCAAGAGGGGTGGGAAGGTCCAGGTAGAAAGGGTAAGCAACACCTTTGAATTTCCAGAACTGTCCCTATTGTCTTTCATCCTGGATGCATGTTCTGGGTGCCACTGGACTGCCTGTTGGACTAATGCCCTGGTACATCTCCCTGCATCCTCTATGTCTATTTTCCATAGGAAACAAGCCTGTGGACCAAAAGGATCAATAGTGTGGTGTGGCCAGGCTTTTGTTTGGGAAATAAGTGTGCTGAAGTGTATGTCAGACTGCCTAAACTCAGCTGTGTCCATGTGAACTACAGGCAGAGCAATTTGCGTATCATTTCAACCACCCAAGGAACAATTAATTTTCCTGTGTCAGTTTTAGGGATGGGAGACCTTCATTTGGCTGTAAAACAATCTTTCAATATCATGTTCTATTGGACTCAGTTGGACTCAGAGGCAAGTCAAAGTAAACAAAAGACTTCAATTTGATAGATGGAAAATATCAGCAGAAAAAGGACAAAAGAAATAACTGAAACCCTCTCACTGTGTGACACTTTATGAGATGGCCCCTTGTAGATATGTAACATGTTAAATACCTGAGGCAGAATCTAAGGAGGTAATAAAATGCCTTGTAATTAGAGCAAGATAACTATGATGTTGTTAGACCAAGAGTAAGAAGAGGCTGTTCAAGTCAACTTTGGATTATCTGTCTTTTGGACTACACTGGAGATGTATGTGAGATTTGTACCAGATCCCAAAGATCTTTCATGGCCTTCTCTTCCTAGCAATGTCTGGATTGGCTTTTTTCTCCAGCTGGCTGATGGAAATCCATGATACTTGTTTGAGGGAAAGCCCAAACACAAGTAAGTAGCGAGAAGTCAGGAAATTTTGTAACCAAGCTAGTATCATTCTGAGTTTTTAATCTGGAAGAGATCTGAGTCCCAGAGTTGCCTCAAAGGATGAGGTTTTTATTTTGTTTGTTTTCTAATATTTTATTTATTTTAGGTATTTTTAATATAATCAAAGCATTCAGTATTGTCTTCCATTGTTCATTGTGGGGTGGTCCAGCTCCAAAGCCTCGTGTTATTTGTGTACCAGAGGATAAATAGTTTATAAAATTTAAGGCATTCTCTACAGCTGTGCATTTTCTACCGAAATACTTTTTGCATTCTATATATGTTATAAATTCTGTGCTGTGACTTAGTACTACAAGACCATTTTATAAAACACTGTCAAGGTAGAGACTTCTGAAAAAGCAAAGCTAATCTACCAAAGACAGATACACATACAGATTAATCTTGGGTGTTTTAAAGCCCCCCAAAGGATTAAAGAACATTTCTCTCTGAATTCTCATTCACTTCAATGGGATAAGGATTTCTCCCAGTCCCAGTAGTGTTTGTGCTTTATAAACAAATGTTTGTAAACATTTCTAGGATTGAGATGCATTCATGACCCAAACAACATATTGGACCTAGAGTCACACACTGTGGAAAGTACCACTCAGTGCCCACTGGATTTCTGTTTCACTGCAGTTGATTTTAAGCTCAGTAAAGCCTGTGGAACAAAATTATGTTATTAAATCTTAACTACAAATATTACCACATATATAACCAGATGTCTAAAATGTCAAAAATAAGAGAACTAATGCAGACAGGGGAAAGAATTGATAGATTTAAAATAAATAAAACAGTCATCAGCAAATGACAACCTTAAAATAGCCAGGACTATGAAAGACAAACAGTAATTTATTATTTTTTAACAGAATGGAAAAAACACTGTAATTGACAGATTTGATCACTTTGGTTGACAGTTCCTAGGACAGTTAAGACAAATTCAAATCACAGAAATGGATTCTTTTAGTAATTTCCAGGACAATCCTTTTAGAAATAAATAGCCATTCTCAATCTCATAAAAATTGCTTGACTCCAGGAAAAAAGGAAAAATATATTGACAATGCAGCCAATTTTATTTAGAGTAGATGGGATAAATTCATTATGCGTGATGTGTTGAATGCTTTGTGGAAAGGAATACTGTGAATATTGTAAGGGCAAGAGGTGCAAGTGCAAAAGAGCTGTCACTTTACCAAAAAAGGTTTCCAGAAAAGGAAATTGCCCAGCAGAGGGGTACAGGTGCTCGTGCTGATGGAAAGGACACGAATCCCAAGGATATTCAGTTTGCAGCCAGCAGGTTCAGATCTGCCTCACCATTCATGTTTAAGATGGAAAGTTCCCAAAACCAGGTAGCACCACTTCAACTCCCATGCTGCACTAGGATACACTGATAGCATGTTTTGCTTAATGTGCTCCTAGGAGGACAGGTTATGTGTAAGGAGGAGCATCTGCCTGTTTTGGGAGAAATGGCATTGCAGGAGCTTTCTGCATTCCCGGTTTGGTTGCATAACTCTGCTGGTATCACTGTGCCACCCTAACTAGGCCACTAAAACTCCCAGGGTTTGTTTGTGCACCGCATTACGCAATTTCATGCGGTGACACCCAAATTCAACCTAAATGATTCTCTCTATTCAAAGCAGTCAAGCTGTGCCAGTGCCTCATGCTGCCTTATATGTTTTTAATCTTTTACAGGCTTATTGAAAACCAGCTGGGCATTCCTACATGGTACAACACTGAGCAATACTGTAATTAACCTGGCATTACCCAGGCATGTTTTGCTACCAAGACCCATTTCTAGAAATTATCATGATAAACACTACAGAAAAAGATGCCGATACACTTGCTTCTCATAGTGGCAATTGCTAATTGCATCACTGCTGGGAAAAATGTATCAGTTTGCTGCATGAAATGAATTGCTGAATTTCTTTTCCCAAAGTTCAGAATTCTTCAGGTTTTGGATTTTGATGCAGAAGATCAAGGAGTTGCAGGTTTCTTCTGAAATGTTACTCTTCAGTCCTGTTCTCACTTATGTCTAAATTTTTTATCAATTGCAGCTATTCAGACTTTACCAGTTGAAAATATTCCTCATGAGAAATTCTACTTCCTCCCCAAGAAACATTCTCAAGGAAAACGGAAACATTGCCACTACTAAAAAGGAAAGATTTTCCCTAGAAAAACAACAAAAACCAAATCACATGACATTTTCAATAGGCAAAGTTGGGCTTTTGCTATTAAAAATATCATATGGAGGGTTAGATATAAGCACAGAATTTATAAGAAAAAGGAAAGATGTGGCAGCTGCCCTTAAGAGTTCATAATTTTATTTTTGCTGGTAACAATAGAGAATTAGTGTGCCTGGAGAACAAAAAAAGAGGAATACACAGACCAACCTGTGTGCTGAATCCAGGCCACAATGTGGTTTGCCTGCTGGCTTTGCATGCACAGATAAAATCACTTGTTAACCAGCTAAAGCCAGTTAAAAGATTAGCCATGCCACAAAGATTGATGCTGTTAAGATGGATCAGAGAAAACACGGCTCAGGGCTTAAATCAGCCTGGTCATTTGGATGACCACAGCCTGCACTGGGGAGGACACCACCCCAAACCCCTGGCAGTCCTTGCCAGCTCTGCCTAGGGAACAGAGAAATCCCCTCCCCACCCCAAATATGGTGATTGGTTTAGCAGGAGCACAGGCACAGGGAGCACTGATGTGGTCATGAGGTGAAATCAGTCTGCTTTCTGTTCTCCTGTGAGGAAGGCAATGTATTGGATAGTCTAAACCCATAGGAGGGAGTTTTATTTTTAACTCAGATATCATCCCAGTGTCTCACAGAGATTCCTCCTTTAAGCAATGTGGAAGATGCCAGCTGCCTGGTGATGTAGTACTGCAGAGCCAGCACTGACATTAAGCAACTTATTTTCATAGGCTGCAAATACAGGATATCAACAGAGTTAACAGAGGTTACTTTCACACTAATCAGTTACATGGGCCTGACATAAACCCTTAACTTAGAGTTCCTCTGGCATGAAGGATCCCATGTTCACAGTTAATTTCCCTTAGCCTGCAGAGCAGAGTGACCACATGCAAACCCCTTATTGGAACCAGTTTCTAGTCCGTAAGTCATGCTCAGAAACTGGAAAATGTGCCTTAACTTAAAGCAAACCCACACTTGTAAGCTGAGCAGAGGCTGGGCAAGGTGGCTTCAGGGGTCCCTCCCAACCTTAAGTTTTCTGTGATTTAATGGCTATTGTGAGTATGGATCAGCAAGTTTCAGTGCTTGAAGTGTTTCTGGGTTCAGCCACGTGCTTGTGTCCATATAGTCCTTCCTGGGGACAGGCAGAGGCTGTGACTGCCCTGGTGAGCACCCAGACACCCCAGGCTGGAGTCACAGACCATGCAGGAGAGCATAGCCAGTGAATCATGTTATTTTCTGTCTCAATGGTCTGGAAAATGAAATCCCAGTAAGGTGGGAGAACTCCTAACGATGCAAAGTCCAAGAGCAAGAAAACACAAAATGACCTGGAGTGATTGAAACAGCAAAACCAAGAGGATGCAGTTGTGGAAACAGAGAGACAAAGATGGGGAGATCAGGTTATCATGATGGAGGCAAGGAGGATTTGTGGAGAAGGAAAATTCAGTTAAGGTCTTTTGACACTGTAAATGTAAACTGGTGAACACTGGTTGCAAATCCAAATCCAAACACTCCTCATGCTCCTTGGGAATTCAGAAAATAGCTTTGCCCTCCCTAAAAAATTTTTGAATTGTTTTCCAGTAGAGAAAATTAACTTTTCTCAAATTTTCAATGCAAAATTAAAAAGGAACTCATGCCTTCTTTAAAATGTTAAAATTAAAAATAAATATGCACAATAACTGAGCATTTAGACAATACATATTTTATTAAATTCTAGCCATAAGTAATATATATTCTTCATGTCATAACTTTCCAAACAGCTATTTTTGAGACTTTGGACTTTTAAAAACATAAATGTCTACAGCCTGCTCCACACCTCCCTTCTCTCAAGTCCTCTCTCTGTGTAAGCCAATACATTAATGGAGCAGGGAGGTAATTGCAAGTTGCCAGAGCCACACAGTTTCCATCTGCTAAATACTGGGGCAATTTTAAAGAAGATGACAGTGAAGCAAACATGCTTTATACAGAATTGATGCCCAATGGCTCAAGAGTAAAATGTCAACAAAATGTTCTAACAGAAAGATTTGTATATTTGAAGTTATTTTTCCTCTCCTCTGTCTTCCCCACTGTCAGGTGTTTGGTTCTCAGAGTTATTTCAGAAGGCCCAAAGCTGGTGAAACTGTAGCCAGGTGACTGTTTTGAACACATCCCAGCTATATTCTTCTCTTTGGTCTTCAAGACATGAAAGAATTGTGCATGACACTTCAGAGTGTCCTTTTCTTCAGGAAGCTGGTTGGCTTTCAGCACCTGCTGACTTTNGCTGTCGCATTCAGCTGTTTCCATTGAATTTCAATAAAAGATATTACTTGAAAAATAGGCAGTCACCTCCCTTTTTCCTACTGAGTCACTGACAGATCTCTAGACACTCTGAATGACTACCAAAATGTGAGGTGATGTAAAGATCACAAGAAAAAGATATTTCTTTCAATTTTTTTCAATACATTTTTTTTCACAAGGTAGAAAACTTTAACAAATGTAAATAAAGCCAAACAACCTTTGGCTGCATTTTCAAGAAATAGAAATAAATGCTGAACTGTGTCTTGATCTGAATAATATGAAGTTGTGTCTCTAAGCTAAGGCAAAGTAGATAAATTTGAAGTCATTGCCCACCCAGTCCTCTCTCTGTATAGAGCATCCAGAGACATTTTTTATGAAAGAGCCAGTGCTTCTCCTTTAGAGACATCAAAGGTCAAGGAATTTCACAGATTCTTCAGCACTCAAATTGTTCCTTTTCACTTGTCCCCTCTGAAATCCACCCCACTGAGTATCATTAGTTTATTTTTTTAATCTAAATGATGAGAATGGCTGAGTGGTGCCTCAGATTTGAAATGAACAACAGGAAAAAATAATAAATTGTGCATTAAAACAAGTCACTCTTAAATGGAAAGGCTGCAGTTGACCCAGGGCCTTAGGCTGGCAGCTCTATTTATTGTGGTGAAGACCATACCCTAAACTTGTCCAAGACCCCTGTGAGAATGGAATTGGTTCCTGAATTTTTGTGTTGAGAATTTATGTCCCCAGATTTTATGGTCTTTGAAAAACCTTCACTGTTCCAGGCTGCTCTTGTAAGAGGTACAAAAAGATTCTTAATGAAAATAAGTTTTTACTCAAATTGCAGTATACAGTCTCCCAACATTTGTGTGCTATGTTGATTAGCTTTGGAAAGGAATGGTTTTGGGAAAAAAAATAAATAATAATAATAATAAAAAAATTTCAGACATCTACATGTACAGATTTCTGCACCTCTGTGCTATTGAGTAGAAGTTCCCAAAGGCTTCAAAACCATTGGGTATTAGGGATGAAATGTCAAGATACATTTAAAACCTTGTGAATCCCTGCAGAATCTATATTAATTCTGGTGTTCCCATCTCACTGAGCACAATTTTCTGTATTTCTCTGATTGTATAAACAGTACATTCAATATTAAGTGCAGTGCAGGATGTCTTCCCATATAGGATGAGTGATCAAGAGGGACCAGGTGGGTTGAAAAGGTAATTATTGTCCTATATACAGAGGTTAAAAACAAGTATCCCTGTCAATCCTGTGTCTAAAATGTGTATTGTGGTCATATAATCTCTATGAAAATGATTAAACAAAATAATTCTACCTAGACTAATTAACCACTACCAGAAAGCTGCCATTTTGAATTAATTACAGAGATATGACTTGAAGGTGACAGAGTCTGAAAGTAATTTAATCTTCTACAATGCTGGAAGGAAAAGAACTGAGAAGTCCAGGTTATTTGCTGAGTTTATTTTGCTTGTGTTTTAGTGACTCACCAACATAAAGTAGATATCAGATATAAAAAATGTGATTGGGCATTGTCCCATGCAGAATGGTTGCCTGCATGTGCGTCAAAGGATAAAAAAACTGTAATAAAACCCAAGCATGTCACACTATCAGCAATTAATCTAAGTGATCAGATTATAGCAAAAATTTCTGACTGATTTCTATGGTCTTGATACAGTGACAACCAAAGGGAGGAGTGAAAGACTTATGATGTCCATGTAGTAGATACAGGCACATTTACCTATGGCATTCGTACAGAGATAATTCAACTAGGAAAACTACTAAACCTTCAGAATTTTTTTACTGGTTGTAGTGGGGAAATTAAAAAAGATCACAAGGTATAATCAACCATAACCATGACCAAAAAAAAAAAAGAAAAAAAAAATCCTCCGCAGAGGTCTTAAAACCTTTGGTTCTGTCTAGGACCAAATCTCTTACAATTTTTTAACTCTCTTTCCTTCCCATATAACTGGAGTTTGTGGAAATGATGGAGCTTATTCTCCATTATCTTACAGCAGTTCTTGTATACAGTGGCGCACGTTGTGAGACCAATGTTGTGGTCTTCAAAAACTGTATCTTTTCCTTGCATGTTTTTCTGGGATAAATAGACTTTCCTTTTCCACATCCTCTCTTTCTAGCACAGGTGATTATTTTTTTTTCCTGCAATGTGATCAAAAGCTGTTGGTCAGCCACATACCAGCTACTGAAATTAATGGGGAAGTTTTCTTTAACCTCAGCATACCCAGATATCTCTGTGTTTGACCATCTCATACTACCCGATATTGTGGGGTTGATTCCACAGTTCATGAATTCATTCGTGAACTGTATTTGTCCCCAATGAGCTTCACACAGTGCTGATCATAAAGGCAGCACATAATGGGCTAATAATAATAATAATAGTAATAGTAATAATAATAATAATAATAACTGACATATTGCAAGTCTAAAGGTTTATGTTTTCAAGTTTTATTTTCTTTTTCAGGAACTATGAAAACCACCTTCCACACTTCATTTTTGTCTTAAAGTCTTAATCCATAATTATGGCGAACTGAAGTACCAATGCCAGAGTAACAAGATTAATACCTTTCTGACAGAATTTAATTATATGGTTTTATATTTAATTTTGTTCATAAAATATCTCGCAGTAGGAAACTTTTTTTACTTACCTAAACATTATTGCTTTAAAACAATTTAAATCATATTTCCTGGTGCAAAGAATTTATTATGAAGGCTTGTTGGGAGCAGTTTTTTATGGGCTTGTGCAGGGATTAGCTTCAACTTCATTTGGACATTCAACCAATTTTGACAAGTACAGTCCACCATGTGCTAATAATGCAGTCAATTCATTTATCCTATCTTAAATGCTCCAAGGCTTTTAAAATCATGTTATATACATCATCTGGATAACAAAACTCATGTTGGTTTTTGTTTTGGTGTCTGGAGAAAATATCCAGCCATAGTGCAGCTGATAATGTTTTTGCCTGAGATGAAGGCTGTTACATAATGTATTAGCAGAGAACGTTGCTCTCACCAGCAAAAATTCAATCTGCAGTACCAAGCTTTCTGCAGAGCACATGGGGTAGCAGAAAGCCCTGCCTCTCTGCTGAGTACCAACAGTAGAAGTCTCCTGTTGCAAAACACATTTCCAAGCTGCAAATCTCCCTATTCATGCTGAGGTGTTCCCCAAAATAGCCCCAGAGATGCAGATATTTGCCATCACCATGCAGAGAGAAGCCTGGCATGAAACTGCAGCCAGGATCCTACCCAGGTCCCAAGGAGGCATCAACACAGCCCCTGGTGCTTGTGGGACGTGAGTGGGGCCCATTTTTGTGGTCCTCCAGAGGGGAATGTCCTGAGGAAAAAGCCCAAAGTGCCTGGCTATTGGGAAGATGTGTGGACACTATTGAGTTGCTGAGATTTACACTTCTATTTGGTCTGGATATTCTGTGTGTAGCTGACAAGGGGCAGCTTGAACAGTCCTCTGAGGGCTGTGGGTTGGAGGACCAAGGGGTCTCTAGCCCCATTGGTAATTATCTGTATACATCAGTGACAGATGCAATCAAGCGCAAACCAAATCCCCAAATGTAACTGGAGGTCTTCTCCAAACCTCTCAGGTAATCACAGGGGTTTGCTTTCTTTTACCTCCAAATAGATATTAAAATATTTCTTGCTACAGGAAGAAATAGTGTAGATATGTAATATTCTGAAAGAAATGCCATAATTTCCACCAGAAGGGAAAGAAAAACATTAAACTTGCAAACTTCAGTGCTGCTTATCTGGAAAAATGCCATAGATTTTGAAGAGATATTAGTTTATCCTCCTTGCAGCTGAGTGTCCCTAATCCTCTCTGGTATCATGACATGGCATTCCCACATGGCAAGCTTCCGCCTTGTTTGTGTGGAAGAAAAAATGCCCACCAGGAGTTTGTGTGGGGAAAAGGATGGCTCCAGACATGAGGAAACAGAAAAGACAACACCTGAGGAGGCTTCAAAGACCAGGGAAACTTCTGGCTGTACATCCAACAGATGCCCCTACAAGTGATTGTGTCATTGTGAAAGAATAAAAGCATAGATCCAGTCAATTCAAAACCCATCCACCTGCAGAATCCAAGAGCATCTCCACTGTGAGATTCAATTGCAAAACTAGAGACCCAAGGATATAAAACTAACACATCACTGTCAGGGCTGTGATGAAAGAGGAAAAAAAAAATTCTATTTTTCAGTTTAGAGATGTGTGTAGCCGTGTGAATATACGTACAGAGTCATAAAAAGAAAGGTGGAGTATGTTTAAAAGCGAGTCAGGACTTTTTCCTTCACTATTACAAGTGATGTGGAAAATATCCCTTGCAGCTACTGTGGGATAAATTGCAGCATGATCTCAGATATGGATCAGATAAACACAGAAAGCTGATGAGAGTTTAAATAGACTTGGTCCACATTTTCCTCTGATTTTACCTCCACTGGTTTGTTCCTTCTTCTAAATCATAATGGTGTGATTGAAGGGAAAAAAATTCTCTCATCAGAAAGTGTATAAACACATTTGTCCAGAAAACTCATGGTACTAAGCTTGAGCAGGAGCTTTTTTGCCTACACTAAGAAGAAAAAAAGAAGAGTTTCATAGGATCATTTAGATAATATAAGAACATCACCTTTAAAACATCAAACCCAATAATGAAATCCATACAGTTCCTAAATTTTGCATGGGAAAAGTAAATAAGAATTATTATTTGTCTTTGCTGACAAAACAGAACTTGATGAACACAGAGAACATTCAAAGCAGATAAAATGAAGTTTTTTTCACTTACCAGGTTACACTGTAGAACTTGCTGCTGTGGGATTTTCTGGATGCAAAATGTATGAAGCAGATGAAAAAAGAGGCCATAAACCAAGTTCATCAAACACTGAGAAACCTTCCTCTGTCCCAGGAATCTTCTAACCTGCACTGGCAGAGCCAGGAGTCCACAGCTCAGGAGTAGGCATTGTTCTTTTCATTTGCTTTCTGCTGGCACCTACAACCAGATAATGATACCAGCACAGTGCTGGGCACAACAGACATTTTCTTTAACCCAGCAGAATGATTTTTATGTTCTTCAGTTTGATTTTCACGCTTCTTACTATACTGCAATTTTTCTTCTAGAAGAAAGGATACAGGCTGTCATTTGGCATTACTGGAGTCTTTTAGCTGTCAGGGAGGGATTCTCTGCCCACAAGTATAAAACAGCCTTGCCATACCTGAATTTATCCTTCATGTGTTTTTAGTAGGTCATGGGTGCTCTTAGTGACACTGAGAGTTTTTGATGAGCACCTGCAGCTCCATACTAATAGACCAGAAAAAAATAGGGTTGTGGAATCAAGCTATTTACAAAAACAAAATGGAGAGCACAATGCAGGTGGAAACATAATGCAGGAAAAGAAGAATGTCATTTTAGCTGTCTAGAGAACTAGACCATGTGTCTGTGATTTTCTGAGGGATTTAAATCTTAACATCAGCAACATAGTAATGTTTTTATTAAAACCACACTCAGGCGTCTCCCAAATCCAGTATTTTTAATTACAGTCACTTCCATTTAAGCCCTCCATTGTATTTTAACATCTTTGCTTCTTGGCTTAGTACTGAGTAGCATGAAGGTCAGTGTTTAATGCAGGCTTGCAGTAAATTGCACTTCTCCAACTGCACTTTCAATACACCTTTATCAAAAATCCTCAAGGAAAGCTACCATTTCTGCTAATGACAAATTTCATATGCTAGTTGCTCTCTGTCTCACTACATCCCATTCACTGTTAGAATTCAGAAAATGGCTCAATTAGTAGAGAATTTGAGAGATGTTGCTGCAGGAGATTTGTGAGAATAGACGCCAGCAGGTAAATGTGAGTCATTTTTCAGCTCAGGAGGCTTCAGCTGTGATTGCACAGACTGATTCTACTTAATTCATTTCTTTATTTCCATGTATGTGAGGAAGACAGCAGGTGAAGAGTAAAATACAAAAACTGGAGCAAAAATGGGTTATTAAAGTGAATTAAAGTAACAACTGGCTGGGCAAGTACACAGATACATTATCTATGATTCATGAGCCTGTATAATTTTTAAAATGTCATTAAGCCAAGTGATGACTATATGGAGAGGATAGTAAATGCCCAAAGTTTCCTCAGTTTCATAACTTTCACTCTCAGTCCCTGAATTCACACAGCTCTCTGAAGGTCTTAATGCTGCACTCACTCTCTTCTGAGCAGTGGCTGGGACAGAGCCCTCTAAGGCTCCTGCCCAGCCTGAATGACTCTAGGATTAGTGTCTTCTGTATAAAAAATGTGCTTTGTCTCCCTTGGGAATGAAAAAATATGCAGAAAGGAATTTTGGAGATGGTTCCCCCCATAAATACTGAATGTGGACACTAGTACTGAAGAGCTCCAAGATACATCAGAATCTTGAATATATTGATCAAGAGTGTATTTAATTGAGGTGATAAAAGGAATTCGCTGTCTTCTGGCGAGTGGGGAAGTAACTTGGTGAGGAATGATGTTCAGATCTAGTTTTCATCAAATCAACATGGGGGCAACAATAACAACCAGGCAGAGCCTGCCCATTTTCTGTCCAGTGCTTTGCACAGGCATGAGAGGTTACCTGCTGCTGCAGACTCTGTGTCAGGTGAGCAGCATAAACCCCTTTTTTAGAGATGGACTGTGAAAACCCATTGTTCACTTCCTAACAGTTCAAGGTGTGAACTGCCTTAGTTGTCCTGGTGGAGCAATTTCCTTGCACCAGAGAGGGTCCTGCAGGAATTCCCCAAGTGAGGGATGGATTTGCAGTCAAATGCTTTACAATAGCTAGGAAGAAATTTTAAAAATTCAGATGTAGATGACATGGCTTACAAAACAAAACTGACAATGTGCAGCCTTAGCTCACACTCCTTAGTTGTGAGGTTTTGTCTCTAGGGGAGCACTAGAAAATGGACACCTTAAAGTGTAGATTGAGTTAAACAGGGAGAGGAATGAGAAAATGTTCTAAATTTTCACGAAATGATAGGAATTTCTGATGAAAATCAAACTATATTCTTCCATTGACTTCAACAGGAAAAAGATATTTCACCCTGAGTTGGTAAAGAATTGATTTGGGGGGAAAATGCCTGTAGGACATTAAAGAGTGATTGAAGATAAAACTTCCTTGATAAAAGGAGTGGAATCCACAAATTTCATACTTTCACAAAAAAACCTGAGGTTTTGTTTGTTTCCATCTGTCTAAAAAATTCAGTTTAACACCACTATATAAGAATTGGATGTCTTCTGGGTAGAAATTATGTTTTTGAAATGTAAAGATAGGCACATAGTACAGTTAAAATGATGTAAGCTGGAGGTTGAATTTGCAATAATTTAACTCATCTGTGGTAACTGCCTGTGGGGAGACTTGCACATGGTTATAAATGTGTGGTAATTTGAGGTTGCCTATCCCACTTCTGAATTCCCCCTTTTGGAAGTAAATGATCTTACATTTACTGATGGGTAAGAAGGTGCACAGTTATTACTAGGTAGCCAAACACTTGTGGCAGCTTGTTTGCATGTCTTTCAGATCAGCTAATTACAGCAGGAGAAAAAAAAAAATATTAGAGCCATAACAAAACACTTCAAATTATCAAAGGAAAAATGGTTTTATTTATTGAAATTTAATCTTTTATAGATTTCTAGCCATGTGAATATCCAAGTTTTTTTACCATTCTTCCTGATTCACTAGAAATTATTCACAGGTATTTGGAATTTCAGTACTTGTAATCTAGAAAACCTAGTGCCACTCCAGAGTAAATAATCCTTTTTAGTTCTGCTTTTTCTCATAGCTGACTGAAGTGAGACTTTTTTTTTTGTTTAGATTATAAAAAGTTTTACATGATTGTGAAATCAAAGACTAACTTTATCTTCTATTTACCTTCCTGATTTGAGACCATTTAACTTTCTACAGAAGAGATGGAGGTCTACTATACCATGATAAAGAGTAGCAGACTCCATTTGAAGACATTAATGTCATCATTGGTGAAGAATTAGGTTTATTTGTGGACCAGCCCTCATCTAAAGAAGTGTTCAGGATTTCAGACAGGAAAATGCACTAGTACCAAAGTACAACATCTCTGCTGGAACCTCATAGGGTCTGTGTTCAAAACAAGCAGGTAATGAGTTGGGATCGCCTTACTATGGATACTATGGGACCAAAATGTTACATGGATTCAAGAGGAGACCTGGAAATGACAGTGGTGCCTTGCAAACTTGGATCTCCAATGTCTCCTCCCTTTCCTCTCCCTTTCAGCAGATCTAGCCCTAAGAGACAGGACAGAAATGAAAAAACAGAAAAAGAAAGTTTGAGAATTCATCTGAATTGAAAAATTCTGAATTTAGTTTTTGCAGTAATAGGCCAAATATTATACCATTTATTTCCACAACACTTGTTCTGTACTCTCCCTCCAGCAACAAAAACTGTTGACTAACTTTACCGGAAATCTCCTCTAATTAAAAGTGGCCGCAGAGTTAGCCTTTCATACAAACATTAAATTAGAAGTGTCCACAGGGTTGCATACAAATCAGAATCCACAGTTGCCAGCCAAACCACATGCCGTAGATGTGGCTTTGTAGGAAGAACCCAAGAATTTTCATTTCAAAACCACAGGTACCTACTCCTATCTTGTTTGGCTCTAGTGGTAATAAAGCTGAAAACTTGCATGGGAAATGAGATGAAGGCTGCCACACTGTGGAAGATATTGTAGAAGATTAAATTACTAATACCCCATTCCTTGGCTGGTCTTAGTGAACAGCCAGCCTTGCCACACACAAGACAAGCTGTCCCTTGAGGAATTTAAAATTGCTGATAATTTCTGTAATTCATGAGGGCTGTTCTATCTTCTTCTCTAGAAACAGCTCACATACATGTTTCCCAGATTTCTGTTCCACTTATGCAGAATTATAGAGAAGGGGAGAGAAAGTTCAGGATAAATGATGTCCTCCTGACTTCATATGCTTCTTCTTTTTTTTTTCCTCTTGAAAAAACAAAGGAGGAATATGTGAGGCTGGAAAACAGGCAAAACTACATCTGGCATCATTTCATCTGAGAAAACTTTCCACAAGAGTGAGTGAAGTACCTCCAAAGCTGGGGAAAGAGTGCTCCACCTCCTGCACGCCCACCAGGCTTATCGGATCAGTCGTGCTGCAGGAACCTGCCTTGAAGTTCTTGGCCTCATAAGGATCCTGAACACACACCAGTATCAGGTTCTTTCCCAGTGTTTCCAAAACACCAGGAGAAAACTGATTCCTTATTCCTTTTCAAGTTGCTCCTGAAGTGGTGCAAAGCTCAATTTGAATGCCTTGCTCCCATAACCAAAGCAGGTGAAGATGTCTCACATCTCCCCTGCTCTACACACAGAGTTTTAAGGATGAGCAGCGATGTCTCCTGAACATCAGAGATCACAGACAGCAGAAACAAAACAGCATGTCTTGTGGGGAAATAAACATTTTGTAATCGCTAATGTTTCCTTTTGGGTAAGTGAAAAGCCTGAACATATTAAAAAAAAAAA
>VYXD01013641.1:245119-380097 GCA_013397195.1 Hylia prasina | reverse complement strand
AGAGAGAGAGAGAGAGAGAAAAGATTTAATTTCTGGTTTAAATACAGCTGCAGTAGTTCTTATACACCACACAGCTGTTCAGAGGCCTGGCAGCTGTCCATATCTTATGTGTCCTATCATGCATTTTCCAGTATTGTCCTCTTGGCACATAAGGATTTTCTTTAACTGTTAGGAAAAGATAATAGTCCTTGAGTTAAACACATTTGTGCCTCATCACTGCTGGCTTTTGCACCCACTGAGCCTCTTCACCTACTTCCCCATGACCATGGTCTTGTTAGAGAGGAGAGTCATGTGGGTTTTTATTCCTTTCTTTGACATAATCCTCCATACTGATGGCTGACCCCAAATTGTACACTTGTTTGTTAGACACAAACCAAAATCATAGCTAACACACTCTCATATTGTGTACATAACTGGGATGACAAGTGTTTTGACCAAAACACCAACAGATGTGCCAGTCCTACTGCCAGTGCAGAGTGGGAAGGGTGGCTGACAAGTTTTCCTGCCAGCATGTGATGTCATTCTGAATTCATTTCTTAGAGAACAGAACTTCTGTTTTTATAGATAAAATGAGAATTAAGAACATCTTACCCTGTATCATGAACATTTTTGTAAATAAGCTTCTCATTTCTTCTTACTTACTTTTGCTCCAAGCGACAATAGATGTGGTTGAAATGCTGCTGCTCAGACTGCACAGAGAAAATATATATAAATATTATAACATTTAGCTAAAGATGTTGTGCATCTCTGGGAAAGGTTTCCTCCTCTGGCTTCTGACATCTTCCAAAGTACAAGACACAAAAGCCATGAGGTGGTTGTGCAATGAGGGCACCGTTTTCCTCTCACAGCTGGGGAAACTGAGGCTGGAGACAAAAAGCTCTGCATGCTGATGCCTAGGGGTATTCCTTTAACAGCTTTACAGGGACAGTTCAGAGAAAAACAAAAGCACAGGTAAGGGGCACATGGCTGTGGGTAACCTGTGTCCCCCTGGCCAGGATTTGACAGTCCTGGTTCAGCTAGTGTTTTGTTACCTTTACATGGCTCTGGGTTGGTGCCAGCTCATGTCCAGCCAGCTCAGAGCACAACCAGAGAAGTGTGGTGTTTTCACCTGTCTTTGTAGGGGCTGCTTATCTCCTCTGTTATTATGAAATATAAAAAGTACCTTAAAATAATATTAAGGTTTAGCAACAGACAAGCCAAGCTTTGCCTCCTTCACACATGGCACTGAATCTATTTTTCCATTGTGCTGTTGTCTTTTTTCTTTTTTTAAAACCATAGATTAGCTTCTGTATCACTTGCTAGCCCCACCTTGCCTACTCCCATATTTGTATATTCTAGCATATCAAAGCAAGATGTTTTTACACGATAAGCTCTCTTCTTTCTATGCAGCTTGGGTAAACAGTTTTCCCAGAAATGTTTCATGTTACATACGTCACCCGTAGTTTGTAGTTGAAGTATAGTTTTTACTAGGTAACTACTGTACAAAAGGCATTCCCTGGTTCTATTTGCCCTTAATCTGGGAAACAGTAAGATCAACCACAAGTTACTATTCCCGTGTACCTAAAGATACAGAAAAAATATTAGTTTAGAGACAACGTATTATCGTATTTTACAATACATGTGCCCTTTTTAGCTATTCACTCCTGGGCACAGGGAAGTTCATTTTTAACCTTAATTTTGAGCCCAGTACCTTTTGGCATATGAAAGAATGTAGCACTGAAGTCTGTTTACAGAGGTATTCATTTCCTGGATTTTTTTTTTTATTTTTTTATTAATTAAAAGAGGGGGGCCTCTGGAGCCCAGCAGGTGAGCAGCTTATTGCATGTACCAGCTCTTCATCTTTTCTCAGATGAATATTACGTATTGAAGGGCAAAAATATATTTTGGACAGACTCTATACTTGGATTCTTAAATGCTAACAAGATGGTGAATAGGAAGAATTTATTTCTAGAAGAAAGCTGCACACTTCTCTCAGCCAAAAGCTAACTTTAGACACTCCAAGTTTGAGACTTGTCAGCCCTGTTTTTCCCCAGGTCTCCCCAAGAGTTTTTATAGAAAGGAAATTATGACAGCTTCTGCAAGAGCTATGGAGTTGGGATTAACCTGATGGCATCTTTCAACTGCAGCTTTTTCACACTAGAATATTTGCAATTTCTTTGGTATGTAGGGAAGATGTTTGGTTTTCTTTTTCCTTTCATCAAAACTGGGAAGACTTTTTGGTCAAATTTGCAAAAGAGTCCACACCAAAGACTGTCAATGTCCCAAAATATGTTGCAGCAATGGTTTTTCAGTCTCACATTCCTCCAGTTTCCCTCTTGAATTTTTCCTGACAGACACCAGCATATCCCTTGCTCCAGGTTTTCCTTCAAGTTACTTCATAGGCTTCTGCAACACCCTTGCTTTTCCCTGGTGCTTACACCCTCCACTTACTCATAGGCACTCAGCATGTCTCCCTTTAGCTATACATATTCAGTTCTTTTAATCTTTTGTCATAAATCAATCATTCCAGTGCTTAATCATATGTTCTCTTTTCCCTGGAATGCTCTCCTGCTCCTCTCCCTTTCTCCAAACAGTGTTATGTGCCCGGAACCAAACTCATTTTCCAAACTGCATGTCCAAAGAGACTGACCATGACCAAAGCAGGACAGGCATCTTTTGAGAATATATAATGAAACTCAAGTCCACTAATAGGATTGGTGCATCACCACTTCTGTTGGTACCTCTTAGTCAGCTGATTATTTTGTGCAAATTCTTTAAAAATAGGGATTCAAGAAAGTCACCTGGACGGAGTCAGTGGTGGCAAATACTGTTGTTCCATTTCAGGCATGGACTGACCCATGGGATCCAAAACTTCTGAGACAATATGAGAATTCAGATCCAAGTATGGGCTCCATGGCTTACAAGATTCACTTTTATTTGAGGGATTCAGCCTTGTAGTTCTCCTAAAGGAGTCAGACTCTTCCCAGCTCCCCAGTCCAAGCAACTTCACAGCTCCACTAAAACTATCTGGCTGATCAGGACAGAAATCATCCACAGACATCAGGCTACAAAGCTTTCCCTTTTAATCATTAATTCATTACCTGAAAATGAGACATAGTAAAAGAAAAAGAACAAGAGAGAATAAAGAAGAGTCTAGGGATAAATAAGACACTGGAAAAGCTGAAATTTTTAATCTTTTGTATTGACCTGAAGGGGACAGGGAAAGAAATAAAGACCCAGCCTTGATGCTAGACTGCGTCCTGTCCCTGAAGAAGAAAGCCTTCTTTTCCCATTCTTATTCCTGAGGACTAAAAGAGCAACCCACGAGTGCCATAGAGCTGTGCAAACTTGGCCCCTGAAGGAGAATTGAAGTGACTGTGAGTTCATCAGTCCATCCTGGAGAGGCCAGGCTCTGGGGACAGGACAATGCTCCTGAGCATGTTGGTGTTGCTGGGGGAGTTGCTTCCACAGGTACAGGCACAATGCAAAGACAGCCATTACAAACACAGATGGATGTGAAAAGGAGACCAGGTAGACACAAAGTCCGATAGGGGAGCTACTCCTAGTGGCTCATGTAAGCAAAACAATTTTACCCCCTTCAAAGACAACTGGGAGCCAGGATGCTCTGCTTATAATTTGGGGTATTTTTGAAATCTTGTCTTCCATTATAAAATGCCTAAAGCCTTCAGTCACAGCAATCCAGCCCTGCAATATCCAGTGTCATGTAAAGTACTTTCTGTATTGTAACAAACATCATCAAAGGGCTTCAGTCTAACTCATGTTAGAAGAATGTACTGATGATACTTCTGATGTTTCCTTATCAAAAATTCCATGTTTCTTGCTTCTGTAATGACCTTCAGTGGTCAATCTGAAAAAAGCATCCCTCAATACAGAAGTACTTGAGTGTGTGCTTGCATTTTCAGCCTGCTGGTGCCCTTGAACCCAGGTGGGTTTACCCACATGCTGTGGTGGTGTTGCTTCTCAGATGTGGCCTTGAGGTGCCAGTGAGAGCTGTGAACACCCTTAAGGGCACCTCATTCCCCTCATGGGTGGGTTGTCACAACAGTCTACAAATGTTTGGCACAATCAATTTTTTTGGCAGATTCTTTTTGCAAATATACATGAAATATTTCTGTAAGTACACTGCTGCTCAACATGTTTTTTATGACCAAGTACTGTGGGCACAAGAACCCCACAACACATAAGGCCTCAGTCTTACTATATAAGATGGGTGTTAATCAAGCTGCAGTTAATTGTACCTTCATTTGCTTGCACACACAGTGGTGAAACCCAGCCTGTTAATGCCTGATAGAGGCTGGAGGCAAGGGACAAAAGTCTTATCTCATTTTGGCCTTATGAATCTCTTCAAATGTAATCCACTACAGGTGTACAACAGAGCCTGAGCACTTGAGGCAGCTCAAGTGCTAAATTGGAATCTCAGGCAGAAGAAATTTTGCAATAACTGAAAGTTCTGCACTGTCACCAGGGTCTTTTTCATGGTAAACATTGAACTATAACAAAACAGAAAGAAGCCACTTTATGCTTCTGCAGATGGTGATATTTTGGTGCAATACTAAGAGCCCAGTCTGCAAGGATGGCAGATCCTGGATTCTTGTCTTGCTCCTTTCATTGAAAGACTTTCAACCTGCACACTTTGTCTACAGTCAGATCTGAGAAGGCATGGTGCTGTGCTGTTGGGGTCTATTAAACTGGTCATTCATCACACATTTCAGGGGTGCTGTGCTCCACCAGATCCATCATCCCCAACCCGGCAAGGTGTGGCCTCCAAGAGTGACTGAGATGGAAAGGACACGATGAGAAAGCTCTAAGAGTAAAAAAAACCAAAAAAACAAACAACAACAACAAAAAAACACTAAAAAAAGGCATAAATCTGCAGCAGCCTGTTTCTCTCCTGTAAATACCAAGGAAAAAAATTGAAACTAGATTCTTGGGAGAATTAAAATGTTGAATAAAGAAATGGTCTCTGCCAATGTCTATCACTTGACAGATGGCATCCTAAGGAATTTAACAGCTACCTGTGACTTACACAGAGGTATCTCAGGTCTTTGAGAGAGCCTTGGATGAATATTTTCTGCCTGTTCCTCTGAGATTTAGAAAGTATCTTTGGGTTTACAAGACACTAGTATGCTCTGACAATAACCTCTACAAAGATTACATATTTTGGGAAAGATCTGGCAGACTTTCAGGCAGTTTTTAAGATCTCTTGTATATGCAAAGGGAGCTTTGATTTCATGATTAGGATAGATTTATAGCAGCAGTAGCACCTATTTAAATATTATGATAACGAGTGAAAAAGCCCCAATTTTAGATTGTATTTAAATGAAACGACATCTCTAAGTGCTTTGTTAAGTTCAAAGCTGATTTGTGGGTATTCAGGGTATTTTTTTAGACATAACATACATTTAAAGAATGATAAATGAATACACCTTTTAATGAGCCCTGTAAATATAATTTTTGGGGTTATTTCATTTCTAGAAAGGAATAACATTGTTTCTCTTCCAAAACCTGTTTGAACTTTTTCTTTACATATCTGCCCATTGTTTTCTTCCACAGGTGAGGACTGAAGCTTTTACTAAAGACTGGATTTTGGCATTACAATGTTCAGCGATCCAATATATAGCCATGCTACTGTCATCAAACTGGCAAAAAAAAATCACATCAAGCCCTAAGTAGTCATAATCAAATGAAACTAGTTTAAAAATAGAATATTCAGTCATCCTGAGATTAGATTTTAAAATAAGTGCTGCTTCTTAGGTGTTATGATAAGTTTCTGCTCACAGTAATTACCGATTTTGTATGTAAAACTGTAAAATTTAAGAGAAAATACTGACCCATCTTCACTGAGAGGAATAAAAATCACTTAGGTACAGGAATATTTGTAGGAGATCTGCAAAAAGATGAAAGGAAATTTGTCCTGGCATTCTCTGAAAGTTTGAATTTTTTTAAGTTTGTCTTAAAGTACATTGCTTTGGGTATGCTGCATATATGGTCATTAATTGTTGTTTTCTGTAAGCATTTCTATTTAAGTGAATAAAACACACATTTGTGTAAAGTTCAAGTGAGATGTGAGACAGATCTTTCTAAATGTGTCTCCTCTCAGCCACTCAAATGTCATTTTCTAAGCCCTCTGTTTTATTGTCAGACATAAGAATTAGGAAAAATGGATGTATTTTTTTAAAAGATGATATACAATCAATATGTTAATCAATAATTTGTGGTGGAGTTAATTCCCAGCAAGGCTGATGGAAGCCAAGTTCAGTCTGATGCCCAGATGGATGAAAATTTCCCAGCTGATTGTAAAGGTAAATGTTTTATACAGAGAAGACTCAGTATCATGTTTGGGTGTTCAAAGATGCATTCTCCTGCTGCAAGGAGAATCTATTTTTAGGCTTATTAAAAATTTGTATCAAAGCTGTTTTTGAATCAGAAGTAGATTTTCAAGTAAATTTTTCATGATGAGGGTTTTTTTTTCAGAAAACAGCAAGAATTAAAACCTGCTATGCAAACATAGATGCTTTCACTGCAGGCACATCTCTCTGGGCTCATCAGCTGCCCTGTTAGAAACAAGTTCTTGCACAGTGTGGTCCATCTCAGCTTTGCAAACAGAGCAGGTAACTCTGAAAATGCCCATTTAATTCCAGGACCAGATGGACAATCATGAGGGCTATGTGGTGTATGCCTATGTGGTGTACATCTCCACCAGTTGGACAATCTACATTTAACTTATTTAATGGAAACTAACTTTCTACCAAAGTGGAAAGTTTCAGAGGTTATTGACTTTTCTGCTAGAAAATGAACTTCTCAAAGCCTGAGTTTTATGGGCAAAAGCACAGAGAAACCGAAAGGAGAATAGACTAATGACTTTAAAATTTTCACCACAAATAAAAATGTTTTTATCTTTAGGGAATATCCATTTAAAATAAAACATAAATAAATATTCATAGTGTTTCCTTATGTAGACATAGTGATGTATCACATTTTTCATTACTCCAATTTTAGATGTAAAACAAAAAAAAACCCTTTTGCTTTTTTGAAACATACTCAGCCTGCTAACACTGCCAGGAAAGCAAAGTTAATAAGCCAATTTGTTTCCTTTTCAAGCAGGCATCCTTGCGTTTTATCTCAAGTTGCTTTTCAAGCTACAGAGAAAGCACCTGTAAACATGTGTTGCAGAACTACCTCATTATCATCATTCAAACCCTGTGCAAGCACCATTTGTCAAGCACTGTTTTCAAGCAGATGCATTTCTGAACTTAATACACCTTTTCCCAGTACACGATTCACTCATCCAAAGGGACTCTTTTTCGTAGCTCCTGTCCAGCTTGGGAGTCCTTCACACACCAACTGAACAATGGATTTGAAGTCTTTATAAGTGGAGGGCAGACAGACATACAGACTGATAGCAATATCTTTCTTTCCAAAATACCTGATTTCTTAATTTTTCATGAATGAAACTCCTGAATTCCATTTCTTAAGGTTTTAGGGGGATTGGTGTCCAGGCACAGGAACTATCAGGTAGGTTTGATTCTTTTGATTTTTTTAAATTTCAGTGGGAGAAATGGTCTTCTGTTCTTTTTAACCTTGTTTTTCTCCATGAATCTATATGGTATTTTACCTTTATTTCCCCAGATGATTAAAAAATTCCTGCAGATTTAGACTGAGTCATTCAGATGGATACACACATTTTAAGGCAACATGGGAAACCCAAGAGCTTCCAGAATGCCCCAATGAGAACCTAAAGGTATCCAGACTGCAGGGTCTGCGGTGTAGCTTAATCTTTAATACTCCAACACTTAAAAATGTTCTTTTCCACTGTATGCTGAGTAAGGCTTATAGCAAATCTATACCTTTACTTAGGCTTTTATGATTCTGTTTGTCATCATATTTGGTCAGCTCTGTTTTCCTTTAGCAATGACAAGAGAAAATGACAGTCAAGCATGTCTCAAAATAAAGCAGAAATTAAAAATAATGGCTCACCACATCTCTCCTTGACCACATTGTGATTCCAGGTGGCAAGGTGACTTCAGGCAGAGGCTGAGTTGTTTTACAACAGTCAAAGTTCTGTAGGTTTATATTGAAAGGGAGTCTGGGAAAGGGAACGACAGGGAAGTTTTGATGGGGAATGGAATATGAGGAACAGAATATGAAGAACAAATATACTGAAAACCCAGTAATTTCGGTGGGTGAGAAAACTGGGGAGACAAGGCTTAAATTCATGGCTATTTACAGCAGGATCAGACTGATAGGTCCTTGAGCTCCCTGAGC
The DNA here is from genome assembly GCA_013397195.1 of Hylia prasina. Taxonomy (NCBI): domain Eukaryota; kingdom Metazoa; phylum Chordata; class Aves; order Passeriformes; family Sylviidae; genus Hylia; species Hylia prasina. The sequence goes on along the minus strand of VYXD01013641.1, from coordinate 371,832 downwards.
TCTGACTATGGATGACCAGTGATAGGAAAATATTTCCCTGATTAAAAGCTGATAAAGCTGTGACAACAAGAGAAGAGTGAAGACACTGCAGGTTAAATGGAGCAAGGATGTTGTAGGGACAGCTGGACAACAAGTTCCTTGTCCCGTTGGCAGGTGACTCTCTCCCCACCTCAAAGAGGCAGAGGGATTCTGCATTAGTGAGATCCAATTCTGTAGTCCTTAAATCAGCTGGAAAACGCACTTTTGCAAGTGGACAGTTTAACAGGCAGCTCCCCTTCTTGCTCTCTGTTTATGGGAACAAGACAGGCTATGAACATGGGACGTGGCACAGCTCAGAGCCAAGGCATGGGTCCATCCTGGCTCTCTGGATATAAATACAGGTGAGTCACTGGATGTGCCTGTACACACCTTGAAAGAAAAATACCTGAAGTGATCACTGACTGCCAGGAAACTGTGCCAAATTGTTGGCAATGTCCTTTGCTCCTCCTTGGCTCATCTTCATTCATGAGTGCTGAGCCAAGTCAGAGTCTGCCCTTTGGCTCATTTCATTGGCTGCCTCATTGCTCCAGTGTACACATTTTCTAATGAACAACTGTGTACACCCATGTACATACACACACAAACATAAATTTCCACAGATATTAGTGTCACTTGTCACGACTTCAGTGGCTCTTCTTTCAAAAGTTGTGTGGTGAATATTATTTATGCCCATGATAGCATGCACAGAAGTTTCTGTCCTTCTGAGGATTTTACTTCAGGGTTTGCTTACTTGCTGCATGGAAGCCCTCTTGGTATTATCTTAGTTTGCTTAGATAAAAGAGGAGTCAAGCAAAGAATTTCTGTAGGTAATTTAAATAAATACTTCCTTTTAGAGTGAAATTTGTACCTGTGCATAAATGTGATTTAATGGTCCAATTCTGATCTACTTAAGGATGTGAAAGCATTTAATAACTCCTATTAATTCAGTGGTGTTTTTATAAATCCCTCATGGGCATATCTGAGAACTGAATTTGGTTTGCAAACCAAAAGAACCCTAAAATGCCTCTTCTTCTCTTTGCTGATGGTGTGCAGAGTGCAGAGTACTTTTTCACTGTAGTGAGATGAAAGATATTTTCAAAGATACTCTTACAATAATAAAGTGAGGGTGTTGTACAGCCAGGGTTTAACTGGAAAACGCTCCACTTTTCAAAAAAAAAAATTTTCCTCCTCTGTTCGAGATCTTTGCCAAAGGGTGTACATGTTACTGTTGCAGCCAAAATTACTGTTATAGCCAAGGGATGTACACGTTTCTGTGTAAAGGCTTTGCCAAAGGGTGTGCGAGCTACAGTTCAAAGTTACAGTTGAAGGGGCATTCCTGGCTTTAACGTTTGTGATCTGCTTATCCAGTCAATTAAACGCGGTTTATTTTCAGATGGCTGAGGGGATTGCTCATGTGATGCAGAGGCTATTGCTATGGGAGCCCTCAAAAACAAGTTCTCTTTTAACTTTTTGCTGTTATGCAAGGTATTACTGGTACTCATGGTATTCCCCATTCCTTTTACAATACGTGCTTCTACAAAGAGTAGCTTACCTCCAATTAACGATGGTAAAAGTGTTCCATTTTTTTTCTCTAAGGGTGCCAAATAAATTGCCAGTCTGCCCTAGGCCATGCATGGCTATTTAGCAGGCTACTGTGTGCAGCTGTAGTCACATTTTGCATGGTTTTGAATTAATGGCAATAGCTAAAGAAACAGATATGGTTGGCAGACTGAATTGTCACGTATAAAATGCCAGTAGTGGCATTGACCCAGTGGGGTCAAAGCCACAGCAAACAAAATGCAAGACATGATGGGGAACAGTTGAAAAAAGTAACACAAGAGAACAGAACTGGTTGAAAATGTAAAATGAATCCTCCATGTTTTCTGGCCAGTGCCATTGGAAATCTGATGGCTCTGTTCTGCCAGGTATGTGCTCTCTCTCTCATGCAATAATTTTTTAGCTTAATCCTTTACTGTTGTATCAGAGATCCTCACCAATGTCGATGGGTTTTTTCTTCCACTGTTGTGTTTGATCCTGGGCAGATGTTTCCATGCTAGAATCCTGGCCATGGTTCATCTGGTCTATTTTGCATTAGGAGAAGTTGAACTAAAATTTCCATGGACATTGGCCATTAGATCTCCTTTGACCATATAGAGAGACCAGGGTGGTTTCCTCGTGAGGAAGAAGTCTTTTTTTCACCTTTGCCTTCAGACATTTAAAGAACTCCTATTGGCCTTTAGACATTTACAGCAGTGCTAGTTCAATACATAAGAACTAAAGAAAGATGTCTAATCTTTCTGAAACAAATATGAAAAAGTTGCCTCTTGAGATGCTTGTTTTTCTTCATAGACTAGAGATTTTGACAGGATTAAATGAGACTAGATCAGGTCTAACTTCTACATATTTAAAGATAGATGAAATAAATCTCTGTCTCACCACTGATTCACGCCAGAAATAAGGCAGTTCAAAGAAAGACAAACAAGGTGAGTGGGAGCAAGAAACACTATTGTTTGATATGTGTATGATGAGACATTAATTTAGAGGTAAAGTAGGTAAAGAATAACACAGTAGGGTTGTTGACCAGCAGACTGGAAGAGACAAAATTAATACAGATACCTACTCCATTCCAGTCAGGAGGAAAAGAGGCTCAAATTGGATGGAACAAGCTTGAACATGGAAAAGAGAACTTCTTTCCTCCATACTGCAAAATCATCCCATATCCATGACAGTGCAAGACCCCAACAGTTTCAAAGGACTTGGAAAAAATGCCAGGTATATCAAAACAAGGAGGATACCAGCAGTTGTTTTAGTTAGTGAGAAAATGCAATTACTTTCTCTCACAGGGTTAAAGGGTTGCACTGTTCTTGCATGATATATACAGACTGGTGCAAATTGAACTACTGACCTTGTCATTAGTCATTATAACTAAAAAAGATTGTACATTAGCCCCAAGCTTATGTTTGATTTCTGGATGCATAGCCATATTTACCTAATGGTTGTAAACAAGCCAAAACTTGCATGCATAAAAACGAGATTTTTCTTTACAAATTTGTTTAGAATTTGCTCCTTATGTTGCATGTAAAAAGTAACATTGCTTTTATTTGATGAAATGCAATCACTTCTAACTTTCTCTTTTATGTCTTCCACTTTTACAAGATGTTTCTTCTGGCAATATCAGTCAACTTTCTTTACCTTGCTCTTTGTTCCCACAGTGCCAATATTTCTGTGCTGCTGACTTCTGCACATATCCTCAGGAGTTTTTTTGATGATACTGTGAACAGGAGACCCTGGATGTTTACCAACTCCTTACTTATTTATTATACCTGGCTCACTTCCTAGGACACAGTGAAAACAGTGTCTGTTCTTGTTGATTGCTAAACAAACCTTGTAAGGAAACGGTCCTCCAGTATGTCTAGGAACATTGCTTCTTCCCTTGGGACCCCATCGCTGTCATCGAGAGCAACACCTGGAAAAGAGTGGCTGTCTGAGCTTTCTTACAAACCTTGCTACCTGCACATTTATCCACCTTTTCCAGCAATATGCAAAGGGATGTCTGTTCTAATTTCTTCTTGCTGTCTTTAGTACTTACTGAGTTACACCTTGAAATCTGTGACCTGCATTGCCAAATATAATTTACTGAAACATTCTCTTCTACATTTAATCCAAAGCTAAACCACCAAGCTTTGATTAACTCATCAGGGTGTGGAAAGCGCCAAGGCCAGAAGGAAGGTTTGTGTTCCTCAAAGAATCTGTGATTCTGCTGCTTTTCTGTCTGTATGGTGTGGCATTATATAGGGCTGATATTTGCACCACTGCCCTAGAGATTTGAATACTAATATTCCCTTAAAACATCATCCTAAACCTTTCCAAAACAATTCCGGGAATGCTCATACAGATATGAGTCTCCTATCTCTGACTGACCTGCCATGTAAGTCCTTATGAAATACTGAAACATGCGTTATTCCAAATGCATCTCCATGAGGGTGCTGCCTTTAATATTGGTCATAGTGAGTCTCCAGCAACAAGAGTTTGCACCTTCTTTTACATGTGCCACGACATTTGTGTTTTTCCACAGTTTTTCTTCTGGTCTGCCACAATTTTAATGTAGTGATGTTTCTTCCAGAGCTCCTACCACTATTTTAGAACAGAACAATGTCTGGCAAAGAACAGTCGATATTTTAGTTCTGAAGGGCTTTTTAAGCAGCTGGAAACCCTGGCTGTCAACCTGCCACACAGCAGTTTATGTATGTCTCCTTTGCACCACAGTCTCTGGGGTTTGTCAGTGAAAAGTGAAACTGTCCAATCACTGGAAGTCTTTTGGTAGAAACAGTGCTGGAAAAGCAGAGGAAAGCAAGGAAGAAGGACAGCAGAGATGAAAGATATAAAAAAAATGACATCGGCTTCTGAACTGCTGATGATATTTTTGAATGGCATTATTTTTAAATATGGTAAGTGCCATTTTTCCCTGAAGGGGCTTGACTTCTCTCACTGCTTGAGTGCATGGTATGATCAAATAGATGACCAGAGTCCCAGTTCTAGGCTTTGACTGCTTGATCTATATCCCAAAGAGTCTCCTGCCATAGGCCCTATTTCTGAACCCCCAGTTAAATATGGAAAGCTCTCCTGAGTGCATTCCTGAGCAGGAAGGGACTTTCACCATGCCTTTGTACCCACCTCACCCCACAGCCAAGAGATGTTGCCTTACTCCTTGTCATACAGGAGTCCAGGGCACAGCCATACAAAGCCTCCTTCACTGATTCCACACAAACCCATTAATTCCTCACTCCATGTGCCTCTAGAAGCCCAAACTCTGTTTCTCAATTTTATCACCTGACAAATTTGCAAGACTTTTCACTTCACTCAGTCTGACAGGAAAAGATCACTTAACTCAAATTCCCAGGACTATGTCACCTGTCCCACAGACTATGACACACACATCCTGCTGTTTGATTCCTGACATGGCTGGGGAATCATGTGTAGCACTGCAGCAAGTTTGTTCTTGCACTGACCTGCAGCTGCTGAGTCCATGACACGAGAGGTTACACACAGCTTTAATAACTATAACTCCCTTGTTTTATCTGCCACACTGAGTGCATATAAAGGCAAATATGGGCAGTAGATAAGCATCCATGTGTGACATGGAAGGTAAAGACAGCCCAAGTGTGAAACAGATAATCCTGCTTACTTCATCTCTATCAGCCTAGCAGAGCATTCAGATCTGTCTTCTTTGCCAGGGAGGAGGGAGGCACCTCCTTCTTAGACACTTCCAACCTGCTGTGCAATGGAGGCGTCTTAGCCCAACTCACAGTGCCCTAAGAGAGTGGAGTTGGTGAGTAGGGACTGGCATTTACTGGATGGGACAGGGCAGGGACACAGCTAATCCAGATGAGCCAACCACTGTGTACTGGGAGCAGACCCCTCAGCATCCTCTGTGGAGATCCAGAGTCTATTCACTGGTCAGCACTGACTCCTCGATGCTTACCTTGCATTTAGAGCATCTGCTGCTGGCCACAAGAACCTCATCCTCATCATCCTGTTTTCATTTGAACAAATATTGTCCTGATGATTTTTACGTTCTGAATGCTCACCCCACTTGCACAACAAAGCTGATCCTGACACAGAGCTCAAAAGTATTTTCAAAATAGTTGAAAACTCTCATGTTTTGCAGGTACCCTGGGCCAAATTGCCCAACCTGACTTAACTTGTATAAATCAGTGGCCCAAAACTCAACATCCTTGGACTTTTCCAGGCTTGTACTGGGATTTTCACAGCTCCAGATCTACCGTTGTTCAAGCAAGAACAGTAGAAAAGCAGGGGCTCCCTCTTTATATTTTGAGGAAGTTAACCACAGTAGAAGTTAGTTATTTATACAATACTTTGAATTGGAGGGAAAAAAAATAAATCACACAGCTGTTTTGGGCTGTTTGTCTCTTGCTCTGATGTACAAATTAAGCCACTGATTAATCAATTAATTGACAAGAACCTTGATTTGTGTCGAGTTAATCTACATCCAACAAATATTTGCATGGTGTTAGATGTAGATTTAAACACAGACTCCATAAGTATTTTTTTTTAACCATGAACATTTCTTGAGGATAATCCAAGTGCAAAACTCAAGCTCTCCCTCCTTCCTGATGATTTGAATGGATGGATTGTGGCAAGAGTCACACCATTTGTGTTAAAACCTTAATCTGATAAATAACTCTCAGGATGATTTTTAAAAGCACAAAGGGCAGTAATGTGTCTTACTCCCACTAACAATTCAACCGAGTTAGGCACAGTGTTCCAGTTTACATTTTTAAAGATTTACGTTCTTTGTCTTGAAATCTGTGTTGACAGCAAGCTCCACTCAGGACATTCCTCTGAGAGAAGCCAACACGCAGTCTCAGACCTTAATGTGGATGTGTGAAGGACAATGAAAGAGCAGTAATGAAAGAGCAGGAAAAGAGACTGATGTGCTCAAGGTAAAATTGTCAACAGCTTGTCCATGACTCAGAATCTGAAACCTCTTTCAAAAAGTAACTGCAATGTGACACACACATTCATCTATCTATCTATCTATCTATCTATCTATCTATCTATCTATCTATCTATCTATCATCTATCTATCTATCTATCTATCTATCTATCTATCTATCTATCTATCTATCTCTTGTTTAGGTACCAAAAATATCTTCTAAAGTTATATTCCTTTGTCAAGTAAGGAGCCTAAGACTGCTGTTGTTTAAGACAGCCCTTTGGAGACGTGAATCCTGTTTTTTGTGCTTTAACATTCTGGCACAGAGCTCTGTGCACCCTACAAGGTGATGCATGTGAGGGTTTTTTTATGCAATTTAACAAATTTTGTTAAACAAATCTATTGTTTTGAGACTATGTAACCCATGGATTTAAAAGATAGGTTAAATAAATATTTGAGGCTTTGCTAGAGTTTTCTGGCTGTTTTGAGGAGTCGAACCTAAATCTTGGTTTGCTAAAGCAGTGCCAGGTTGTAGCAGCAATTCAACTATCTCTGCCTCCTTATTTATTGGATGGGAAGGAGAGCACTTTTAAGTGTCTTTACAGCGGTAAACCATACTGTTTACAAGGTGTCATAATCTGTCTGTCTTTTGCTAACACATTGGGAGCACAGTGCATCTCCTTCCTTACCTTCTGCTAAATCCTGCAGCCCTGCAGGGCTCAGCTGGGCTCATCTCTGTGCTGGGTAATTCTCCACAGAGGGGCTCTCTGGGCTGGTGCTCCCGTGCAAGCAAAGCTGTCGTGACACAAGAGCAATGCCTGCGAGGTTGCCCGCAAACAAAGCCATGCTTACCGAGTTTATCTGCATGAATTGGTGGAGCTTGCCCATTCCTGCCCAGTTCTTTTGGCTCAGACACCTTAATTCTGAGTATATCCCTTGCTATATGCTGAGTAATCTGTTGTGAAAAATGCCTCCGAAGAGGCCCCATTATGCACGCTCTCCTACCAGGCAGCATTAAAATCCTGCCTAAACGGCCTGATGGCTGATTAAAGTCCCAGAAGTTTTTAAATGATTATTTATGCTTCTCAACCATTATCAAGTGATTGTTGAAGCACCTTGCCGGAAGCTTTCTTTGTGGTGAGTAATGAAATAATGCAAATTGATGGGAGCTGGTGCCGATTTTTAAAGGAAAAGCGGCTTCATTGGGTGACAGGATCAATGTGAGCTGTGTGAGCTGTGGAAAAGTTTTGTCAGCAGGTACGTCAGACACCCCTTCGTGAAAAGAGCCACAGGAGGGTGTCAGAGACTAAACACCTTCCTGACCTCTCTGGCTGGGAGACCTGGGTAGTGTTTCTGTAAGTATGGAAACAGAGAGGGGAAAGAAGACCCCTGGAGAGTGAAGACAAGGAGGAATCCCAGAAATATGTAAAGCTGTGGCTTTACATGGCTGCATGTGCACTGAGTTATGGATCATCATATCACACAGATGATACATTTTGCCAACATACCAAGATCACAGCAAGGGATCTCTGCAGCTTTCTCAGACCTCTGACATATTCTGTGGCTAGGACCACTGAAGGACAGGATGAAGTTCAGGTTCAGTTTAAGTTGTTTTGGATTATTTAGGATTTAGCAGCTTGTCAACAGAATATACGAGAATCTATCAATCCTAGATTTACCATTTTGAACATTATTTTGGTCAGTATGGCTTAAGTCATTGTTGCCTGCATGCTGTTCCAGTTTCTGGTATTTATAATTAACCACGATACAAAGTCAAGCTTGAAGACCACCAGCTTCATGAAGCAACCATCAGATCGAAAAGAGAACAGATGTCAAGAAAAAAAAAATGATTAAGACCCAAACCTTCTAATTTTGTTTTAATTACAATTGATATTAGAATCAGTGTATTCAGTGGCAGTGAAAAATCATTTTCATGCATATTTCTATTACCTCCATGACTTTGAAGTAACCCCTAAACATTAATGAAAATACATTAGAGTAAAAAGTAGCGTTTTCACTGTCTCAGTTTCTCTTGGAATTGAAGGTGTGTAGTAAAAGATTAAGGTTTTATTGGTTTCCTTCTTTGTTTGCTTTTCAGTGGGCATTGCTTCTGTGAGAAAGCTTTGATTTAAAGTTTCTGCATTGCAGTATGATGTGCTCAGTTGTGAGACTCAAATCCCAAATGACAGGCCAGCTGAGATTCCTCCCAGCTAGGTCTCATCTAAACTAACCCTGGCAAAGGGCACCTTTTTATATTGGAGACAGATCTGGAACTGAAATTTTAGAAAAATATTTTGATTTGGATATTTAAGTATTCTTGGTGTTTAAAGCTGTAGTTCAACGCCACTCCACTGGAGTTTTTCAGTGTTATTGTGGCAAAAACATTTAATGTGAGATCCTGAGAACTCATTGTGGTACATAAAATTGAGCTGAGTCTGAGTCTAGCTGCCTTAGTCCATTCAAACCTGCTTCAGACCTTTCCAGAGACAAGAATCCTGCCTTTACTTGGTATCCACATGCAAAGTGCAGAGCATCTGTGCTCCCACTCAGGTTTGTGTGGGAGTCACTCAGTTTAGAAATTTAAATGTTTCTAGTTCCTAACTTCTAAGGTCTGGAGACCCAGCACAGCATTTAAAGAATGTCTAATGTGTACAAATGCAATTTTGCCCAACCCAAAGAAATGAAATTGTCACCACTGCCAACTTTTGCATTGCTCCTAATTAATCATGTTTAACTTTGCTTGTTTGCAACAGATAAATCAGCAGCTCCACAGACTTATATTAGAGAGTGCTGGGGTGTCATAGATGTCCATGGAGTCAAAGAACAGATTGCTGAATGTCCTCATATTAGGAGGCACATCATGATGACACTCCAACCAACACGCCATAATTGTATAAAAAAAATGAAAAGTGAAGGATCACCAACAGCTGTGGCCTTTGTATTTTTTAAAAGTACAATCACTCCTCCTGAATTTCCATAACAAAATTAATGTCCCTGCCCAGAAGCTTGTAAGATGGTCTGTGGATACCTATTAGACTGAGGAGTTAGAGCTCACAACTACCACCTGCCCAAATAGAGCCCTAGCTGCACCGAACAGAGTATTTTGGGCCCATCATGTGGCCAGATATACAAGAATTATGGGGCCACATGACCAGTGAAAGGCAACCTAACTAGTGTTGAGGAAGACGTCAATCATGGACTTTATGCACAAGCTCATTTTTGTGGTTGCACTCCTTGACAGGGAGAAGCAACTCTGATAGAAGGAGCCCTCTGAGAACTCCTCTCTGTCTGTCCTGTCCATTGAGAACACACATTCAGTGCCAGGAAAGGACCTCATTCCCTGAGGCCACAATTCCTCTTCTGGTCCCTGAATGACAAGGACAACCATGGGGAATGAAGACAAGGCTGATATTGCTGATGTCCACGTGGCTCCACCAGGTTCCTCAGGGACTCAGGGTGGTTTCTGTGGAACGTGATGTACACGACACACTTCTGATCTCCCTCAAATATGCAACAGCACTGGAGCCCTTCCCTGTTTGCAGGGGACTTTGATTTGCTCTCTGGCCACACGAGTCTTCCCATAGTGCTTTATCGTGTGAAAAAGGTGCTCCATCCAAACAATGTGAATTAAAGCAGGTCTAGAGAATTCCTTCTTTGTAATAAGTTATCCATTAAATACCACTTGAGCTTTTCTTGTTTTAAAGCATATGTCAACATAATCTCAAATACTTTTTATAAAGTACTAGTAGTAAGTCATTAAAAATGACAAAAATGTCTTTAATCTATAAAAAATATTTTAATCAACTGAGATATCTTTTTCAACATAACAAAATAAACACAACCCAGACTAGGCTATCTAATCTTCAGCTCACAGTGGGATGACTTTACAACAGAATGTCAGAATCACCAGCTAAATTCATTGGGTGCTTACTGCTCTCAGGAGCTTTCAGGTATGTTCTCCTCACTACTGCGGAATATCCTAGTTCTTTTCAAATATTTACAGATGTCGAATATTTATATGTTTGCATTTCCTCAGGGGTAAATCCTTGCACTTTCTGAAAGGTGCCATGATTGAGAAATAGGAAATAACTTTTTGGTAGCCATTGCTCAAAGGTAAAATAATCATTCAATAAAGTTTGTGAGCAGACATTCAGAATTTTCATCCCCTTCATTTGATTAAAATGACCAGAAATCTTGGAAAAGGCAGAGAGGTTCAGAGAACAGGGAAGAAACTGATAATTATATGAAAGGGAATAGAGTTTGGAATAACCATATATAACATAAACATATAGCATTAATAATTTAAATGTCATATTTATCCATGTACCCATGTAGCATACTGCATAGTTGAGAAGCTATGTTGAAAGGTGACCTTCTGTTTTCAAATTACTCTAATTAAAGCTGATCTGTATTTTATATGGTGAGGCCAATAATAAAGACCAAGATGCAGCATAAAAGTTTATGATAATTATGCACATAGTTCACAATGCCTGCTTGATCTCCACTCATATTTCATATTTTATTGTATGACAATTATCAAATATTTCTTTTCTGTGATACTTATTCCCTTTCATGCTGCTTCTAATTGAACAGAAGAGATCTCCACAGAGGGATTGCAACCATTTAGTCATATAAATAGAGAGGGAAATCTCTCCCTGGTATTTCCCCACGTAAATATTTGCTGAGATTTAATAACCACATGGACGATACACAAATTTAACTTCCACTCAGACCAGTTTTGTAAGTAAATTTCATATATTTATCTCTTCTCCATTAGCTGTTTTGCTAATTCTATTTGCTGACAGTTACTGGTGGTCTATCTAATTTCTCCACTAAAACATTAAGTATACTGTGTTTTATGTGCACATTTCACACATTTACACAAGCACAGACAGATTTCCTTCTCGGTACAGGCAGTACAGAAGCCTTTTTACACCATTACAGCAATAAAGGGAGCTGTACTAAAGGTGAAGGAAAGGTGAAACACAGTTAGAAAGAATACACTTACTGCTTCTTATTTTCTCATAAACTAAGCATATGAGGGTAGACATAAGTCACTAGGTATTCACTTTATTTCTGAATTATTTCTTCATAATTTTCCTCTGTTTTCTTTAGAAAAGTGTTACCCATAGTTAAAAACTGTTGTGGTTTTTTGCTAAAATTGCTTATTTGTGTAGGAGTTTTTAGCTATGTCTCTTCTTGGAAAGTAGCCTGCCTCCTCTGCAAAACAGTATTCCAATAATGCTTGTGTTTCTCACCTCTGGGCTGGAGAGACTATGAAAAGTATCTCCCTTTTTAACAAATCTTTCAAAACTACTCAGCCCCTTAATTTCATTATAAATTGGACTTGTACAAATCCTTACAAGTATGGTTGCCCTTTGACAGTTCTTCCTGCTTTGGTCTTAGAACAGCAATGGGAACAGAACTCTTGATCACAGCAGGAATGCATTTATGATCATGCATTGCTCAAGTCTGTTTTTATTTCTCATTTTATGTAAAATGCTGCAGTAATCCCTTTAGAATTCCCCTCAGCTTAAATCTCAGAGACTGTTCAAGACTGCCTCTTAATGTCTCAAGAGCACTTCAGCTCACATAAGCCTCATATTCAACAGGTAAAGCCCACTTTGTTCTATAGAGATGGCTGAAGTAATGTAAAATTAAAGATTTAATCTTCTGTGGTAACTCAGACTGTCCTCAGTGCAGCACAAAGACACTAAAAGTCTGTTAACTTTTAAGTAAGTAGAAAATTCTTTGATTGACAGTGGTCTGCTGTATTGATCCCCAAAACTATGCCACAACAAATTTTGTTACAATTGGGTGAGAAGACTTATTGCACACTTTGGGAATGCAAGGGGATTAATTTCACTATTAACAGGTTTTCTCCATTATAAATTTTAATTGACAGGATTTAAAGGCAATTGAAGTAGAGACCAAACATTTTGGACAAATTAAGGAAGGATTTTTTTGGGTTTTTTGTTGTTTTGGGGGGTCTTTAAAACTAAATTTAGACAGAAGCAGTCAAAGGAATGACTGGACACTTGACAGTTCAAATAACTGGTAATTATATGAAATGGAATATAGTCTGCACACTTTTATTCTCATTAGGAACTTCACATTGGGGCTTAACTGATCTGTACCTTTAATGTGTTTTCTCCCAGCTAGTGGACAGATGCTTGCACAATGGACTCCACCAATTAATGCAACCCAGGCTGACATTCAAAGTGGGTTAATACGGACACAGCCAAACTTAGCACATATTTCCTCAGCCACAGATCAATCAGGTGCTTCCAAACACCCCCAGTCTTACCCTCAGCAAACCAACAGAAGCTGTGTTAAAGTTATCTGGGCTGGTATCCCTCAAGTCACATAACAAGTCTGCCAAGAAGAAGAAGAAACGCAGCCCACAGATGACTTGAGAAGCAGAGCAGCAGGCATTTTGGTTGATGCTTTGGAAAAAAAATGTGATATTTCGGAGGTACTTTTCAACTTTGAACTGAGACCAAAAGTTGAAATGTTAATTTCTTTGTGTACCTAAGTGTTCTGGAAAATTGCAGGTGGCCAGACACCTAAATGAAACATTTGCATTGAGAATAATTAGTACTAATCTCTTTCCAATGCCATGACTCCAAATCCTCATCAGAGATGTGGAGGACCAGGCAGGTCCCAAACACAAGGTGACAACAGTTTTTTAGCCTGTGGTGACTTGACTTTTCATCAGAACTTTACTAACGACAAGGGAAACTTAGACAGATTCTTCATGTGAACACACAGAAACCCATATTTAGGCATCATAATATGTGACCTGAATCCTACCCAACAGAACTAAATTGCTGTAGCTGTCTAATTTGCTCATGAAGACCACAGCCTTTGCAGTGTGTGTGATTCCTTTTAAAATGTAGCACTGGAACATCCCTGACATGATATTCCTGCAGTATTTCAAACTTTCTTTTGGGGCAAAGTTCTGAGATTTGCAAAACAGATATAAAAGGTTATAAAGAACTGAGGTCTATGGATGATTTTTTTTTTAACCTCAGTTTTGATCTCTTCCCATCTAGAAGAATTCAGTTTTTTTCCTTCTTTGCCTTCTTTCGTTTGCATTCTCTTGCTCTTCATGTTTTGCATTCAAAATGCCTGACTGTATTTCAGTGTAAGATGGGAAACTGCAGGCAATATTCAGAGACCAGCTTCAGTGGAGCAGTTTGGTGGCCATGGGAAATATTTCCATCCAAAAGGTGACTGGATGCAATGCAGTGGGCCTCATTCTCCTCTTTATTGTTCTATTTTCAGTAAAGCAAGATATTTTAATTGGGACCAAGACCCTAGGAACATCCCTCTCTTGTTTGTTTCAGAATATGTTCCAGATCTGCACCCAGTGGACACCTTGAGCATGAAAAGCAGAGAGAAAGGGTTCCTTCAGCTTCTCCTTCTTCCCCGAAACTCCTGTGTAGCCTGTCAGTAAGGCAAAAAGATTTTAGGAATGGTGTCATTCAAAACTGCTCTGAGCATAAAAGAATCCTGCGAGTGGACCTTGCATAAAGCTGTGTTTTACATTGTAAGTAAAAGAAAATTAAGACTGTATTTACTTTCTCTTATCTTTCGGAATCTAAAGGTTTATTTCCAATTTTCAAATACTTTTAAGTGAACAAGAAATATGTGTTTGGGCAAACATATATTTGCCAAAATCCCTTAAGACCCCAAAGTAAAACCCTCAAAATCTCACCTAGGTTTGCCCAGCACCATCCAGAACCAGGCAGTCAGCTGTCTCAGAGCTGCAGTTTCAAATGGCTTGGTGAAAGTGTGCAGCCTCGTAAGCAATTTCATTTTGTAAATGTAAGCTCTGTGAGGAGTGCCAGGATAAAGATAGAGGTATAATTATTTAAAGAAAAGGCAGAGGTTGCTCCTCCAGTGTTCATCTCCCTATCTTGGAGCTTTACCCCTTTGCCCATCATCATAGCAGCTGAGTTGTATTTCTGTGGAAGATCATAAAGATCATAACTGTCTGGGAAAGCTGTAAAGGAAAGGGAACACATCTGCAAAATGTCCCCAAGCCCAGCTATCATCTCACTGCTTTTCCATGGGGTTCTTTAGTAGTTCTCAAGTAAATAGTTCAGAAACATCTTTTTGAACAAACTGCAATAAGCTGGCAATGTTACCCCACTTAAGTCCAGCCAGTGAGAAATACTGGGTCTGAGGCTCCCATTAGCTCATTTTGCTTTAACATAGGGTCTGAGATAATTTTTTGCTACTTTTCAGGGTCTCAGTCTCTTACCCTCAAAGTGAGCAATGCTTCAGTTCATCTAGAAACTATTACAAAGCCAAGAAAAGCTCTGGGCCCAGGAACCAAACCTGAGGTCTCACTGTGCAGCTGCCAATCACTGCATTAGTCTTGCTATGTCCAGCTTATTTCTCATCTCTCGCCCTCCAACATACACAGACTTGAATTTTGTAATTTTTTCTCTAACAATAGGTCAAAAAAGGAGAGGCAGAGAGTGCCCCAATATGACCAACTGGCGGAAAAGCCAGTGCTCTCTTTGGGAATGGATGAATTTGATCCCCTTTGACTGAGGGAGACTGGACCTGGCTGAGCTCAGCCCCAAAGGACTCAGCCCCACAGCCAGGACTGCATCCTGGGGAGTCTTTGCTTCACTTTTCTACAAACATCCAGTTTCTAGCGAACCTTTAGGCACTGATGATGTCACGAATACCTGATGGCCAAATTCAGTTTAGATGCCTGGGGTTTTTTCACTGTGGCCCATGAAATCTGCATTTAAGTGCTGAAGTACTTGTTTGGCTGTTACTGCTTTTGACATTCTCACCTCTACAAATCAGTGTGTGTTCTGCCACTGACTTCAATACAGATGGAATTTTTCCTTAATATCTTGGAGCTAATAGCCTGTTACTTGCTACCAGCTATGACTGGGCAATTTTTGATTTATCAGAGATGAAACATCCTTGATGTACCAGCTAAAATTTTTAATCAATCCAATGCAAAAATCCTCTTCTTCCTAATAGAATATTCTGTTTCTCCCCACTCTCTGGGAAATTCCATTATCTCCTGTCATGTGTCAAAATATATCCACTGAGCATTGATATCAAGCAATTATGTGAGACAAAATCATTCGTGTATGGTAAGAAAGCAGAGGCAAATGACTGCATTCTGAACTGCCTCTCTTTGTAGCAATGTGGCAAAGGCTTCAAACCTCATAGGAAAATAATGTAAATTACTTTGTCTAAAGGGATTTTCATTAGAAGTGAAATCCAAGCAGTTCAAAAATCACTAACGTTCACTGGCAAGAGCCAAATGGCTGAGTCAACATCACTCTTAGTCTTTAGTTCTTTTCTGTAATGCTGAACCACTGAAATAGTCTGATCAAACTTGGCATTGCATTGTGCCAGATTAGTTAAGTCATAGACTGACTCATCCTTGGGGTATGACAAGTGCTAAATGAGCTACTGATCCTTTGCATTGCTGGGTGCAGCTCACTGTGGGACTGGGACACAGACAATAGGATATATTAATAGTGGGTGGCTCTGTCCTCCTGTTTAATTATTCTTATTTATTCTGCATAGGTTCTCTTCTTCACCGTAGATGCTGATTGTTTTTGCTCTGATAGAAAGAAGTCCAACACTCTTAATTTAAAAAACTGAAGAGTCATCAAGATTCCATGTCATTTTGAGCAGTACTCAAATTCCAGGCCTGAAATCCTATATCTGTACATGGTACAGGCTCCAGGACACGAAGAAGGAGGTGTACCATGAGCTCTAAGCAGGATTATGCACTGCAGAGGAAAGGGCTGTGCTCTGCTGTGCATCCAAGAGCATCTCTGTGCTCAGAGCTGCCTGGCAGAGCTGTGCCCCTCAGGTAGCCAGGCTGGGGCGGCTGCTCCTGTGAAGGCAGATTCCTCAGGGACATATCCTAAGATCCAAAATATGGATGCTAACTGAAAGCCAAAATTTTCAGGATTCAGCAAGGGCTTTTTAAGTGTAGGTATCTGAAGCCTGCTTGTTTGGAAGATATCCTGATGTGCATCCATTCAGGGGCAGAACAAGGAGGCAGGGTGATAAGCCTCCCAGCAGCCTTTCTCACTGCTTCTTTCAGGAAGCACAAATTTTCTCTGTAATTCTTTGGCTACAACTCTGTGAAGAGACTTGGAACTTTATGGCCTTGTGTTCTGCACTTGCTGTCCTCTGAGGAATTGCTTTGGATTCAATCAAAAGATATGCAAAATGGAAAGCTGTTCCAGGTATATCCCAAGGCAGTTTAGTTTGCATTATTGTCCACTGGGAATATTCTTATCATGCCGTTTGTGTGCACAGCTGTCATAACTAACACAAACAGGCCTGCCCCATCCTTGTTTCCCTTGAGCTCCACAGCATCCAACACTTTTGAATCTCTACAGAACACAGGAAGGCACAGTTCACCTTTACAGTATTAATTGAATGATCGTGCACTTAGCTTAAAAATATATATATATATATATTTGAAAGGTGGCTTGGTTTAGCTTTTTGTTCATTATCAGAGAGTGAAACTATTCTGCCTGAGTCGACCTCAGTGATGTTCCTTGAGTGCTGTCATACATGATATTTTTCCATTAAAAAACCAAAACCAAAACCAAACCAACCAAACAAACAAACAAAAAATAAAAACCCTAGAAAATACATTTAACAAAAAGGATCTGGAATAGCTGCTCAGTTATGAATTCGAAGTCCCTGTCTCCAGCCCAAAGACAAAGCAACTGCCCACAAACAGAGCAGAAAGTTGCCCTGAGCTAAAGTTGTCCACATAGCCCTGGCACTATACACAGATGGAAGAAAACAACTACGGCTGGAATGAAGTATCTGCAACAGCTTCTCATGTGATTAAATTATTTTTAGACAGATAATATCAGCTATTGTTATTGTCTCTCACAACTTACACTGAAAGCTCAGGTACAAGTCCTCCTCCTGCTTTCTGAACTGTTGTGTGTGGCAGTTTTAGGGGCCTCTAACTTGTTTTTCCAATAGAACCCAACATTTGAAATGCCTGAGACTGGTGATACACTGGCACATGTTGCCCAGAGAAGCTGTGGATGTCCCTGCTCAAGGCCAGGTTGGATGAGGCTCTGAGCAGTGGGGTCTAGTGGAAGGTGTCCCTGCCCATGGCAGGAGGGTTGGAACTGGACAGTCTTTAAGGTCCCTTCCAACACAAACCATTCTATGGTTCTGTGATTTGGGAAACCTGGATCTTCTCACTGGCATGTCTCTGCTCCCTGGATCTTGGGCTGAGTCCTGGTTTGCTCTTTCTGCCTAAGTTGCACCAGATCTGGTTCACATTGCTGAGGGGAGCAGCCCCTCCGAGCTGCTCTCACCTGTAGTTTGACTGAACACCTGCAGGTGTGATTGGGGCTGTAGTTTCTGGGGGTCTCACCAGGGTTAGTAAAAATAAACATTGAAACTTAGTAAATTAACTGTTACTGATGCAAAATTCATTTAGTACAGCACAAGTACAGCCAAGCCTTATGGTGTCTTTTTTCATATCCTAGAGATTGTAGCAAATTGGGTTTGGTCCATGACAAGTTCTCCCAGAGTAATAGCACAAGGTCTGAAATGTACTTTCAGGCTCTTGATAGATGTTTGAATAGCACCTCCTGGTCAGCAATAGCAATCCTTCCCTACCTCAACCTCTGCCAAATTAATTCCATAAATGCTTTAGTACTAAAATATTTGTAAGCTGGAAAAATTAGACCTGGAGAATGAGGTATTGTCTTAGTCCAGGAAGGCATGCAAGCCTTTAATGAAGGCAGGTATGATATCAAACTAGTAATCACTCGTTTAGAAATTGCTAAATGCTCTGAAAAACTGCCCTGGTATCTGGAGAGTTTAAGACAGACCCACAAAGTATTGCTACTGGTGGCTTGTGAAGCCATGAAATATGTCTGACGTTCACTTTCCAGGTCTGTGAGTCACGCAGATACCACATCTTGCTTTAACCAGAAACAAGACCCACTTTACCTAATAAATTGACCAGGCAAGGCTGTTCATTTGACCTTAATTACCCAAGTGTTCACCCAATATTATGCAGACAGACAACATCAGTTGACACATTGGTCCTGCTAATAGGGATACTTAGCACTCCCTACCATTTTTCATCTTCAAAGCACTTTCCAAATTTTATTTAATTAATATCTTTGAAGATGCCAAACTGTTTGCTGATATTTCACTGATAGTTTCTGCTCTTTCCAGAGCAGAGAAAAAGATGCTATTTCCTAATTAGGTTTTAGTAAAGACACTACTGACTTCCCCTTCTTCTCATCTGGTTTTCAGTATCCTTCTATTTCCAGCAATCTGACCTCTCACCAGTCGGCACCTGGGGAATTATTGCCTTACTTGCCTTTTAAATGGCAGATAACAAATTGCTGTCAAACTAAAACCCTTCCATTTTTCTTTCAGACAAATTTAAATTTTACATGCTTAAGCCTCAGAACTTCAATCCTTTTAGTCAGTAACAAAGTAGGAGTCAATTAACTCCAAAAAATTCCAAATTATTTTCTATCTTTTAAATATGTTTCTTAGATACAATTTCCTGATTTTCTGCTTGTAACAGTCTTACAAACATTTATCAGATGCTTGAATTATAGGCCACTGTTTCAGCAGAAGCTTTGTCAGGTTGTTGAAATATGGATGTGATTCTGGACCTTTCATGTTTTCATGGAGCATCTAAAGCTGCATAGAGTATATTACATGTCACTAACACTGCTGCATCTGTCACTTTCAGAGGGGAACTGGCTACTGGCAGAGAGCACCCCAAAGTCATAAACAAGCATTTCAACCAAGGCCACGAAGCTTGTAGTTTTTACACACACACAAAAGAAAAAGTATCTGCAAAGGATGACTTTATCTTATAAAATTAACTGTGAAAAGCAGATTTTCAGTAGGTGTGAGGACAGTGCATTGCTCAGACAGTTTTACAAAGTAGACAGGATACTGCTTCAATGCCCTCTGGGCCACTCAGAAATTGTGCCTTACACTGCATTACAAAACTCTCACTTGTTGAATTTTAAATGACCTAGACATTAAGGAAGATTAATTTCCTTCTAGTCCTTTTCATTTTGTTCCAACCTCTCAACTATTTCTTCTAATTCTGCTCTAACTATAATCATCCTTCAAATATATACCTGTCAGACACAGTACTGTCCATCATCTGCAGAGCTTAAATACAGACACACACTCACACTGCACACTGGTGTGTGTGTCTGGCTGTAGCTCTTTCATCTGCAGTTCAGCAAAGAATTGAGCCTGCTTGCATTCTGCTCAGCAAAGCACTTAAACATAAAAGTAAGGATCAGGCTGAAGTGAAGCACATTGCAATTAGAAATGCATTATTTAATTAAAGGTTGAGATGAATGGCACTTTTTGATATCTTATGCACTATAGGAAGAAACCTCCTTCCACTAATTTTCTGGGATGAAAAAAATCCTATTTCAGTGGGTACTTCTGCCAGCAGAAAATCCATCTGGGCTAACTCTAATAGGATGCTAAAAACACTAACAGTGAGAAACACCCAGAGCAGAAATACTTGCTAAAGATGTAATCAGCAGCCAGCGTGCCCCTCAGGGACTCACTGTTTACTCCTCTGGAAGTTTAGGGTGGGTTTTTCCAAAAGAAGAAAATCTTNAACTCAGAAATCTGAGAAGTCCAAGGGCAGAAATCACAGGAAAAGGAAAAAAAAAAAAGAAAAAAAAAAGAAAAAAAGCGCCATTTGGAGTAGAAGAAAAGAAAGAAGAGAGATGTCAGGGAGAAACAATTTTAACCAGTCTACTGCTTCCCCCACCACAAGCCATTCATGGAACAAAAGGCCTCTGAGAAGCTGTGGACTAAGAGATCTCATAGAGGAGGTACAGGAGATAATTTGCTTAAAAGAAAGAGCTGCAAAGCAAAGGTCACTTCAAAGACTGCCCAGAAATGTGGAATGCTGGCCTGCTCCTCCCTTTCACACTGCAGTGTTGCCATGATAGCGTGCTCTATCCTACTTGTGAAATTGTTTCTAACCACAGAATATCTTGGTACCATTTTCTCTGTTCTCATGGTTTTCAGGATCGAACTGTTCCCAAAGCTCCATGACTGAAAGATGATACATTTAGTTGCAAAATGAATTCTCTTGGTTTGTTTGTTTGTTTGTTTTTGACAGCTGTATTTATAATTCTTTGCAGATTGCTCAGCTGGGGTTCAAAGCTTTTCTTTAATTGTGCTTATCTTCTGGAAGTGACCCTGTACATCCTGTAGTGGTTGAAACTGGATGACAAAATTAAAGTGAAAGAAGAGCTTTGCTGTCCTGTAGTAGCCAATTATGAAGCAAGCACAGGCGCTGTGAAGAAAAAAGCTTTTTTGAAATACTAAGAAACCAAAGCTGTATTGCCCTTCATGATTCCGAGGTATTTTGGTTCATTGTCGTCAGTTTGGATACCTCTTCAAAGCTCATTTTTTTTGTTTCTGGGCCATTCATCGTATTTTAGTTCACATTTGTCATAGCAGAAAGCATCTCAAATCTCCATTTGTTCCTGCAACTGAGATTGATGAAAATGTTTTGCATGAAAACAAGGTAGTTTCCCAAGGATGTCCTTAATAGTTTTTTTCCTCACCATTATTCTCCAAGAATTCAAGTTCACAAATGTATTGCAGCCATTAGAAACTTGCAATTTTATGTAAAAATTACTCTGAAATAGGATTGAAGCCTGGTAGTATGTTCAAAGCCATTCTGTTTTTTTAAATACTATTTCTGCTAAAATAAGGAAGTCTGAAGAAGATGCTACAGACTTTTACTTCTCTAGAACTACAACAACTCTGGACCTCATTGGCCATGGTCTTCAGCATTGGCCTTTGGTAGCATTATAAAAACACAAAAGAAAAGAAAAAGAATTCTTGCTAGTCTATTGCTTACCAATACCACAGACTTATTTTTCTTGAGGTATATGTATTTTGACATTTTCAAAATGAAATCAGCACATAATCCATCCAAGAGTAATCTAACTTGTAGGAAACAGAGAACAAAAACAGTGCTTTCAGATAAATCCCAATTAATTGTACATGCAAATGTCTTGGATGGATGTGGTCATGCAATTCAATTATATGACTAATTACGTTGGAATTATAATGCCATATTTAAATAGATAAACATATATAAAAGTGCCTGCCCAGGAGTCTGCATGCTGGAGACTGGGAGTAGAATCATTTATTGGCTCTTTAGTGCCACCTGTTGAAAACTGAAAACTCATGCAAATGAATCTGTGTGCCAATTAGAAGGGGAATGTCCACTTGCTTGGCTGGTGTGAAAGTCAAAACCTTCAGAAATTTAACAGCTGGGGTGGAAGTATTTGAAACACGGTTGTCGCCCTACGAAGGAAAGTGTAACATACCATTGGGGATGCTGGGGAGCAGGAGCCAAGCTCCTGAGACATGTGGCATGTTCATAATGCCACATCCATTCAAAAACTGGGCTGGTTTCCCTTCTCATCAATAAGCCATCAAAGCACATATCTCAAACCAGGCATCCTGATTGCAGAAGCCTCTTCTTCCATCATTAATTCCATAGTTGTGCTTCTCTGCTGATTGGGAGCAGGATTACTGCTGCCCTGGTCATGCAGAGTTGTGCTGGCACCGGACTGGCACTTTGTGTAGCGTGCTGTGCCACAAGAGGAGAGCAGCAAACCTGCTGTGTCTGTGGGGAGCAGCAGCAGTGAAGTCAATGGAAGTAGCCCTGCCAGAGCACTGTGCTCAGCTGTGAGAGCTCAGTGGCCAAGCCAGTGACATCACCTCACCTCTGAGGTCAAAAGAGCAGATCAGAGTAAAAAAGTCTCCCAGAAGTTCAGTTTTCAGAAAAAATTATTTCTTTCTTGCTTTACTCTTTTACTTTAAAAAGAGCATCCATTTTAGACTATAGTTTGCCTTTGGATTTAATTTATGATCAAGTTCTATCAAAAGTGAAAATATAGTCAGACCTCAGGCCTGGGCTGTGTTCTTCATCTAATGTCACATGGTTTGCCAAAGATGAAATAATGTAAAAATTCTTATCAAAGAATTAAAATCTATTTCTTGTGTAAAATCACTCATTTCACCTTCTTACCTACAACTTGAAAGGATACTCTGCCAATTTAAAACTACAAGAGGTTTGATGACAGCAAGCAAGGTAAAGGTAAACCATGTGGCTGCTTCACTAACATCTCATGCAGCACCAAGGTTTAGCCAAATGGCATTTCAGGTGAGAAAGGAACACCATGGTGGAGCAGGAAAAACCACGATGGAGATTTTAGCAAGTACTGAGGTAACCAGGATGGTGCAGGGAAGCTAGAGCAGTTTGTTCTGTGCTCCTCAGTCTCTCTCCATCTCCGCAGGAACTTCCATCATGAAAAGATAGTGAGAGTTTAAGGCCAGCGTTTTCATTTCACTGTGGACTTCAAGCAGTTTTAAGGTGATAAAGCAAAATAACCATCTCAGTCTCTTCATCATCCTCATCTCCAACTCTGCTGCGCCTGAAAACATAATGTTTCATTCACACCGTTATTTGGATGTTGAAGGAACAGAACCTACTACCAGACCTGGGCACAGAGAAGTGACAACCTATTTTCAGAGAGTATATTTTTCAAAATCTGGTGCAGTATGGAAAAAAGCCTCCACACATATTAAAAACCATCAAGGAGAATCTGTCAGGTGCTAGACCCACAGCTGCACACCCACCTGCCTGTGGTAGAACCTACATTCTTTCCCCCAGGACACCCATGGGGTGAGCTGACATGACCAGGCAGCTGAAGGACAACACTTAAATTCTGCCAGTGACAGGTCAAAACTAGACCTTCTCCATGGACTGTCTTCATTTCTCAACCTTATCACATTCCCACTCATGTTTGCTGCATTTCTTTGAACCAGTCTGCCCCAGAGCTTTGAGCTCAACACACGATTGAATCAAAGTACTACAATTGTCTACAGCATGTTTGGCCTTTCTGGCTGACTTTCACTACCACTGACAGATTCAGCTGCCCAGATGTTTGTCCAGGTGTCACTTTCACAAAATTGCCAAAATAAGGGGTGTGTCCATCCATTTGGCTGGGCTTTTTAACATTTCTATGTAGGTATTTGAAAGGATAATAAAATACAGAAATCATCCCACCCAAATGAAAGCAAACCTTTGTCTGAAACATCAACTTTAAGATGATGAGCAACCTTAAGCACAATCTTTTTGGCACAAAATACTTCCTGTTTCAATTTTAATCCTTTTTAAACATTACTCCATTCCAGTTAAACACCTGTTTTAGCCCTACAGAAGCTGATTCTATAGAATTATATTCAATACCTATTATTCTTCCAAGTAGGAAAGAATTTCATAGAGAAAAGTAGAATAGCTATTATGACAGTAGCACTTTATTATGGAGTAGCTTTTGGAGAGAAAAAGGTAAGTCAGTGGCTTTGACAGATAATTATGGACTCCCATTACACAGCAGAATATCATTAAAAGTTACAATATGTAAAATGTCTTTCACACTTCAAATAATGTTATCTACATTTTTCTCAGTTAAATGACTTACCAATTTAATGAAGCAAAGTCCTTTTAAACGTGAAATATTCAGTCTTTGATTTCCTGCAGCATTTATTTTTAAAATATTGTATATATTGTCTTCATGCATATTTGTTGCTTGAGGAGAAGTGCTTAGAAATAGTTGCACCCAATCTTGTTGGCCTTTGTGATGCAAAATGAGAAAAATTTTCACAGTAAAATGGTCAACAATCCTAATATTTTACTTCTGTATTAATATGGCTTAAAAATACTCATGATTTCAGGACTAAGCACAAATATACAAGGCACATAAGAGGCGCTTTGTCATTACTTGTAGTGCATTTACATTCTGCCATCAGCCTTTGCTCGTCTAAGCACGCTGAAGTGAGCAGCTTCAGCCACTTAGAAAAGGCCTGATTTGCAGAAATTGACAGACCACCTCCTTCAATCTACTACTCCTTTTTATAGAATTCTACTTTTAAGGAGTTTCAAGTTGGACACCCAAAATCAATACTTACTTTTGAAATTAGAGGTCTTCAGCTTAGCTTCGAAGGGTAAAAGAACAGGGATCAGCTGGCTGTTTTGTGCTGTCTCAATTTCTGGCCTCCCAGAGAAGAAAATCTGAAATTGCTTTTGTAACCTTGTAAAATGCAGACATTCATCTGTGCTAAAATGAATCTCCTTGTGTGATATGTCCTATCTCTTTACTCCCTGCAAATTTCTCTTGAAGAAAGATGAAATAACCTATTTCAGATCTTCATCCCTATCTTCAGGGAAATATCAGCTTTCACTGCATTCAGAAGGATTTTACCAATGCACCCAGAATACAGAGGGTTGTGTCAAGAAAGATGAGATGACATCTCCTCAGTATTGCCTCTGGCATTTGCATTCATGTTAGCTTGGTCAGCTGGTGAAGAACTGGGAACAGAAGAATGACAACAGCAAGGGGGTAACGTCTCATGCCAAAAAATTCAGGAGCTTTGGCAGACTCAGACATAACTTGTTCCACCAAAGAACTAAATCAGAAGAACTATCACCTTTCTCTCTTTTCTCCAAACACAGCAGTTATTAAAAGGGCTTACTCTGAGCTTCTCTCTGCTGCAGCAACCCAGTAGGAGTGGATGTCAGCTCTAACAAATGACAGGAGTATGTCCTGCAAGGCTTTGAGGGAGAGACAAAGAGCTGGAGAACAGTAGGTGAAGAGGACTTTGTAACACCAGTCCTCATCATTTACTGTTTTCCTGCTTTTCTACTTTTCCATTCCTTAAGGACATATCCAGGGAGTAGCAACTTGAAAGGTCGCTTTGGATGCTATCTAAAAAGGGGTTTTTATTGCATTCTGGGGATACTGTGATCCCTGCCTGCAATTCAACCTGCTCTGGGACTGCAATCTATTCCACTTCACAACAGTGGGATTTCATTGTTTCCAGTCAAAGAAAAAGTCATTACTGAATTGCATCTTCATATATTATGCACTAAAGGTGCATCACGTGTTAATGGAGTGAAAAGCCTGGGAAAAAGATGGAGCTACTGAATAACAGGAGTTCAGAGTAAGCAGGTGAATTTATTCATATTTCGTTTTGCAGGTAGCACATTTTCTCAATGCTAACTTGGACCACATCTACAAATGATGGTGATAAAAAAACACTCCTATGTTTCAGTTGATACACATCAGAGAACTCCACTACCAAACCAAAAACCACACTCAAACACGTTCCTGGGAGAAAAGTAGGCTAAAGATATTGTCTCCAGACAGGGCCTGTTCATGTGGCTGGTGAAGATTTTTATCTTAGATTCGAAACTAGTAAGAATAACCTTTCCAGCTGCCTGAAAAAATATGAGTGTTCTTAAAAATATAGTAGCTATTGCTTATACACAGCTGTTATTTTCAAAGAAGTTATTGATCTGAGGAAGATAATTTTTTCAGGGTGCTTTTTTTTTTTTTTCCCCCCTAGTGGAACAAGTAACTTTATTAGAACAACAAAGCATAATGGCCAAGGAATAGCTTTATGTCAGAGTCATAACTATAATTGCAGTTGAATAGCAGGGAATGTTCACCTGCAACTGTGTTTTCAAAATTATCCTTTTTTGACTATAGTGCTTAATGGAACTATGCCAAATAAAGACTGTAAGTCTCCTGGTTACCACTGGGATCCACTTTCCCACTACAGAATTTTCTTCCCAATTAGCTGTTCTCTCAAATTTTCTTCTACCTAACCCTTTTCGGTGTACATGGTAGAAACTGGCTGAAGTCTTTGTGCTCTCGCTCTGGCCCTGTGACAAGCTGCTAGGACAGCCCAGTGATAGAGAAAAGCATATTCAAAGTACCTGGTGTATGACTCTACCTTCTTCTGAAGCAGGCAATCTACTGACCTGTGTGAACAACAGCAAATTACTAGGATTTCAACAACAACTTGCTTCAAGTATTTGCTCTAGATCACATTACTGACCCTACATTCATTACAATAAGCAGCTGTTTGTGTTAGTACACATGTTTCAGGATTCACATACAAAGGAGCTTCCCTTCTAAACAAGAGGGGCTGGATTCCTGATGACAACCCAGGTGAGGAGCACTGCAGGGATGATGACCTGAGGTGGGCAGCAGCAACAGCACAAACCTGATCCTGTGTTCACAGGACTTTTACAGCATCAGGACTCTTTTGGCTGTTAGCAGGTTTAGGTGCAAGCATGATTCTGTGGTTATCTATCACAAACCACTGAAGATTTAGAAGAGTAATCTTTCTCCTCCTCTGTCTGTTTTCGACTTACACCTTTTTCTTACTCCATTTATTTGCAAGGTGACTGGCTGAGACCACCTATTCAGTGTGAGGGGTCATTCCAGGCTCAGGGATTCAGCTTTCCCTCTCAGGGTGTTGATTGGGTAGGGCCTTTTCCAGACACTCTGCAGCTACAGAGCTAGAAAAGGTCTGCAGCAGTACTTCATTGAGGCCTCAAAGAAACAATCAGTGGCAGAGAGGAGAACATAGATGCTCAGAGAAGTGCCTTTATGGATTTTGATTTCACTGTGCATATTTACTTGGCTGCTTACAGACTTGCAGGATGAAGAGCTTGGATTGCTTTTGTCAAAACCCAGTTTGGAAGTGCCCACCACCAAATATTCCCTCCCAAAAGAATTAGATCCTCAAAAGAGAGTTGATTTTGTACAGAACCACTGGACCATTATCGCAGACCATACACACGAAGTCCCTCTTGGCAAAAGGTACTTTCTCATTATTCCTTCTGGACCTTATTTTAGGCTCATCAATAGGACATTAAAACTTCAAGGGAACAGGACAGCAGCTCATCCCTACAGTAACAGCCAGTTTGCCCAAAAAAGCATGAGCATATCGCCTCAAAAGAGTTAATGGCATGACTTGATGCAGCTTTTTCATAGAAACTAATCTTGCAAACTCGATGTGTTGTTTTATCTGCAGTGTGGGTGGAGCAGGGAGCACAGCTGAAAGGTGAACTCTGACAAAGGCAGACAAGAAAGCCTTCGCAGCCGCTCTCCGTTTGGTGCAAGGTTTTGGTTCATTAGCCTTGAAATGTTTCATTAACAATGCTTTTGGTATGCTATAAACAAACTGTGAGGGCCCTAGCACACAACAGCACTCTGTCAAAAATGAATGTGGTTTATTCCCTTTTGTAAAATATTTAGAGAGAGAACGACAAAGTTAAGCTATGGTCATATATGTGTGATCTAAACAAAAAAAAAGTAACAACATGGTAAAAAGCACCTAAAAATACCTTTGTTCACTTATAGTTCTCACAGTGCTATGGTAAGTGGAGTTCTCTCTACCTTTTTTGTCCTTTTCCCAAATGTTTTAAAAGAAGAAAAAATAGCTAAATACATACTGGTTCATTTAGGTGGTTCTTAAAATTATTTAAGGCTAAAACTCCTTTCTTCATTTGACCTAAATTACTTCTTGCCCATCCCTGGTCTTGTATGTAGAGGTCAAATATTGCAATTTTTTTTCTGGCAAAGCGTTCAGTGAAGGCAGACTTCTTTTTTTTTTTTTTTTGCAGTACACAAACAAAACCTCCAGCAAACCAGTAAAAAGCAGGTGGAGTTTTGCCAAAGAAAAACCCCAACTTTGTAAGGACAGATTTGTTTTGGATCAAGTAAACAGAAAGAAAAATATATAAACAAACTAACTAACTAACAAAAATCCCTGATCTGAATCACAGCTCAGATTTTAAATTCAGTCTTCTCTGAGATTAGAGAAAATTTTGCTCCCTATTCCAGGCTTTATGATACTTGCTCACATATTTTGACAACAAATTGTCAGAGCAATGAAGAAACCAAAAGTGCTCTAATACAATGAAGCCCAGTGTTCTCCTTGAAGTACTTGAGCCCATGAAAATAGGTAATTCTTCTGAGTCTCTTTAGTTGCATTCAGCAATTAAGTTAATAAAAAGCTACCATGCAAACAAGATTTTTCTGAAAGAAATTTAATAATATTTTGGAAATGTGTCCCTCTGTATTGGGAATGTTTTTTAATGGTTTGAGTGAAATGACAGATCCTAAACAGATAATCCCGTGTATTAGCCTCAAGATATGTTGGAGCAGAGGGCATAAATCCAAGGAATTCCTAAATTACCTTGGGTGGCTCAGCTGGGACTAGATCCTTTGCAAGATTGAAGTTTTTAGCTTCTTTTTCTATGCAAAAGCAAGAAAGAGGACCAGCAGTCTAGGGCAGCTAAGGAAGGTCTAACATAGTAGAGTAACATTCAGAGTATCTGCTGAATTAATATGTACTTTTCACAGACACAAATCTCCCTGTCCAGGTTCAGGCTTGTGGCTTCTTAGTGCCTCCAGAAGTCCCCACTGGTGCTCCATTTCAGTGAGGCAAACAGCAGCTATTGCCTTCCAGGTATGTGAGCATTTCTCAGGGTAGGGATCTCTGTGGCTCAGATGTACCTTTTCCCTCCAGGAAAAGCCTACAGTGCTGGGGGTCACAGCAAGTACCATGAGAAACAGGAATAATCCTGTGACTCTTCCATTCAGTTGAATTTTCCAATGATGTCAGCAATAATTTTGGGTACAGAACTGAGTCTTTTCCTATGAACGTTCCTTTTTTTCAGGAATTAAATCATACAATTTTTTCTAGGAGTAACTTCAGAAGAAACAGGAATGGGATAAGGGAGGGGGAAAGACGAGGATTTTTTGCTAAGTAAGTCACCATACAGCACTTTATTTGCATATCTAGCATTTAAAGGGTTACACGTGTAATTATTTAACGTAACTCCAAATAAGCTGCTTGATTTTCTTTCATCATGAGCCAAACATTAGGCTTCGAAAGGAATTCCTTTAAACTTCAATAATATAAAGGCACGTGGCAATGTGAAAGTTACAACTCTAGCTTAAATGAGTCAGACATAAAAGTATTTATGACTGATATTCTCTGAATATACCAGCTTCAGACACTTTAAAGTCTGGTTCTGGTGTACAAGGATAGGTACAGGAATATCAGCCATCGCACATCTGCAGAGCTCTTACTTTCAAGCAGAGTCCAGTCCCTAAACCTTCTTTTTTTTCTGCTTTAAGAAGAAAACTCCAACATAACAAGCCACACCAGGCCGTCAGCACCTGAAGCAAGTAAAAGCAATTCCTTTATGAACTTCCCACCAGTTATTTGTTTTGTGAGCTTCGTGGAGAAAAAGAATAAAAAAAGCTAGTGAACAAACAGTGAAAAAAATTGCACATGAAAGAGAGAAAGAAATGAACTGAATGTTGTTTTTTCTTGATGAAATAACAGATTTGATCTTAGGCTTTTTACAAACTCCAGCACAGGTGATCATCATTTGTTCTGTCAAAAGCATTTTCAATGACACAACAAGAACAATGTGGCTGTGATTACAAGGATCAGCATGGATTGAAAGATACTCAGGGCATTTACCAAAGGGATATTTATAGCAGTGCTAAAGACATTCACTTTTTTAAACAAGCTCACAAATTCGAGGAAGAGAGGGTTTGAAATCAGGGTTGCTCCGTTTGATTTTGCCTTTGCCATGCTAACCTGCACAGCCGTGTCCTCTTGCAAATGAAGGCTGAACACACCAGTTGAAAAGTTATTGTCATAAAGTCAAATCCAAATGCTGAAGAGGAAAATTGAGATAGTTTTCGCTGTGAACTTTGATGTGAAGCATCACAGCTTTTGGAGGACAGCCATACCTTTGATCTTGTAGAAATTGTGAGGAATCAACCACCTTGAATCCAAATCGTTCAGCAGGTGATTTATAATGTTATAATAGGACTGAAAGGACTTTTCGAAAAGTCATGTAACCAGCAAAGAAAAAAAGAGAAATGACAAAGATTTAACAGAAATTCAAGCAATTCTGGTAGCAGGCAATGTAAAGTTCACAGAATGCTCTTTATTTTCTGGCAGAAACTCTGAGACATCCAAGCTTCAAAATTAGCCTGCCTGACTTCTAACAACACTGAAATAGATAAATGCAGCCGTTTGGGTGCCTCAGCCCCGCAGACAGCCACGGGGCTTGGATTCTGCGGTGCAAGGAGGAGGCACAGCCTAAGGGAAGGAGCATCTCCTGATGGCAGACTGGCTCCCCAAAGCCTGTCTTCATTAGGAGGGAGTGGAGAACAGCTGCAAGGCAAAGGCTGCCAACTTTAATTCTCTCCATTAGTGGATCATTATCAAACGAGAGGGTTAACGAGAGTGGGGATTGCGTTTACTGTAAAGGGCTGCCCTGTGCACACCCGGGCTCCCTTCCCTGGAGGATCAGGAAGACTTTACTGGCAGCACCCCTCAGGAACTGCTGCAAAACCTGGTGGTATGGCCACTGCCAGATGTGGGGATTTCCCTCCAGGACAGACCCTTGGGTCTGAGACACCCCCGAGCAGCTTGTGGCAGAGCAGAGAGAAGGGTCTGGGGTTCTGGCAGTGCCCGGTGCTCTGTGTCCCCAGAGCTGCGTGCGGCTCCACAGAGGGGCTGCTCCCAGGTACTCTCACCCAGCACATCTTTCAAATTCACTTCACTTCCAGCTTGTTGGGGCCTTTCCAAATAGCTGCATTTTGCTTTGTTAAATCAGTTTTTTTGTTAAATCAGTTGTTCCTGAAGCACATTAAACTATTTTCCCTGAGAAGGCCATAGTAAGGGTGATCACAATACCAGAAAACACCAAACAAGGTAGATTTCATATATTCTGTCTCTCCCTTAGGATTCTAGATCTTTAGCCTCTCAGTGATTCCTCCTATATGAAGTGAGACAAAACTTTAGATTTGAGATTATCTTGTTTTAATGATGTTCAATGAAATTAATTACTCAACAGCATTTGAGTAGGACATTGATGTAAGTACAGAGCTCAGTGAAAAACTGTTTGATTTGTGTGGTCAAACTAGACACACAAACCCATAGACCATTACATTAATCTAGAAGAGAGAAATGACTCTTCTTTTACTTTTCTTGAACAATTTTTAAAAATTCTTCCTTAAGAGCATAAGCAACACCCATAATGATTTTTTTAATGCAGAGATGAATCATACTCTTGAATTATTTTTTTTTGCAGTCAGAATTATTCACTTTGTTCAACCGAAATCCATCAATGGTTTCAGACAACTCCAAACAAGACAAAAATTACCTAATTTAGAACATCAGCTCCCTAAAAGCATCTGTATCATGGAGTGTGTCTTCATAGTTTTAACTTGAACACCAGATCTTGAATTTCCTCATGACTATTTGCTTCTTGTACTTTGAGATCTGTTGTGTTTCTTGAGAACTAGCTAGTTTAAGTTTCAAAGTTTTGTGATGGTCTGTTTGGATAAAATTACTTCCTGTAGCCTACAGCAAACAGGTTTTTATGTCACAGCTTTTTTCCTTTTTATTTTTGTAGATTTGTAGGATACAGGTAAAATGTAGCAACACAAATTTTCCCAGTGCTTTGAGATTCTCCTGCCATAAATCTTCCTGCTGAAATACATGTTAGGCATGTCTTATGAGAAATCATATACAAGAACATGACTTGATCAGCATCCCAGTGAGATACAGGATATTTTTCAGCTAGGGAGTTAATGGATGATGATACTATATTTGGCCAGTAAAAATAATGACACACTTTCCCCTGGTCTACAAGAACTACTCCCACATTGATTTTAACTTAATATCTCCCTCATTAGGAACCTGCACAGAAGTTTGGCAGAAATACCCAAGACACTTATTGGATCATTCGCTGGTAATAATAGATATTGCTTTTATTTTTTTTTTTCCTGAGAATGTACAGGCTAATCATAAAAAGGATAGCCCTGAAACAAAAGCTTTTTACAAAATACAGATTTTTATCAGCTCCATCACTGTTGAGGTTTAATATTTTATGGAGCTAAATAAAACTCGGACTTCTCCACTTTCACGTTGTGAGATGCAATAAAAGCTTAAGAGGCTGATTGGCTCTGTTGCCCAATGACATCCATTACGCATCAAATGCCCTTCACTTCACAGTGGACTCTGACTCTGATATGATCAGACTCCCAAAGCCCAGGTAACCTGATATACAATTTCAGAACGGAAAAGCCCATGCCAATAGCTGGGAGTGGCTCTTCTGCGGACCTGCAGCGGTTGAAGAACTGGATTCACAGCTCACCAGCAAAAATGCCTTAAAAAGCACTCCTTTTTCTTTTCTTAAATTGAACCAAGTATTGAAATATAATTCTACTTAACAAAGCATCTGCTTTAGTTCCACTGTAGTTCTACAGGGTGCATGTGCTTATCTTGAGCCTTGGACATGATAAGCACCAACACCCAGGGGCTGTGAGCCCCTCTGAAGGGACAATGAAAGAGTCACCAGGCTCGTTCCCCATCTGGGAGACTGAGAGGACATTCAGCCAATTGCTCCTGTAGCTGAGAAAGCCACCAAACTATTTAATGGTGGCACAATTGAGAGTAATAACTTGACTAATAACTCATTGCCTGATTGTTATTTTTAAGTGCACTCGTGAAAATTAAAGCTCTGGGTCTGCGGCATGAAACCATTATCTATACAACAGCTCACCGAGAGGGTTATCTAATAACATGAGAAATCTATTAGACTCAGTGGAAGCAAGAACTAAAAGAAATAAATCATGCAATAATGGTAAATCAGAGCTCTAATTATGGCCCCACACAGGAGGCTGGAGGAGAAATATGTCCCTAGAACCACTACGTGGTATTTCTCATCCTCCCTCTTGTTTTAGAAGCATTCAGTCATATCCTCCTGCCTAAATTCCATCAACCCCACAGTAATTTCTGAACAGAACTGGTATGCTTGTGAAGAAGATGACTAGCAATTACCAGTGTAAGTATTGTTCTAAACTGCTCACAGACAGGATCCTCAAATTTTTTTCTCTGCTATTGGTGCTGGAAATGCCAGCACCAAAAACCTATGGGGTCAGAGGTGCTTCAAATCTTGTGCAATTCCTTTATAACTAGCTAATTCTGCCTGTGCTGGGGACAAGCAGTGCTGGTCTGTTCCTACACATAGTCTGGTTGTGTCTGCAGGTCTCTTCCCTGCTGCCCCTAGAATATGAGCAATGGTCTGGCCTGAGACCCAAAAGACAGCAGTGAGTGGGAGCAGTTCCATGTGGAGCTACAGCACATTTCACCTCCTCTCAGTTCAGAAGCAAAGCAGTACACCAGCCTGTGGCAGTGGGACCCCAGAGAAGGGTATTTCATTTCTCCACTGCTCTGACACAAGACCTCTGGCAAAGCCACTCCTTACCCTGCTCCAGCTCTGAGGGCTTTGCCCGGTCAAGTGTGAAAGTGCAGGTTGGCCTGAGCAGGAGGGATTCAAGTCCTGCTTCACACTCCTCATGTGGGCATAGGGCGCAGCACTGCCCCTGAGCAGCCAACCCCACCACCCCTCCTTCCCACCCCACACCCACAGGCAGCTGGGGATGTGTGGGACCTCCTTGTTCCAGACATCTGGAAGCTCCAAGTGCACCCTTCTCTGTGGTGCCCTGTCTCTGCACACTGCCCAGGGTGGCTGGGTGAACCTGCCTGTCATATCAAGCACTGCTAGAGCAAATAGTCCCACAGTATCTCTTAATTATTTTGTTGGAACTGAGGACAGTGTGTACTTGGGAATTGTCCTGGTTGGAAACACTTCATGCCAACCGGATGGGCTCAAAAGTGGACCTGAGTCAGTAGAAATGATGCATAAAAATCATTGCAACCATCTAGATAAAAGTAAATAAGCCACAGAGTGGCATAAATAACAGTGCTGAAAACATAATCAGATTTTAATTTTAGCTCAAAAAAAGACCCAAAAACCTATTGAGAACACAATTTATCCGGATGTCATGATGCCCTTTGCTTTATCTTAACCACTTCTGCATGCACAACTGCTTTGTTGGACACTCACTTAGGGCCAAACCCTGTTCTAATTTCTTTCCTTGGTAATCAGCATTTCTGGCTGACAGGAGGCTGCTCTGCAGCACTGTGGTTTTCCACTTGAAGGTCTGTTCTGATGTCTGTGAGTTTGCAGAGCTGTTCTCAGGTGGCTTCTTCCACTGAGTGAAAGTGACGCAGTGGGCACTGCAGAGAGGAAGGGCCATTCCCCCTCTTTGTCCTCATGTGGGAAGCAGAGCTAGCAAATGTTGTTTTAAGCTGTGTCTCCATGGCTAAAGAAGTGTTGAAATTCATGCTAAATAAAGCAGGCCTGAGGCCAAATGACCTGGTCAAATCCCTTCCGCCACCATACTTGGTCCTGGGCTTCTTCTGGACCATACTGTGCTGCCAACACAGAAAATTAAGACAGAACCATCATCCTTTGTGTCTTCTTCTGTAGTTCCATGATTTTGAAATGCTGTGAGGGCTGTGTCACTGCCCACCAGAGTGGTGTTTTCATAGCATGAGGCTTTTGGTAAGAATTGTTTTCAACACACAATGGCACATGAGTATTCATTTAAGGGTCTACAAATCTTCCTGGGACAGTGCTGGAATACTGTGTAAGGTGAAGTCAGTCAGAAAGTTTGCAGTCTCACTCTTCCTGCCTCTTGAGAACAGCCATGGCCACGTGCCATTCCCTGGTGGGCCCTGAGACTGTGTCCATTGTGGTGGCAATGTGCAGTGAAACATTGTGGACAAAGGGGATCCACTTCCCTAAGGCTGAGCCCCTGCTGTGCTTCCTTTGCAAAAATAAACGTATCTGGGGAGGTAAAGCTGTCATTAGGTACAAACTAAGGCCATTTGTCACTCACAGAAGAGATGAGCAGTCACCCAAAACCCCAAATAACTTGTTCAGAATGATATTGACTTCTCAGAAAGGGTCTGCACCCCTCATTCCAGGGAAACAGTTGTGCTAACAAGGAAATAACAGCAAAAAGGTAGCTTTTGAAAGATGAAGTTTATTTTATCCAATGTGCATTTTAATGAGAAAATTATATATATATAACTTTACACTGTTTCCTTGAAGCAAGGCAAATTTAATTACATTTTTTGCAGAGTATATCTGAAAATCAGAAAAAAAATACTCTTTAACGGAAACCTTTTCCATTTACACAGGAATGAAACAGAATAAACTCCACATTTCCACACTCACATATTACTGTAGACATAAAAATATTCCTGTGGGATCACACAGTCAGAAATCACCTACTCAAGGGGATATGAATGATGACTTCAATAGAAGATGGACATAAATTTTAATTAGTTGGTTATTTGATCTTGTGTTGTTAGTGATGGAGGATCTCAGAAGGGAATTAAGTATGCTTAAGACTGAAATTGCTTAGAACCAAAACACTCTGCAAGGTAAGTTAGATACCACTAAATTAAAAGAAACTTTGCACCTATTAGAGATACAATAAAATAAAAATGGCAATTACAACCAAGCAATCAAAAATGCAATTGAGATCAAACCAGCTATGGGGATAACTAAATTTATCCTTGACTTAATCAGACCTGCTAAGTATTTTCAGTAGATTTGAGAAAAAGTATTAACATTCTTGGGAACATTTTCTCTTGGAAGATAAAAATGAGGAATAGAGAAATTAGGTCCAGGGTTTTTTTGCTTTAATGTGTTTTTCCACTGAATTTGTCCTTCTATTTATGTATCCCAAGCAAAGCATCTCTTGTATCATTTACACACGTTGGTTGCTCTCTCCAGAATCCCAGTCTTTCACATACTATCTGTTAGCTTATATCAGGAATACCCCTAAAGTTGTCACAGCTTAACTATATATATATATACACACATATATATTCTGTTATAGTTTTGCAATCAATAATCAATTGTCCATGTGCAGCTTAATATGAGGCTGGGCACGTAGGACTGCAGCCTGCTCTGGAAAGGGAAGCAGAGCAAGGAGAGATGCTGCAGCCCCGATTGCTGGGACGCTGCTGGCGAGCGCGTGGCACAGTTTTGACCTCTGCCAAGTGTCTCATTTTTCCTTGACAAGGTCTGGGCACGGCTCAGGGTTGCTGCAGATGGAGGACCACTGCCAATAAGCAGCAGGGGACGAGGTTTCTCTTCTGGGGGATGCTGAAAATGAAGCCGTGTGGTTTTGAGCCAGGCCAGGTGGTGCCAGCTGCCCTCCGGGCCAAAGGGAGCTCCCACGTGTTTACTACTGCATGTCAAGCTTCCACACACAAGTGTTTAGGCTGCCTGAGCAGCATGAAATGAAATCAGTCAGTCCTGACTATTGCTGGCATCCACTTTCCTGATATTCCTGGTTTTCAATGTTGGAAAATTGCCACATTCGACATTACAAAAAAGTTCAGCTCCTTGAAATTTCTGTGCCATTGCACAGCTACACCTTGGACCTCTTTTTAGAGGTCAAGTCCATATTAGATAGATGGATGTTTAATGGTGGAAAACTGTTTATTTTTCTCATCAATTTAATGACAAAAATTGGTTGAAGCCTAAGGTGAAAATTTGTACATAATTGAATCATCAGATAAAGTTTATGAATTTTCTGCAATCTCAAAAAAACAAACCAAAGAGCCAAATCAGAATGGACAAACACAGTCACCTTAATTATTTTCATCCTTACATATATTTTGTTCAGGAAAAAAAAAAAGAAATCATTTTTCTAGTCAACGTGCCACTGACCTTGCATTTTTCATCATTTTTGCTCCATCTTAGAGATCCCTGGCTGTTCAACATGCAAGACCATCACAGTTTGTTGACATACTTCTACTGTGATCCCATATGACCTTCTTCTCTGGTAGGGTGTCTGTCTGAAACTGTTTGCACAATCTAATCCTCCTTTAAATATTTCTATTTATTTCTATCTTTCTATTATAGAAACAAAAAAAGGCCAGTCCTCTTTTCTAATAACCACAAATACAGATGCAAAAACATGAACAACATGAAAAAGATTCCTGTTAAATCTGAGTACCTAACACTTTTTTGTTTCATCAAATCTTCGACAGTATAGTATCAATTTACACCTTGATTCTACATGTCTAAAGCTTAAATACATGACAGTTCATACCTAAATTAACCTTTTTGACCCATTTTCATTATTAGAAATTGCTAATAATCTGACTGCTCCATTGCCTGAGGAAGGGAGGAAGAACTGACCTCTCTTCACTAGGGAAACATTATTACATTGTATGTTATGTTGCTCATGTTGATATTCTCTTCTTGTTCTAAGTAAAACAAGTTTCTGATGACTGCAAATTTGGAGTTCTCCGGGCACTTGCTTCAAAATACAGTAAAGAACTTAGAAAATGGATGGTCCTATATGAATTCCTGCACTTACAAGAATGCATGCACAACAGTAATAATAATATGGAGGAAATGCAGTAAAGGAGTAGGAAAATGAAATGTCTTACCAAGCTTTATATTTAAAAATAACAATAACTTCACAATTATAATTTGGTAAGCAAAATGTGAGTCCCTGACAAATAACAAAACAACTCTTAACACTGAAAAATATGACCACATAGACCGAATAATAAAAAAATGCAATGAATAAATCAGTATATAAGCCCAAATTTATCGGCATCTCTTTAAAAGAGCAAACCACACCATAGGAACTGAAAAGAAAACTTTAGTCAAACTATTCATTAATGGATGATTGGATTTTTAAACACCTTGAATTTCTTTACAAACTAAAAACTTGAAGAAGAACCTCCAATATGTACTTATACATGAATTGAAACCATATGGCCAAATAGTTACTGTACGTGTAACAGTTGTGGGAGTGAAGGCAATTCTGCCCAAAGAGCTGTTAACAACTTCAATCAAAATCACTGTGACAGCCCTAAGCTTGATTTTAAGAACAAATACAGGCAAATGCATGCACACAGCTGTATTTAAGCCTAACTTTGAGGAATCCAGCTCGGAGGATTTGTGCAGAGTAGTTAGGACATAGGTCATTAAGGTCTTATCTAAAAGATAATCTCCCTAAAAAATTATAGAAACCTATTGCTCCAGTCACCCAGTGCTGGACAAGGTATTGAAGAACATGCTTCAGGAGTAATCCTCTACTGGCAGGCGAAAGAGATTAAATGGCCCAATAGCTTTTTCCATCTTTAGTTGTTATGATTGCACTGTAATCCGACTAGTGCCACTTGCCTGAAGAGGGGAAGAAGACCTCAACCTTGGGGGTAGGGAAAGACACAATATTTCATTGTGTACAATATTTCAGAAGCTATTCTTCCCAGAGAGCTTCTCTCAGATTAGTGTTGTTGGGAAAGGTTTATCATTTGCATTCCCATTTCTGCAGTCAATCCAAGTAATATGATTGTGGCATTAAACTTATCCTACAAAAGGTATTTGTTTAAGACATTTCTTTTCCATTATTACTTACACAATGAATGTATGCACTAGGTTTCTAGAAGTCTGCACCAAAAACAACTTTTAAGCCCAGAATCACATTTCCTTCTCCGTCGGCCTTAATTCCTCTATTGAAACTTTTTGCTGACTAGTTGAAAGGGGCCGTTCACTCACTTTGCAAAACCCAATATGCGATTTATTCCCACATTTCAAAGGAAGAATGGGAAGCTTTTAAATCTCTACAAAGGAACCGAGTAATACTGATCAAGCCCATCTGACAAGGGGACAGATGTAGGGTGATGAGTGAATTCTATAAGACGCTTTAAAATTTGGATCAGTGAAGACAAGTGTCTTCCAGGAGTAGCAATTTGATTATCCCCAGCACAGCTCACTTGGCTGAGTAGAAGTGCCACAGTTCCTCTTTCAGTGTTCAAGAAGCACCAGCTCCATCTCAACAAGGTGGACATGTTCCAGAGCTAAAGCACACTCCAAAAGGAGGTCACCTGCAGTGCAACATGTTAGAGCCTCTAAGTCCAAAAATCCTGAGGAGCAAACTTATTTGAAATGCTTTATCCAGGAAAGAGTTCCTGTGCTGTTCCAAGCTTTGAAACTGTTTATCAGCTTCATCTATGTGCTACTCATTATGCCCCAAACATTCTTTCCACTGCTGTGTCATGCGCAGAATTTTTAACAATAATTTCTCAAAAATACCCTCTCAGCTCCTCACCACATCACGTGGTACTTCCAGTCACACAGCAGCAGCACCTCTCATGCTTTCAGCTTCCTGCAGAGCCATATTTTGATTCTTCTGTTATAGCTGAAGGATCTGACTTGGCACTGTTTTAACAATGAATTTTACGCAAAATTTCCTATGAGATTCATCCCATTAAAAGTGGGCAGGTTGCCATGGCCTGCTGGGTCCCTGATCTACTATCAAAGCTGTTGCTTCCCTGAGCATTTCTGGTCTTTTTTTGCCTTCATTAAGGCTCTGATCAGAGTAGAAATATGCCCACACAAGAGAGAATAAAGATTTTGGACCCCACAGGAAAAATGTGAGATCCAGCTTTGTTAACATCTTAAATCCAGGTCATCATTACAGTTGCACAATAAACAGCCATTCTTAGAGGTGCAAAATGGGTGTAAAGAGGCAATCTGGGAGTCAGCTGTACTCTACCAATATAGGTCTGGTCACAGTTTTTTTTAAAATTCTTGCAACCACTAGGAAGTTGAAATACACAAGCAGCAAGATCCAAAGAGTTTGGCAGTTTCTTGTACTCAATACAGAAGCTCCCTGCAAGAATATATAAGAAAGTAGCTGAAGAATTTGTTTTTCACCTTTTGGATAAGGATAGTTACGACATTTTCACCAAACACAAAATTTACCATCATTTTGCTTGAGGGAAAAAAAAAAGAGTGTCTCTTCTGACTTTTCTGCTCCAAAAAACAACAGGGAGGGTATGAAGCTATGTTGCCCTTACTTTGAGGGAAATACAGGTAATTATTGCAACAAGATTTTTGAAGAGGGTTTCTGTGTACACTTTAGGACTTAGAATTTCTGTAGCTGTTTTACTACATAATACCTTTTTGTTGTATTTGTGTTTTTTAAAGATGGAATCAATGATTTCAAAGACAGAATCAATGATTCCAAAATGTCCCAGTTCTCCACCGGAAGTTGTGCAAATGACACAACCTCACCAGCTTCCCTTTGCACAAAAATAAACAACCTCACAATAAAAAACTGCCCCTTGCTATCTTAAACAATAAAGGCTCTCCTTTGTTTCACACCCTTATTATTATTATTTCAGTTATTGTACTGCAACAATTGTAGTGCAGACCTGTAGTTTTGGAGGGTAATGTAAATTATTTTCTCCAGTGAACTCTGATATCTGTGCCCAAGAAAGTGAGGAAGCATTCTGTCATGTCAGTCTTGCATGAAGCTGCCTCCTCCTCCAAGGAGTCCAGTGTGTTCTGATGTACAGTTGTCCTGAAGTCTCTTTCCATTTTGTCCTATTCAGCTGAAGTAGAAACAAAATAGGGAAGTTAGCCCTAGAAACAGGAGAAATTTAGGGAGTTATTTCCATAAATAGAAATGACTTCTGGAAAAGCAACTATAAACATGAAGGGAAGAGGTAGTTCTTTCAGTTTGTTTTGTTTGCTTACCTTCCTCCAAGCGTGCTAAGGGGAAAAAAAAAAAAAAAAAAAAAAAGATAGGCAGACAGAAAGATGCAGACGGAGATACAGAATGTACCCATTAAGTA
Organism: Hylia prasina; assembly: GCA_013397195.1. NCBI lineage: Eukaryota > Metazoa > Chordata > Aves > Passeriformes > Sylviidae > Hylia > Hylia prasina. The sequence goes on along the minus strand of VYXD01013641.1, from coordinate 330,863 downwards.
TCTGCAAGGAATGCTTTATCAGCTTGCTCGTCGGCTGCCGAGTTGTGCATTTGAGGGCATTAGATTCCCAAGAGCGGGGATCTATAGAGGATTCCTACCTTTGGAAAAGAACAAAAACACAGAATAAAAGCCTTAATCTCATAACCCCCAATCTAGCCAACTAAATCCCCAATTAGCAATTCAAACAGATTAATATAGTCCTTCCCTCCATTAAGCATACCCGACATCATGTGGTTGTGTATTTTAAAGTTACATTTTTCTTGTGTGCAGCTCTTTTTCTCACCAAAGTTGACAATTCCTTTCAGACCATCCTACTTCTCCATAGACTGGGAATGGACTCTTTATCTTTTTGCCTTTCTTTTTCCCCCTTTTATTTTTCCTTTTATGTGCAGTCAGTCTCATTGATGCACTCTGGCAGAATCTCTTAAATTAATGCTTTCCTCTATTGAACATGTCTCCAGATGTCTGTCCACCTTGCCATTTCCATACTGCAGGCTGTTTGCAGTGGTCCCACTGAGAGCAATGTGGGTGCATGAGAGGGTGGAAATGGCACACTTCTCTGGCTTGCTCCAGAGCTCACTCTTATTCCCATCAAACTCATGAGTGCTGTAACTTTAATGACCATTTCTCCTCTTGACTGAGTAGAAACCAAGCACAGGGCTGTCCCAGCTGGGAAGAAGCACTGCTAATGCCTCCCTGAGAAGGGCACTTTGGATTCTTCCCAGGTTTTAGAGAGTAAGCCAGTGCCAAATGCCTTCAGACATATCAAGATCATGTTTCTAGAAAGTATGAATTACCTGTGACCACTAGAGGTGGCCAGCAGTCTGTTGACTGACCCTAGAAACTATTTCCCCCATTTTTGCAACCCCATTGAGCTAGGTTGTCCCTAGCCATGCGTGGGCCATGCATGTCCCTGGTCCTCGCCCATCCTCACCCCTCTGCATGTAAAATGATGGTGGAAACATTTTGATCCTTCTCTGCCCTGCAATTTCATCTCTCCCATGTAATTTCCAATTTTAAGCAAAGGTAAGGAAAAGCTGACCATTTTATCTCATATTTTGTTAAGTAGACCATTTTAAAACCCCATTTTCCGTCAGCTGCAGTGGATTACCAAAAGGGAGGCTTTGAGAGGAAAGTGAGTCTTGCAGCAGAGCATGTCTGTGGCCTCCCACAGCCGACCAGCTGTTAGACTTTTGGAATTGGGAACATCAAACTTCACTACCATGCTACTGTCTTTCTTTGCACACAATAACCCTCTGAAAGGGTAAAGATGCACAAGCTTTTTGTCTTCTGCATAGCAGAGAAAGGTTTAAAACTTATAAAAATGTATTTGGTGACTGTTTCTCTCACACTGGGTCCTGAAAAGCAAATGTAACATTATTTCAATGGTAAATGTAGAGACAGCTTGTATTTTCTCAGTTCTTATCTTTGACCCTTTGAAAATTAATTGTGCAATTTTTAAGGCAGTTCAATAAAATAAATGCAGGCATGAGCATATGAAGATTATTATAATGACATTATTCTGCATGTGTCCAATCCATTCTGCATATTTCCATTCACCAGCAGCATTTCACAAATACTTTGTTGCCCTGCACTTTACATATACAAGTGTGCTTACACCTTATATAGATAACAGCAGGGCCCCGTCTGACATGTAAAGCATAACAGGAATTACAAATACATGTCTGCTTTACTTGTCTACCAGGTGGAACAAAACTTCCCTAAACTTTTTTGATCAAAGGCACTTTCCATCAAACAAATTTTTGTCTGTATTTTAAAAGTTTGACTTGGATTTTTTCTCGGTTAAGTTTGCTTTAGGGTTTTTTTCCTTTTTACTGAGAGTTTAAAAATCTAATAGTCAAAATAAGATTCTTTTGCTTTAGACAAATAATAAATATTTTAAGTATTTATGAGAAAAAAAATCAATTCTGTCAGTTCTTGTCTTAAGCTTGAAAAGATTCATCAAATAAAGAACCTGTTCTTCTTGTTGAACTTGGAAGTTTTGTTACCACATTTCAGTTACCCCACATTCAGTTTTTGCTTTGTGTCGCATAGTCACTGGTGACGTTCTAAAAGCTTACCTTGCTGGAATCACTAGTTAGTTCCAAAATATCTATTTTTTCTTTCTATAAAAGTCTTTATCCCTTAAGACTCAAGGATTAAAATGTGACACATGATCAGAATCTATTTCACACACTTTGTAACAACTTAGCAAATAAAATTACCTGAATGGATTCTTGTTACATTTAAATCTTACAATTTATTGATAGTTTCACAGATTCTCAGCATTTTATGCTGGTCATAACTGAAGTATTGGGAACACTTTTTATTAGAAGTGTTTATATGGCTGTAACAGATATAGACATGCATGAAGATGTGTAGGTAAGAGACCCTCTGACCTTCTTACTGCCCAGAAAACCATCCAGTGAACAAAACAGGTGGAAGTGGACAAGAAAGCAAGATGTAAGGGTTCCACATTTGATGGAATCCAAGTCACTGCAACTCCTGGCCAGTCAGGTTCTCCCACACTTCTTTCTGAGGGATGGATCAGCCCTCCACAAACACAAACACACACGCAGAGCAAACAGAAAACAGCAGGTCAAGCCATGAGTCTGCAGGCTCCTGTGCATGGGGAGTGTGGAACACGCTGAGAGCAGTACGGGGTGGAAGGGATCACCCAGGGCAGATGGGTGCACGCTGGCCCTGGGGGCATGGGCTGGAGAAGAGGGGAACTGAGTGGGGATTTCCAGCACTGAGCTGGAGAAAACAGGCAAGAAGCAGGAAATTCTGGCTGAGCCAAGCCCTGTGGCATGACTCCCAGAAAAGGAGTCAATATCACAGGGATCTGGAGGCATCAGAGGTGGTTTTCAACAGCTGGCTTTAACAGCTGGATCTCCCTACTTTGCCGTCTGTGAGGTTGCACAGTAGCAGAGATGGGAGCAAATTATCTGCTGGATATCCTTCATCCATGTGGGTTTGCCAGGGGTTATTGCAGACAGCCAGAGTAACTGGGCAGACAGGCTGATTTTTATTGGAAGTGAAACCCTTGCACAGAAGTCAAGCTCCCAGGCTAAGCTGGCTGTGGGCACAGAACCACATGCTGCACTGATGCAGCCCATGAGTCATGGGCAATGCTTCCACCAACAGCAGAACAGATCCTTTTTTAATGACTCCATTAATAGGCTCCTTGCAAGATCAGACACACACACTTCTTCTTGCTCAGCCTACTTGCTTTGTGCAGGAGTATTCTTCTTATGCCCAGTGAGCTCTTAATTTGCAGTCAAGTTAAAACCTGATCTGGTTCCTTCCACTATCAAAAATTAACAATGTCCTCTGAATTCCTTGTTGCACAGGAGAGGCAAACCTCACCCAGATGCTGGCAGTTGCTCATTTTTGACAGCTAGTGGCTTGCAGGAAGCATGCTTTGCTGCCACGAGGAGCTAGGTTAGGCCCAATCTTGATAACACCTAATTCTAGACAAAGTCCTTACTCACAGAAGTCAACAGGCGTAACTCATTGCACTCTGTTAGTGCTTTGCAAAACTTTTTGCTCAGATAAAGTTACAGGCATTCTTATTTAAGAATAAATTTGAGGGTGTTTTAGTCTGCTTTGGTTGTCATGCCATATGCAGATGGATTTATCAAGGCTTAAATTCTTTTTTCCTGAGATATATATATATTCTTCTGATGCCATCTTTACAGTACAACCCACCATAACCTTCTTCATGAACACATTTTGATAATAGTGCCAACACAGTCTTCATTTGCAGTAGCAAAAGTTAGAAACATGCAATTTGCAATTTAATGAAAAATTATTTTAATAAATTCTTGTATAAAGAGGAAAACAGTGTTCTTATCATTATATTTCTTCCATACCAGCACATTTATGTTTCAAGAGGCTCAGAAACACAAAAAAAAAGGGGGAAAGTCACCAACATCTATCGAAAGATAAAACACAAAGAAGCTAATAAAAGAGTAAAACAGCCATGAGAGAGTTTTTTGATTCTAGGAGAAATAAGGAGCAGGAGTCAGAAGAACTGCCTTATTGTACTTCTAGAGTCCTGTTAAGAGTCTGATTGACTGTGTCCTTCTTCAAGAAGGAAATCTTGAAGGTACAGGAGCAGGCTGACCCCATGTGCTGAAAGATGACTCAGTGTGGAAGAAGACTAGACTGGCTGAACAGAGACCTTTGGCTGGAATTTGGTGAGTAAAGAAAGGAGTTTATGGGCTTTGTGAGAAGGGTCAGGCCACTCAGGAATACTACAAGGCTGTTATGAGGTTATGCAGGGAGAAAATTAAAAGGAGTAAAGCCCAAATAGAACTTAATTTGGCTACTTGTTGTAAAGGACAATTAAAAAAAATAGTCCCATAAATGCACCATCAGTAAAAGGAGGGTTTAGGAGAATTTACATTCTTTACTCGATGCAGGAAAAGCAGTGACGAAGGATGAGGAAAAGGCTGAGATACTTAATGCTGAAGGTTGGCAAATGTGACACCCATGTAAAAGAAGAGGACGAAGGAGGATCCAGGGAAGTACAGGCCTGTCAGCCTGACCTTGGTGTTGGGGAAGGTTATGGAGCAGATCATCCTGAGTGCCATCACACTGCATGTACAGGACAACCAGGGGACCAGGCCCAGCCAACATGGGTTTGTGAAAGTCTGCTTGCTGAACCTCATCTCCTTCTATGACAGTGTGACCCACTTAGTGGGTGAGGGAAAGGCTGTGGATGCGCCTACACAGACTTTAGTAAAGCCTTTGGCACCATTTCCCAGAGCATTCTCCTGCAGAAGCTGGCTTCTCATGGCTTGGACTGGTGCCTTGTTCACTCGATAAAAACTGTCTGTATGTTTGGGCCTAGAGGGTGGTGGGGAGGGGAGTTACATCCATGGCTGCAACTCTGGGAAGTCACAAGTGTGTACCACAGGACTCAGCTGGTGCCAGTCCTGTTTAACATTTTTGTTATTTGTATCTGGATGTGGGGATCTAGTGGGGATTCTTCAATCAGTTTGTGGATGGCTCTAAGTTGGGTGGGAGAAAGAGAAGGGCACCGAAAGTGGTGCAGGATCTGGAACAGAAGTCCTATAAGGAATGGTTGAGGGAGTTTAGCCTGGAGGAAAGGAGGCTCGAGGGGGACCTTGTGATTCTCCACATCTACCTGAAAAGAGGTCTTAGCCAGGTGCAAGTTGGTCCTTTCTCCCAAGTAAAAAGCCACAGGACACGAGGAAATTGCCTCAGGCTGTGCCAGGAAAGGTTTGGATTGGATATTAGGAAAAATTTCTTCTCAGAAAGTGTTGTGAAGCATCAGAACAGGCTGCCCAGAGAAGTGGTGAAGTTACCATTCCTGAAGGAATTTCAAAGATGCGTAGATGTGGCATTTAAAGACAGGGATTAATGGTCATACTCCATGACCTTAGGGGGCTTTGCCAACTTAAATGATTCTATAATTCCATGAAAACAGTGAAAATCACACCATAGTGCATTAAAAGCTGTGTCAATGCAATACATTATGGCAGTAATTTTATCAGTACACAGGTAAATATTTCATACAAATTAAAATCATCTACAACTTTTCCTCTTCTCATTTTTCTCCAACCGGCCCTATTACAATGGATTTTAGTTTTAGGTACTTCTTTCTAAAGCAGAGCACATTGTACAGGGACACACATACACACATATAGATACAGAGGCATAAAAGTCTACGTCACATGTCAGAGAGCACTGTCTACCTACCCACTCAGCTTTGGGAGTGAGGGCCATCCTCTGACAGGGGTAATGAGAACAAGTGTGGTGTGGAAAACCTACCCTAACAGTGTGACACTGGGGAGACAGAGTTAGAGCTTCAGCCCAGGACTCCCAGCCCTGAATAAACTAAGGAACTCTTCCTAGACTGATATCTGCATGCTTTGCGTGGTCTAACAGGGACCACAACCCTCTTGTCCCTTTGTCCATGAGTTTTTGCAGGGTCACCAGGTCAAAGTGTCTCCCACTCACTCAGGCAGTGTGAGGGCTTTTTGAGATGCCTGTTCTTCAGAAGGACTTTGTCTTTCAGGTTGAAGAAGTCTGCATCAGGGACTATTGAACTTCCCATGGAAGCTCTCATCCTTGCAAGCATCTTTTTTTTCAATCTGTGCTTGTGCCTGCACTACTTTGGTGGATATTCCTGGAGGGCTCGTGGTGTCTGACTCTTCCTTGGGCATCACCTCTGGTTTCTCCATTAGGCCTGGTGGCACCTACCATGGATGTTCCTGGTGTTACCAAGCAGGGCAGTGTGTGTCCCTCTGTTCATCAACATCCTAGGGCAAGGACAGCTCTCCTGAGGCTCCTGGCTCAGCTGGTCACTCTCCCTCAAAGGAGAGGGCCTTGGCAAGGAACTCTCCACCACAGCCAGAGGGGAAGGCACAGGCACCCAGCCTCACACACTTCTTAGGTGTAAAAGTCACAAGCCATTTTATATAGGCTTTTTTTCTTCCCTTTTTCTCACCCTGTGGTTACAGCAGTCATGGATAAGATGGGGTAAATAAGCATCAAGGTTACCAACCCTCCCACCTCCACTGATAAATCTCCCACCCCTGCCTAGACACGCTCTCTGACATCTCAGAGCCCAGTATCCTCTTGATCCTTTGGCTAAACAACAGACCTTCACTATCACTCAGGAAGCTGAGCCTTTGAACTCAAACCATGTATGTTTAAGGTGGGGAAAACCATATCTCTGTGTACGGAAAGAGACTGAGTTTTTGGTGGGTTTTTTTTTCCTCCCCTCAGTAGCAGTTTAACAGTTTTAAGGTCTGATTAAAACTTGAGGAAACAGAAAATCCTGGAAAATTTCAGGTTGGATTGCTTCTTTGCAGTAAGAGGAAGAATCCTAAAATAGAAAGGACACTCGAGTGTCATCAAATATTCTGTAGTTTTGGCTCAGAGCACTTGCAGTCACTGACATAATAACTAGCTTTTCTGCACTGCTACTTTTTAACTCCTGCACATGCAGCTACCGAAGACAAAAGCAGATGTATGTACACATACAAGTAACAGCGACCTAATATCACCATTTGAATGAAATCAAGTACTTCATGTAAAGATTTTTGACATGATTTTATTGTGTTATTTGCTTTTTTTTTTTTTTTCCCCCAGCAGTAGACAATTGGTAGTTTAAGAAGGATCTCTTTAAATATACTGGGGCACATTTAAAAGGCTGACAAGTTGTATTTGTGGTTTTCAAAAGAAATAATTTTTGAGTACAGCTACCTTTTTTGGCATAAAGCAATTGGAAAGTACCATAGATATCTCAATAAAACACATCAAAAGTAACTTTCTATAGCTTGTTTTGACATGTCCACTTGTGGGTTGTATCAACTTTAACTAAACATCATTTTTTTTCCTCTGTCAGTACAAACCATTAAAAACATTCAACAGAAAAAGCAAATAGAAATAACCCAGTCCTGTGTTTGCCTATTTTCAAATAAAAGGAGATACAGAAAGGAGTGGTCACTGCAGTTGAAAGTGCATTTTTCTGATTCATATATTTGCTGTAACTATTTGCATAGGATTTAAATGTCTAAGAAAAATGCCCAACCATTTTATAGAGAATGCTGCATTTGAGAAACCTGAAAATGCTAATCTGATTTCATATTTACAAAGGTTTGTTTACTGTGTGTGTGATCAATTCACGGCATGACAGCAAACTTTGATAAATACAGTTTTGATGCCGAGACTCTTTGACCTTTCTATGAAGGAATAGAAAGCTTATCTGCTCTAGAACCAATCCTAAAGGAGCACATTGTGCTGATTTCATTTGAGATCTTATCCTTTCTCTCCCTTTCCCTCTTTCTCTTTTTCTCCCACCCTCCTTTCCTATAAACACTGAATGCTAAGTAATTTCCTTGTCAAGGTTGCTTATCAGGACTAGATTTACACTTGATATCATTCCGTGAGCATGTAGCAAATGGTCCATACATTAAGAGAAAAAGGAAGCAGACAGTGTTTGTGTCTGAGGAGGAAACGAGTCTCAAAAAAAAAAAAAGGCTGTTAATTAATATCCTAATATTAAAAAAATAAATAAAAGATCATTTAATCACAGAACACGCCTAGGAAACAAGCAATGAAATGAAGTCTAAAAATAGGCCTGCATGCTCTTTATTAATCCTGAACGCTCAGAGGCACTTTCTGTTCGGTGATGGAGTGCAGGTGAATTAAATGCACTATAAGGGTCTTTCTTTAACCTTCCCCCCAAAAAATTAATTGCAAAAAAAAATTGTTGCAAACATTTCAGTGCATCAGCATTCTGCCACTTCCACAGCAATGTTTAAAATAACAACGCTTTTCTTACATGAGAAAATCATGATTAAGGCTTTCTTATACCTAACCCAAGGTAATAATTTGCAAAGACAGTAGGCAATCGGGTTGGAGTCAGCCAGTGGGAAGGACTGGAGATAATCTATACTGACTGGTCTTAAAGTTTCAGTTTAGGGATTCCTATATTTTCAGTGAGTTTGCTGGAGAAAGAGGGATCCTAAAGCTTATTCCAGGCAACTAGAAGTCTAAGCTTTGGCCAGCACCCACAATAAAGGCAGCAATAACATCTGCTTTAGTGCCTGAAAATGAGAACTACAAATGTTTTCTGCAGGACTATATGACCCCCAAATGAAGAATTCCACATCCTATGTTACAAAGAGATGAATCTGTAACACATTACTTACTGAATCACACTAATGTAACCCACATAAACTGTTAAAACCTATCTCTGAATAAGAACACCCGGAGTGTTTTTTTCATTATTGAGTCCTAAAATGCATCACAAGAATTTTGATAAAGGTATAGGGATGTATTATATTGGGTTAGGCTAAGTGATAAATGCCTGGCAGATTTAGTCCTCTGCATTAAATGCCCGTTGTTTTGCTTTCCTTCTCAGGTTTCTGTACAGAAATGCCAGGCAGCCAGTAATGTGCCCATCTTTGGGGACAGCACACTTGGGAGCAATGCTCTCCTGCCCTCTGTGTTTAACCCTGGTGAGTGGCTCTTGGGCTCAGATTGTCTGAAGCCATTCAGGGTACCAGCTTCCACCTGTCTTCCTTTACCAGGTTAAACAAGCAAAAGTGCAGTGATCTCACTTTGTCTTTCAGATGTGATTGTCAGTGGGTGAGAGGGATCTAGGGACAAATGGGAGCCAATTCCTGCATCATTAGAGAAGACATCTTTGAAGGTCTTCTTTGCTGTACAACACTGAAATCCTAATTTTTCCTAGTTTATGTGCTACAGCTTGGCAGAAATAGAAATGTAGATCTAGTTTTCACTTCTTTTCTGATCTCTTGCTTTTCTCTCAAACTGCTCCCCATTTCTCTCCCTGCAACCTGCATTATTTTCTGATTTTCATCATTACATCTCTCTTCTGTAGTGACGTATTTCTGTTTCCACTGTCTGTCTTCTGCCTTTCACTCATTTTCCCTTCTCTTTCCACATCTGTGCTTTCACCAAAGTCTCATCCTTTGCTTCTTGTGGTGGGCTTACTCACGTGGGAACCTGAGGTTGAAAATACTTTCCAGGGAAAGTACAGAAACCCAGAGATCTCACAATCTGTCAAAAAGAAGTTGCAGTAATGCAAGATTTCCTGTGTCTTCTCCATTAAATCTCCCAAGGCAATTCCACGAGTGAGGCGGAAGGAAGGTAGCCATGACAACTGAAGGCTTAATAGTATCAGCTGCCTTCTGCTGATGAGCCTCTTCCCGACCCCAGAGTGGAAACTAATGATGCCATCTCCAGGGTGATGCATATCCTCCACTAGATATGGAGTAGATACTCCATGGACTAGAACAGACAAGAGACAAACCTGGCATAAAGAGAATTATTCTGAAAGCAGGTCAGAGAAGCTGAGATACAACACGAATCATAAACTGAAAAGGTGATATCATGCTCTGTTCAGATCCCAGACAGAAGTAGAATTTTGGTTTAGACCATCTAGACTAAATATATAACTCATAATTTGTGTCTGTCCCTCTCAGGTGACTGGGAAAGTGTCCAGTCTGTCTGATTGGCAGCTCTCCCTCACCAGCCTCTTCAATGCAGATGACACTGAAGGTTCCAATTCTCAATCAAAGTGCCATTATATGTGTCCTGATTTCATTCCCCCATGGCCCTTCATGAAAAGTGAATGCGATGTTGCAGAATGAGATCTACAGTGTGGTTATCTTAGAAGAAAAGCAGCATGAAAACTGAAGGACTGAAAGTCAGTCAAACAACAGAGCCCACCAGTGGGACACTGCTTTACAGAGACTGTGTGAATTCCCAGCCATTCCCCTCTTCCTTGCCAAACTTTGTTAGTATCTAGTAACACTGTAGGGTCATATAGTGTCAAATATGACCCTAGAAATTCAAGTAATGCCTCCAGCGTGTTGCTGTGATGCAGCCTGACTGATCACCAGAAGCCCCCAGAAGCACATCAAGAGAAGGTGGGCAGTGGTTCCATGAGGCAAATCAAGGAAAGAAGCCACTCACTCCTTAATATGATTGACTTCTACTAGTGGACTTCAGTTACTGAGAATGGAAAATAGACTTAGCAAGAGAAGAAACTTTATTTTTTAATAGCTCAATTAAATTGTGCATGATTTAAGATGCTTCTGACAAGAAATGCACTTAGGAGCTCTACTATTACATCACACCAAGCAGCAATGGGATGAAGGTTAAAGTACTTAGCTTCCAAAATAGTCTAGAGCCAAGATCAATCAAATGGGAACAAGTCCTGTCTAACACGTCTTCTCATCCTCTTAATAGTAGAGTGGTACATAATGCAAAACCAGATTCTCCCAGTTAATTTAGTGTGGCACTGGCACTGTGCCATATACTGCCCATGGTAATTTCTAAACTTTATATAGGAAGCCAGATAAATCCATGGTTGGTCAGCTGTGATTTTAATTATGATGTCCAACTGATTCAAGTAATAACTTAAAAGATGTATTCAGGTAGTTTTCTACCATTCATGGAAAAAACATGGCATAAATTCTAAATAACTCTTTGCTGCCACCTTCTTCAGGAGGCACCCACATTTCATTGATTTTGCCTCCTGATATCTAGGCATTTCTCAGGATTCAGAGGTCACCTTTCCATAGATTAAAATCCCTGAACTTACTTTTCGGTAACATCTTCTACTTCACACTGTAATTCATGTTCATGAGAGAAGCATTCAGAAGCTCCCCCTCACAGGTTTCCTTCACTCAGTATTACAGGAGTCATGTGGTCAGTCATGTAAGGACAGCCACACTGCCAACACCTACTCTAGCAAATGCAGCTGTATAGGGAACATTTCTGGGCCCCAAGGCTGACAGGACTGCCCATCCTGCTTTCCATGAAGGGAGATCTTCCCTCCAAACAGCAGCCACATTGAGACTAATACATTAACATCTCTCCTGCCTGTGTCCTGGCCTGCCTAGGTCCCTTGGAAAGGGCCTAAGAAAAATAGCACAACATAGTGCTACCAGGTCATCTGATCTCCAGTTCTGGCAATCAGTAGATAAAGGTTTCCATTAACCAGATTTGCACATGAATCATCAGTTTTAATAGCCAGCACTCTCCATTTTGACTCACTTGGACTTTTTCTAGCCTTTTTGAACCTACTTCATTTCCACGCTTCACCACATCCTGTAGCAACAGGTTAGTACGGTCCTATTGTGCAAAAAATCACCCTTTTACAATGCTGAACCTGCTGCTGTTATGAAAATTGTGACTCATCATTTCCTCTTTCTCTTCTTCACAGCATTTGTGTGTGTTTAGATCTCTTATCATACATCTTCTCTGGTCCAAATGAAAGGAACCTTGTCTATTCAGCCTCTGCTTGTATGCAAGCTGTTTGATCACTCCAGTAGTTCTTACTCCTTTTCTTATTACCTTAGACAGGGAGCTACCAGAAGTTCATGCAGTACAAAAGATATGGAACTGTCATGAATTTCAAATGTTAGCAAGATATTAATTTTTCTGTCTTTTGGGGTGGTTTTTTTGTTTGTTTTTTTTGGGTTTCTTGTTTGTTTGTTTTGGTTTTTTTTCCCATTCTCGACACTGTTGGCTTATTAACACTAGTTGAGGATGTTCAAATCTTCATTAATTGAAACAGTCTTCAGAAACTGAGGTGAATTCTGAACACAAACTTTACCAACATTCAGTGAGAGACATGATCCTAAAGTGCACTTAAAAAAGATTTCAGCACTTGCTTTATTCTCTCAGCCAGTCAGATGCTATTAGGTGTTACAAGAAGAGCCTCCTCCTAAAAAAGAAATGGGAAAGCTCTGACAGACTTCATTAACAGACAAACAAACCTACCTGACCTATTTTCACAGTCTTCAGATAGAAACACAGTGAGCTCTTTGCCCATATCTCTGCTCTCATCTCCATACTTTTATTGTCTTGGGATGACTCTGAAACCATAGGAGAATGGAGTGAATCTTGTCCAGCTGGCCCCAACAGCTACATTGGCTCAAAGACACCCAGAAAGACACAGATGTGTTTAGCAAGTGTAAAAAAGCTTCACCCTTTCAAAGAATTTAGTACGTTTTCTCACCCTATTAATTAGTTCAAGGAGAAAGTATTAGGCAGACTTATGTAATTGTGCTGGTCCACTAATCTAAGGAATAGTATTTGTTTTGACTTGCGAGTAATATATGATACATTTTTTCATAATTATGAACTTCATCATAAGGATAGGCAAAGAGATTTTAATCTCAAGTTGATAAATTTTTGCAGGGCTGGGTAACAGGTGGAGCCATTTATCTGTACTAACTTGATCATGTTTACAAACCTATTGATGACTGCTTCAGAGGAGTTCCAAGCCCACCTTGTTACTTATTTATTAACCACATGGATCCATGGGAATCCAAACTGGGTTTACAGCACAACTTGGTCATTCAAGATGTAGCTGTGTACAATTCCCCCTTCCTCAAAATAGAGATTTATCCCTGCATGCCTATTAGTTACAATGAATATTGTCTCAATGGTCAGAAGTCTCAATTATCCAAACAAATCCCTTATGACATCGGGATAATTGAGCTCAGCTACTCTTGTGGATAGTTGAATTACCAACATTCCCATGTAATTTCTCATTAGGATTTAAGTGAGCTTAGATTATATCTTAGAAGTCTGTCTTTGATCATAGAGCTATAATGCAAACACAGCGATGACATTATTCCCACACAATTAGTCATTCCTCTTAAAGTGTATTTTAAATATTAAGGATGATATGTCTTCTCGTAAACTCTCCCCAGTTTATTCAGAGAGCTTAACTACTAAATCAGTACACCAAAAGACTGGGATGGTGACAATCTATTTTTAATCGGAAAAATGAGGTGTCATAATACAGTGTAAATTTCAGCAAACAGTAGCTACTGCAAATGGAAGCAGGAGCCTCCAAACAAATCACACAATATATTCCTGAAATTAACTGAGAAAATTAGTTTAGGATAATAACACATCAATCTTCACATGGCTGGAAGATAAGGCATTGCCTCAGTGAACACAAATAAATAGTATGACCCCACTGGGAAAAGGCTACCAAGTTGAAAAACAATTCTGAGGAACTGTAGTGTCACTGGGAGCTTCTAGGACAGTGCAACAGGCACCAGGGATAATGTTCAGGAGTGAAAGTTGCACATTTTTTAAACATAGACAAAATATCTAATCTGTTCCCAAACTGGCTCTTTGAGTCAGAGCACATCTTGACCTTGGGTGCCATGAGCAGCACGAGCAGAGAGAGCCAGGGCAGGACAACAGTGGGGTTTGTCCATGGAGTCCCAGATGAGAAAGGTGTAAAGTGGACAGTCAGGTATAGGGCATGGGCACTGCTAAAACACACATGCATGGCTTTAGGCTCAGCTTATGGCAGTGTTAGCCACAGTTTGATTACACAGGACAGGGCAGAGGTCTGTGCTCACAGCAGAGATATCAGCTCAGGAGTGAGATGGAGAGCAGGTGGATGATGGGAAGAGAGGAGAGAATGAGTGGGGAGGCTGGAGATGGGACCAAAGGCAGGTTAACAACCTCAAAGGGCATTAGTTGGTATACCAGGGAAGCAAGCCCAGCAGAATGTCCCAGTTCACGAGACTTCCCACAAGCTTTCCATCTGACCATTGTGTCCCCACATTTCTGCAGAACTTTTGTAGCTAGACTGGGACAGGCTTGTAGAAAACACTGTTATACCCAACAAGATAGGAATACTTCTGAAGGTGCTCTGATTGTTAGTTGTTTTCAGCATGTTGTTGGTCACCTGGCACCCATTAGCCAGTCACCGAGCTCCCTGCACACACTAACAAACATTTCAAAGTTCTTCATGGACCTGAGATGTTGAATCAGACAGCCACAGAGAGAGCTGGGTTCCCAGGGCACTTGGGGGAGCATTGGGGTGCATTTCAGCCCCATGGCAGTGCCATCATACACATACTTCCCACCAGCAGACCGACACACACACATGTTCACCAGCTGCTGTGGCCACATCCAGCTCACAGAAAGACACCAAAGGTGCCTGGGTCTCTCCGCTTTGCAAACACCTGAGTGGACTGGAAGATTGTTAGTGGTCTGAAGGGATAAAGATAGTCTTCTGAAGCTCCATTCCCACCCACCCTGCTTGAGCAGGGTGTGCCCCAACCCTGCTGTTTCCTGAGGCTACAGAGCAGGCAGAAGGAATACTCGTTTTACTCCCACCTCTGCTCGGCTTGCTCAGCCATCTCTTCAGTGAAGCAATGAGGAGGCACAAACCTCTTCCCACAACAAGGAATATGAAACACCCCTGGAGTCAGTGTGTCTTGGAGAGAGTAGGCAGCCATGATAACAGCACAGAGGCTGGTGAGAGGGCCCTGGGTAAGTTCTTGCCATCCCGGTTTTAAAGGGCGTAAGGGGATGATTACAAAAGGGATTGCTCCTGTGTCAGCTATCCCTGCTTCAGTGGTTGCTCTCTGGAGCTGTTCTCCACTTCATCAGTGGAGGCTGTTATTTCAGAGGCTGGTGAATGACAATATAGTATCAGCTGGAAGGGCCTGGCAAACATTGTCTCAGGGCCAAGAGAATATCCACTGTTTGGGGGTCTTTTTGCCTCATACGGAAGTTTCCATATGAAGAATACGTATTGCTTTCCCCCTTTGAAGCTGGTCAGACTGTCCTTTAGATGTTTCTGTGAGGATGGCTGACAGAAGAACTTCATCTTTTGGTGATTAGTAAACGACAGAGGGCAGGGAATGCTGCAAAGGAGAAGATAAACTAGCCACCTTAGATTGTAAACCCAAGACTGAATTTAGGTATAAACAATCAGGAAGGGTCTGTTTTGGGAAAGCCAATGGCTGTGAAGATGAGCATGAATGGAGGTCACTTGTTTTCAGTGGCAGATTACAACTTGTCTCCTAGGGAAAAGAGTTATAGAGACTTCATAACTTTCTGGAGGCCTTCAGCAGCTCCAGCTGCAGAAAACTTCACCCCCTTCTAGAGGGGCCTTCTTTCACTGATTTCATAAGGTAATTGTCTCAGACTTGATATCTTTCAGGCAGGTAAAGCAAAATGAGCTGAATCTCATCCCAGGATCCACCACCTTAGGCACAACTCCAAGTGAGGCAGCTACACCCAGGCTAGCACAACTCTGACTTTGCATCTTTTTCTGGAGCAAAGAGTCGATCAAGAGGTGGGTGAGGTGAATAAAGCAGTGAAGGATCCTGCATGTCCTCTCAGCTGTTTCCATTCACTGAGCTCCTGGAGAGCCCCAGTGGAAAATGAAAGCTGCCTTTGCTCCTCTGCAGTGCCCTCCAGGGAGGGCAGGAAAGCACCTACCCTTCTTCACAGCACATCACCCCTCAGGCACAAGGCCTGGCTGTCACCCAGGGATGTCATTCACCTTCTTGGTACTTTAGATGCCTCTATATTTTTGAATCATTCAATTCTGTCAAAGTTGAGGGGAGAAATAAGAGAGGCTTAAAATAGCTAAAGCAAAAAATTCCCCAACTGTCAGTTTTATAATTCTTAAATCCATTCCAGGAGAGCTAGCTTTAGCCCTATTTCCTGATCGCTTCGAAAAACTGAGACGATCAATTAAAGTTTTCCCATGCACCCTCTTGGACAGATGGTTGAACCATTTTAATTAAGTGTATGTATTGGACTGACAGAGTTGATGTATTTGACGTGACAGACATTTTCTGTGTTCATTTAGGTTTTTAATCTTTCACTCTCTTTAGTATGCCCAGAATTGTGCTATTTGCACTGTGCTCTCAGAAGAATTATTCAATACTCAGTCGATCGCTTGGATTATTAGATTTTTATTGCTTGTTGTTGTTGGGTTTGGCCTCAGTGAAAAGCTCCTCAGTAACAATTAGCTACCACTCTGACTCTAATAATGAAAGGACCTAACATTTTGAAGTCTGTGTTGGAAGATAAGTGGTCATATTTTTTTAAAGATGTCAAGAAGGGCAAATTAAGGCACACTGAAATTTTCAAAAGCACCTAGGTACCTAGTGCCTCAAATTTCAATGGCAGTAAAATGGTGTTGTTTTTCTGCAATGCTGGACTCCTAATCCCTGTGGCAAGCCTGCCTTGCTGCAGCAGTACAAAGTGGCTGTTCTCCCAGATTCCTATTTAAGATAAAATTAAATTAGCCTGGCTCCAAGAGGTTTTGAAATGGAACACATACTTCTCTTTTCCTTTATCTTTTTACATTCCATGGCCTGGCATGAGGTGGAAGATATGGCATAATGGCACTGGTGGCCCTCAGTGTGAGAACAGAATCCCATGGAGTGTAGGATTTCCCTTTACATAACTTCAGTGGTGGGATCTGGGTAAGAGCAAGTTCCTATCACACAGAGATAATTTCACAGCCAGAAGGCTCGAGTGTATCAGTCCATAAGTTTGTTACAGTATAATATAATAAATTATAATGCATATATGGAAACAGAAAATCACCAGCATTTTTTCTTCTTGTGCAGTGGTATTGGTATAAATATTAGACATTGCTACAATATGTACAAGCCCTCTGACTTTCCTGAGTTTCTTCACATGAGTCTTTCAGTCCTGTTTTAATATTAATAGAGATTAATAGGTAGATTTGGTATTAATAGAATCCGCTCTCTCTAGGTTTCAGTGAATATCAATCAATAGCTACAAAAGTACCATATACTGGAATATTGTAGTGGCTACAAATACTCTTCTTATTTCCAGTATCTTTACTGGCTGACATGAATGATTGTTTTCACCTAAGATAAACTCCTAGGCTGTTACACGTTTCATGGCAGAAAAAGCAATGTCTCCTGCTGGTGAGAAAACCATTCTGCAAAAGTACTTTTGCAGAGACCTGGTTGACGTGCTCATTATAGGAAAAGAAGTAATGTCTTTATCCTCAAGATTTTCCAATGGCCAGGATCTATCAGCTCTAGGAAGTAAGATTTCTTGAATAGTCTTTGAGGAAAAGCAAGAGGAAATACTAAAAAGCATGAATGTGGTCATGTGCTTGACAGTTTTGGAAGATAAAGTATTTGTGACACAGCAGATAAATAGAGGGGGAAGAGTAGGGAAAAAAAATTCAGGTTGTTCTGTTTAAGGAACACAAGAAAACCTGAGGTTTAAAAATGAGTGTAGTCCTTCCTGGATAGGCAGATTGAGAGAGAGCCCTAGGTATATCCAGCTTTTAATAACATATATGTATAGTCCAACCAGTGCATGTACAAACCCTGCACTCCTTCACAAACTTCAAATACCTGCAGGCATAGATAAATACGTGGATAAGCACATACCTCTTTTCTTGCTTACATGGGAGATTTTGTTCATGCAATAAAGGCTGAGCACTTTTTTTGCAAAACCTCATGCTGCATCTGCATATGGGAGTGTTCTGGGAATTCAAAATAGCCACACGTCAAAAGTCCCAATAACGTACAGTATCCAAAGGCTTTTGGAGAGTGGAATAATGAACTTATCAAATCACTAACAATTCGTTTTGAGAGGTCAGGTGGCAGGGGAAGAGAAGGAGAAGGATGGAATATCCCTTTGCTACGCAAAAAATGGTAAAAAGTGTGATCATGGAAAGCGCTGATTGAAAAGCAGAGAACTGAGCAAGCTGCAGCCCCTTCCTAGCAACAAATCAGGAATGTTAATATTCCACACAGTATTGCACTGCAATATTATAGGTGTGATATCCTGTACTGTCAGATCCACACGCAGAGGTTTGGTAAACAGATTCACTCCTGACCAGAATCAGCAACAACACATTTGATTTTCTAAGAGCATCTGATCTGATCTAAGAATATCAAAAGGAGCCAGTAGCTCAGGCTGACATTATTACACAAGCAGTCATTTTGATATTTAAGCTTGTACATTCCTTAGGCTTGAGTTGAATTTCTTGGCATTGTCAAAAAAAAAAAAAAGAAAAAAAAAGTAAGAAAGAAAAAACAATCCATGCTTCTGATGAAAGCAGCTGTCATTCAGCACTAGGACTTGCCCTTCGAACAGCTGTACTTGATCTCAAAACTCTCACCTGCACAGCATTGTAGGCTGAGTCAACTCAGCTCTTTGTCTCACTACCTCAGATAAGCCTGTCATCAAAGTGAAGAGATAAAAAAGAGACAATCATAACTCTAATGTCATATTTGACAGAGGAAGCTGTTAGTCAAGTAGCTTTAAACTGTTTCTCCTCTACACGTATCGAGTGACGTCCTGGCACAGCGACAAGAACTTATCACGGTGCTTTTTAATATGAGAAAGAAGAAAAAAAAAATACCACAGCAGATGTGTCATCATAGACACACCTTTTAGTGGACCTTCAAAGTGAAGAACAGGAGGGGCTCTTTTGTGAGACAAGTGTCACAACAACTCCATCTTCCTAGAGGTGCCTGCACAGGCCACTGCAGACAGCACATAGCATATATGAGAGGTAACTGTGCTGACAAGGAATTGGCCAAGAGAATGTGCCAAGAGAACAGGTTTCCTAGGGCCAGATCCTGAATTTGCTACTCAGGCAAAATGCTAAGTAGTGTAGGAACTGGTCCAAAGGCAGCTTCCTAATAAGAAACTGAAAATAGCTTGCTCATCATAGCTGGCATTCCAGGAAAGGTGAGGAGGAGAGCAAGTCCCAAATGTAAAGACTGGGCTGTAGCAAATTTAGACTGTTGGCTACTCACAGGAGAATCATTAACTGATCCAGCATATCAAATAATTATCAAACCTCTATTTCTGTGTCGCTGAAGTTCTACTTTTAGTAGTGCAGCAGCTTCAGTAGTAGCATTCACATTTATGCACTGCCTTAAACCCAGGGACCCCAAAAAGGTTTAGAAATTATATCCATAACATTCTGGTCAGACAGAGCTTTTGCATACAGAAAAAGGCTTATGCTGGAAAAGCATAAGCACAGCCTTGGGCCTATGGGGCCCTATGTTGATATAAAAAGGAGATGAGTTGGACCTAATTCAAGAGATCCATAGTAATTTTACACACCTAAGCTGCCTTGTGACTTGTTTACCTGCCTGGAGCTCCCACAGTGATCTTATGCAAAACTTTCAGTATCCAGGGGTTTGCCTTGATTGGGAGTTTTTGTTTTTAACACCAAGCATCTCTTCTATTGGTTTCAGCTGCATCAAGGTCAAAGAGAAGAATAAAAGTCACTGACTACTAACCGTTTAAGTCTTAGCTTAAAAAGTTTAACTTAAAAAGCCTAAAATATACATGCAAGCAGCTTTAACTGTTAGTTACATGTGCCTGTAAGAGTATTGTACAGATAACTCTATTGAACACATAAATCCAGTACCACATCCTAGTGTTGGATCAATGTCCCATAAATTAGGTCTCTAAAATTTATGTGTCTCATAAAACCCATGGATCTCAGCTGCACCTGGGGTCAGTGGAAGGAGTCAGAAACCTCCATGAAATGAACCAACAGTGCCTTTTCCAGGGAGGATGCCTTGCCCTCTGCCAGGGCTGAGCTCCCCTTTGTGATGTGAGGGTTAGACATATGCCATTTTGGTGATGTTAGTTGTGATGAGTCCCATCCATATTGCCAGATATTTAAATGTCTCGAGGTCCTTTCAGTGAACTTTTTTTTTTAAATTTTACAAACCTCACGTATCATAATGGTGCATAAGATACCACGTTATTATGTCCCCATAAAATTTGATTAAGCTCCTGGAACTTACAAAAGATTAGAAACGAAGAAGTATTATTCTACCACCAGAGTATTTTCAAATTGGAAACCATGTAGTACATCACTGCAGAAATTTGAGCACAGCTCCTGTAAGAAATACTCTCTGAAGCACCATCACTGGTCATTGTGATGGGGTCCCAGTGCTGCATGAGGCTCAAACTCTTATAGCCAAGCCAGGGTGGTAGTTCAATGACTTAGTTTTACATGAGGCTGTGATGGAAACACTACAAAACCAGAGAAATTTAATGCTGAGGTTCATGCTGATTTTTCTCAGTCACCTATTAATTGAATGCACTAAGCTCTTCTAGGCACTGCCAGCCCCAGGAGTAGCTGCCCTTGCTGCCATCAAGAGACAAAAGTTGAAGCAAGGGTCACAGTTAGGAACAGCTTTCCTTCCCCAGAATACTGATGGCACACTGCATCCCAGATGGAGCAGGAGGTCTGGCTGGCTCATTCTCTGCACTGCCCCATGCCTGCAGGGCAAGGAGAGAACCACTTTGGATGATCCAAAGGGAAGGGAAGGGCTCCCCTTTCTGCAGGTGTTGGATCCACATGTCCTCTTGGCCAGCAGTCAGGCACACGGGGAACTGGACAACTCTGTGAACAAGGAGGGGCAAATGAGTACGAGGTGCCAGGTACATCCTGCACCAACCATCATTTCTAATGGACCCTCAACATGCTGAGAGTGGAGTCTAGGGTAATTTTTACATCTGCCCTATGAAATGCAGGTCACTCAGCAGGGATGAAACACAATACTTCCTAAGATCCAGACAGAAGAAAGGTTATTTCTACTGTGTTAAACAGCTAAGCCACAGGAAGCTGTTGAATCTCTCTGCCTGCTTTCCTGAAATAAAGTAGTTTTAGTTTCATGTATGTAGTGAATTTTTACCTTACACTTGTGAATTTGAGCCACAGTTATCTTGTCTTCAGGGTGATTAAGCAGTCTATTCTCTCCCGCTTTTTCTACTCCTCAGCTGGAGCTTTGCTATCCTACAAGGGTTCAAGACGCCCAGGTGCATCCTGCCTTTTCTTGATGCTGGTGGCTTTGCATGCATGTAATGGACAGGAGCATGTTTGGGAGAGTTTCCTGTTTGGGCTGGGACCCATTCAGATGTTGAGTTTTCATTGACAACATTATCACCGAAACTTGATGTTTTACACCACACATTATGTTCTGTGGATTTTCTCCCTCTGCATTATACTAATTTTACTTCACGGTGCTCTTTTTGAAGTCACACTAGATCAAATTCTCCACTCAGTTTCTCTTGCATAATCACTGTGGGGCAATGTGCATATAAATGAGGGCACGGTTTAGCACACTGTGTATAAATTAATGTGAACTTAAATATTAAGCACAGGTGACTTGCAGTTTCCCTCTCATATAGGTAGACTTTGCTCTGAAATGCCAGTGAAATAATTACCTTTAGGGTAGTGCAGAACTTAGCAGTTTTCCTATCTACTGGTGCAAGAGATTATTCCTTTTTATGTCATCTTTACTATTGCCATCTATGGCCAGCATAGCAGAAGACTGATGATGTAGACAAAGGGTTTACCCACCTGCTAAATGGAAGACCATTCCTGTGGACATAAGAAAATTTGTGCCATGAGGGGGTTTGACATATATTTTTCAGCCTTTCCTTTCTGATACACTTTTATGGTGGGTTGCTGGGCTGAAAATAGCAACTCAGGAAAATGAAACCAGAGCCAGATAAGTCAATATGTGTACACAGACATCCCCAGTGTGATTAATATCTCTGTGTAACCAGTTTGGATCTTGGGCAGGCAGGGGCCACTCACAAGTAGGACTTTTTCCTCATCCTGCCATGAGCCAAGCAATCTTTCCCAAAACCTTGGACTGCACCAGAGGAGCTGTCAATCCACCACTGGGCTTTTACTTCCATTTCCTTAAGTCATTCTCCTGCCAGGCTGTTGCTTTTTCTGTTATGATGCAGCAAAGAGATCCTTTCTAGATCCGTTTGTCTTCCTTAAGCCTTGATTCATCAAAACATGCATTATGTAGGGAGTGTTTTATGCTGTATTTCCAAAACACAACAGAAGCATGGCTACTTTCTCATCTGTACTGTTTAAAAGCTGAGTGACTCTGCCAGCTCAGAGATTGCCATAGCCTGCTTTGTAATATCAGAAAGAGCAGGAGAGTGTGGCATACCCTTGCTGCTCCCTGAAATACACGACTCATCTGATGTTTGAACTTTAAACTTCTTAGCCCGAAATTACACATGTAATGTCAAACATAATTTGCAGCTCAAGGCCTGGGCATATTTGGGAGTACTGACAGCGTTGTGGCTGCTGCTGCCAACAACCTGATCAATAGCCAGGAAAGGACCTGTAGCTCCTTGCACCCCATCAGAAGCTTCCTTAACAGTGCTACACGTCTCTGAAGAGGCCAGTGTTATTATACTCCATTACGCATATTGGTGATACAAATTGTGCATGAGCAACACTGTCTTTGCTGTCTGGTGTGTCTGCCTTGACCAGATCCTCCTGCAGGCCCAAGACTATATGAAGACTTTGCAAGTTCTTAGCACCCAATCACTAAAAACTACCCAAAGACTATGTGGACTCAAGTCTACCTTTGGTATCAAGCAAATTGCTCTACAGCTACCACAGCTGGATGCTGAGGGGGCTGGTGGTGATCCCTCTGTTTGAGTCCTTCAAACCCTTGCAATGTGGCATAAAATGCCACCTCCCTGGTCCAAGAGTGATCCAAACCCACTTGCACTACACAAGATGTGATCCAGTGATGAATCAGACCTCCACTCAGATGCATGAGATACACAAGCCAAGTTCTGCCCATGAAAACTTTGAATGCTAGCTATTTGGCGGGGAGAGCTAAAGAAGTCAGAACATCAAGAAATCAGAACCACAAATTCAAGCTCTCTGGCATTTGGAACTACTTCACAGAAAGCTACATTCTCACCACCCACTCTCCAAACACACTCAGGTGCTGGCATTTTCACCCAGACTAATTAACAAATAGTGTGGCAATTAAATCACATGGCCTCACCATAGAGTTCAGAAAACTCCCTTACATTGCCGCAGAGTATAGCAACATAACTCATAAAATTATTTTATAACAACAATTTAAGTGAAGCAAATATCATGAAAATACAACACAAATGTGATAATTATTCTAATTTATGTGATTACAATGTTACGTGTAAACTAAATTGTCTTCCCAAGTCCATCCAACTTTAAACAACTTCCCAGCTCCACAGATGTGCCTTGAGTATCAGCAGTGTGTGTAGAGAGGCATAAGGTGACTTTTCTAAATCTGACTTTGCAAAGCAGCATTTTTGGAAGATCTTCCAAGGAGAGATTTAGCTGCCAAAAGGCCTTTCACATCTCCCCAAAGAGCAAAGAAGAGAGGGAACAAGATGGTCTTTGCACAATACTATTTTGCCCTTCCTGGTTGGCCTAGCTGTTCCATTAATTTTGGCGCTGCCAGACTTCATGGTCTGCTTCCCTATGTTGTGTTGGTTGGTAAGAGCCAGGAGGGATAGATCAAGGCCAAGCTGCTTCCAAGAGCCACCCTTGTGTGGTTCACAACCCCAGCACCCTGCATGTGAGGGAGAGTGTCTGCTATATTTGGTCTGCCTTCCTGTTCCTCAGATCTTGACTCTTGGACAGCTGCAATGAAGATAAGAAAAGCCTCAGGAAACTAGAAGATGCTCATTTGGAGAAGGTATCTAGAGGGGGAGGTTAATACACAAACAGATTGAAGGAAAGCAGAAGAGTAAATGAGAAAGGCTTGGGGTCATTTTTTTTCTTCTTTTTAAAGTAGGATTAGTTAGTGGTGAAGAGATATCATTTCTATGAAGGGAAAATGAAAAAGTCCACTAATTACACACTATACGAACATGAGTAAGCCCAGCATTTTCTGAGTCACAACAAGCAGTTATAGAGTGACAGGGAAAACTTTTTAAGTGATGATTCAAAAATAAAAAAGGCATTTGGAGTCATTGAGCGTGCAGAGTTAGCCCAGGTAACCACATGATCTTATCATTACTACCCTTCATCTGTCTGCCGCCCTCTTCCCACCTAGCGTTTGATACACTCACTTGTTGCATCTTGTCTTGCAAGTGGCATGACTTCAATTGCACTAATTGTGTGCATAAAGTTAAACATGCATGTAAATGTTTGCAAGATTGGAACCTCAGACTATAAACACTGGGAGAGGGCTCATGTCTTCTAATGTAATCATGGAGGGCTAGATGCAAGGGGGATTCAGACATAAGAAGATTTTTTTTTGTATTATAAGGGAGAAATGACATCATTATTATACTTTACTATTTTTTGTTTGATTTCTTTTGTCTTTGGTTATTTATGTCACTCTCACTTCCCTTTTGTGCTCCTACTTTTCTTTAAAAACACACAGTGACAGAAAAGGAGCTGTAGGCATTTAAACAATTCCATTTGCTTTCAAATGGAAGGGTTAATACTGTGTATGTTCTTATCTGAATATAGTTCTCCCAAGGTAGCTACTGTGCTAGTATTATACCAAATTACGTAGGTGTTGCATGAGGCTGTAATTTGCACTAGAGGTTTAAAGGTTATTATTTATTACCTGCATTACAGCAGTATCTGAGAGTCTGGTGGGGAATCAGGGTACTGCGTTCTGCACAAACACCAAGCAGGAGGAAAGTCCCTGACCTAATACCAACCAGGAGCTCCACATGCCTGTGATCAGAGAGCATCCAGGCGGGGCCCAGGGCAGCGAGCCAGAGTGGATTGAGCTACACTTTTCTGGGAGACTGGGGATTTTGGGGTCTGAGTCTCTTCAGGCAGAGTAAAAGTAGCCACCTGCCAAAACAGGCTCAGGTGGGAAACTTACCAGCAAAGGGGGAAACAGTGGCAAGGAGTGAAACTTGCTAAAAGTAATTTTTAGCAGAACATTCTCAATACCCAATGTCCTCTAAAAAAGCCCAGTTCCTGACCATGGAGGTTGCCCTACAAGATTAGAGGCAGCACAAGAATTAAGACAGAGGGAAGGCTGCAGGAGACAACAGAACAAGACTGGTCAGCCCCACAGACACGGTGAAGGTCATGATACAAGACTCTGTAAAAGAGACCCCTCTGCCTTAAATTCACAAAATGACTCACTAACCTATAATAACATTACCTAAAAGTCATAGTGAGCTCTTCATCTTCAAAGCACTTTACAAAGATTAACTAATTAATTTCACTGTCAAATCTTTTGGAGATCTAGTAATGGTATTTGGCTCTACCTCAGAGAGCAATTTTTTCCAGGTACTGGCAGGGTAAACATTCATAATGATATAACCAGTGGGAAGAACATTTTCAGCACTTGAATGATATTTTAATGAGAGACAAAGGCTAGAAACTGACCCTGGACGAAAGGGCTTCACTGGGCCACTCACTTGGAAATTGGGACTGCCTGTTGTTCCCGCACTGGTGCCAACACAACCACCCCTGTGGCTTATGCATACTGTATTTTAGGAAATCCCAAAAAAAGTCAGTTATTTTTAGATGTGTACATGGGTAAGGGCGTTCTCAAGTTTCTGCCCTGTGTTCTCACATTGGTTGCCACACTGGTGACACGAGCTGGGGGATTGAGTGCACCCTCAGCCTTGAAGCTCTACAAGGCCGAGGGCACCTGGGTCAGGGCAACCCCAAGCACAAAAGCAGTCTGGGCAGAGAATGGATTGACAGCAGCTTTGGGAAGAAGGACTTGAGGGTGTCCATGGACAGGAAGCTCATCATAACCCAACAAATTTAACCCACAGCCCAGAAAAAACCCAGCCACATCCTGGGCTGCATCACAAGCAGCGTGACCAGCCGGTTGAGGAAGGGGATTCTGCCCCTCTGCTGCACTCGGGTGGGATCCAACTTGGATTTGGGAACCTCAAAATAAGAAAAACGTGGACCTGTTGGAGGGAGTCCAGAGGCAGCCATGAAGAGGGCTGGAGAACCTCTGCTATGGAGACTCCTCTCCTGTGGATGAGAGAGATGGGGTTGTTCATCCTGGAGAAGAGAAGGCTCCGAGACACCTTAGAGCATCTTCTTGTACATAAAAGGGGCTACAGGTGAGCTGGAGAGGGACTTTTTATAAGGGCATGGACTGGTGGGACAAGGGGAAATGGTGGGACAAGGGGAAATGGTAGGACAAGGGAAAATGGCTTTAAACTGAATGAGGGTAGATTTAGTTTAGATGTTAGGAAGAAATTTTTTACTCAGGGAGTAGTGAGGCACTGGTACCAGTTGCCCAGAGAAGTTGTGGCTGTCCCATTCCCAAAATTAATGGAAATGTTCAAGGCCAGGTTAGAAGAGGCTTTGAGCAACCTGGTCTAGTGGGAGGTGTGCCTGCAGGCTGGAGGGGTTGAACAAGATCTTTAAAGGCCCTTCCAACCCAAATCATTTTATGATTTTATGATTTTTGTTCATGGGGACTCAGACAGAAGAATCTGTCACTTTTTTTTCCACCATGGGTCCAGCCTGGACCCTCTGCCAGCCCCACACTCTGCCAACTAAGAATAAAAAATATGGTGAAAGTGCAGCTCCCACAAAGAAGTTTCACTTTCAGTCTCCTGGCTACCTTGCAAAGAGACAGTAACTCCCAAAGGCATCTCCTGCCTCCCCATCCAGATGCTCAGCTAACGTGGGCTCGGCATGCTTTGATTTATGGAGGCTGGGTCTGGCTCACAGTGTTCTTCCAGAACACCTATATTGGCTGCAATATGAAAAATTCACAGCAGCAGCAGCTAAAATTAGGCTGAAAAAAGTCTTCCATGCGGACACTGAGAGGAGAGTGATTTAATCACTATAGATTATATTGCCCAAAGAGGTTGTGTATCTACAAAAGTAGAAAATCTCCTACTGCTAAATGCTGCATCAGTATTCTGAGGACCTGCTGGCACTGCTGTGGGGACAGGCACAGGTATGAAATCTGGTGACTTTTTGTGGGCTAAATCAGATTTCCAGTGTTTATCACAGACTGAGAGCTGCTGTTTTAAACTAGTTGCTTTGTTTAAAAATAATACTTGACAGAAACTCTCAAAAATTAAAAAAATGTCAATACCAGATCATGTGTTTTCAGTCTTTATTCAACAAACTATTAGGTATACACAATAACTCTCAGACTGCTTCTCCTGGAGTAAACTATTTCTCTTAGACTAAAAATTAACGGGAAATGAAAAAGTTGTTGGTCCAAAAAACAAATACAGCGGCAGGTCTGGAAAGGAACTGAAAAATTATCTGTCTCATTTCTGCAGGGAAGCAATAACACAATATTGTCACAGATAACTTGGAAATGTGATCTTTGATTTCTAGTAATGGAAATGGGTAAATAGAGATGTCACAGTGTCATGGTCATTCCATCTGATATGACCAGGGTTATACGGTGTGTCTGAAAAGGAACTGCGCAGGCTACTTGTTGTAAAAGTTTGACACTTGGGAAAAAAATGCCTGAAAGCTGAGGACAACTCCTCAGACTATGTCAACTATTCACACTTCACATCTCAGATGTAGCGATATAAAAATGTTGCAGAAGTTTAAAATATGTTGTCAAAACACCTTGATCTCTCCTTTTGCATCTTAATCTCAGTATTGTTTATATTATCCATGGCCCAGTACAGACCTAATTTACAACTGGGAATCTCATTCAGGTTAACAGAAACAAAATCCAGGGCAGAATTTCACACAGCTGAAGGTGTATATTGCTAAAAGTTCTCACCTTCATTTTCCCAGTTGTTATAGGGGGTAAGGTGTTTTGGGAGCAATTTTTTGCAAATGCCATTACACACCACACTTTAAACCTGCTGCCAGCTTTTCCTTAGTCTAACAGTGGCACAAAGATGCCACTACCAATCACAAAACCAAAGGTGCCCAGTATGATTTCAAGACCCCCAGTGAACTCAGTGAGATTTT
This sequence comes from Hylia prasina, assembly GCA_013397195.1. NCBI lineage: Eukaryota > Metazoa > Chordata > Aves > Passeriformes > Sylviidae > Hylia > Hylia prasina. The sequence continues at coordinate 302,830 of VYXD01013641.1, read as the reverse complement.
TCAGTGCCAAGAAGGGACAATTTGGGTTTGGAATATTTGACGACAGCTGTCTGTGTCTCCCTGGGTTGCCTAGGAACAAAGAGAAAATGACATCCATTTTGGGACACAGAAGGTAAAACTCTTCAGGGCATTCCCAAACTCTGAAAACCTCTTTGCTGCCATGAATGAGGTTGTGCTGCTGGATGAGGAGCTGTTGACCCTTGCGTGTCCCCTGTTGCCAGTGCTATCTTGGAATGCAGGGAGACTCCAAATTAAGAGTGTAGTGTTTCTTGGTGGCTAAGAGAACAAATCTTTCAGCTTCAGGAATGTGAAGTGCAGTTCAAGAAAGCCATCAAGTAGCAATAGTAACAAAAACACCAATGGCATCTGTTATGGATTGTAGCAAAGAAGATCCAGCTAAAACACACAAGATCATTCTTTCAGTCAAGACAACCAGGACGCTGCTGCACATGTTGCTGAAAGGTGAATGAAAGAGCAGTGTTAGAGTTATACAGAGAGTTACAGCAGGGCATCTACAAACTTGTCCTTGTTCTAGTCTACACAATGCCTGTGCAGCAATTCATACCTAAAGCACAGCCTCTGCATGCTAAACTCACCTGCCAGACCGCTCAAAGGAGCAAAACTTAAAGTGGAGGCATCAGCTATTAATTTTCAACAGAGTTAGTAGCCAGTGTGTGCTAATACTTTTGAGTTTCAGCTCTCTGAGCTCCCCTCCTTCTCCAATATTTCTGTATGCATTCTGCACTTCCCTGCTTCAAAGTGACTTCAGTTTTGTGCTGTTCGATGCCCGGATTGTCAGCCGTGGTGCCACTGCTGAGGATTGTCAGGTAGATGAAAAGCCACAAACCCTGGGAGAAAAGCCATCACTGTCTCTGTGTCCTTGCAGTCCTAGTTCAGCAGCCACATAAGTACAGATATCACCCCTATGGGTGCATCACCCCTGTCTGCTTTGCTGGGGTGGTTATTGCGCTGTAAATTATGAAAGTGCTTATTCTCCTTGCTGAATCAGGCCCCAATTCACCAGATTACCTGTCAACCCCACATTATGGATCAAGATGGAAAAAAATGGAGTCTCCTTATTAATTTTGATATCCCTAGGACTTTACACAGTATTCTGCTGCTTTAACACCCCTCTCCCCACGAATTTTATCATGGCAGAAAGGTGATGCCTTGCAGTGGATAGCTATAAGTGCACCCTTCTAATCACCCTCTGCAATACTGGGCCACGGTGCGTGAGCAGCTAAAGAACAATGTCACACCCCAGCCTCCTCCTCCCTCTTATTCCCAGCCCGGAGTTCACTGAGCTGCACAGTCCATCAGAAACTGGGCTCAGGAATTGCCTTATTTCTACATTCAAGACACTGTTTCACTCACTGCTCCCATTCTGGAGAAAGCAGAGCAAAATGCATTAAGGGGTGGCTTAAAGAGATGAGGGAGGATAAATAAATAAAAACTACATATTTTCGTAAGATTTTTTCAGTATGTTTCTTAAACAATGTGCTGAATAAGTGATTTACCTCCAGTATTAGAACTGTGAGGTTTAATGAAGCTGACATTTCTTCCTCTCCAATGTTATGTCAGACTAAAAACCTTTTCAACTTATAATAGATATGTATGGTAATAGATATCTGAATGAAAGATCAAACAGACATTAAGTACTGCAGAAATAGCCTGGTAAAAAGATGAAGTCACCCTCTAATGACACTATTATGACATACAGATTAAAAGAAGAACCAGTAAAAAAGAAGAATGATAATGCTATTGTGTTACTCCACTAAGGTATTTTACCAGTAAAATGAAGTTACTCACTTTCTCCATCTATCCACTCATCTGACTGATGNAAAAAAAAAAAAAAAGTGCAGGAGAAAAAAGCCCACCAAGCAAACCCTACCTGTATTTGGGTTTGGTATGTAGTATCAGATGAATATTGCATTTCAAGCTTTTGATCCTGTGCCTCCAAAAACTACAAACATCATAAACCAAAATTAAAAACTTTGCCAGCAGTCTAGTACACATAGTAGGTTCAAACTGAACCCCCTTGAGGAAAGGATAATTACTACCTTGTTGTAAAACAGATGCATTTTTGGAAGCAGATGCGTGCAAGGTGACCATACTTTGGGAAACCACATTTGAAGTAAATATTTATTTGCATAACAAATAGAATACTTTCTACCAGCCCATTATACAGCTAAGATTAGCTCAGACCTTTATAGTGACACTACATAGATAATAAACTGAAAGCAAATTTGAGCTGGTGCAGTTTCACTGGTTCCTCAGTTGTCCAGCCCTGTGTGGGTCGAATGGGTGGAGAGCCGTGTGGCTTTGTGCCTGCCAGCAGTAAAGCCTCTGAGACAAGGAGTCAGAGGGAGATTGCAAAGCACAGGATCAGCAGGATAACTCCCCATCACAAGGGGAATATCTTGGAAGTTTGCTCGAAAAGGCTGAGGCTTCTCTACTTTGTGTGCTTGTAGATAAGACCATCTCCCTGAGGAGAGGAGAGCTCATGGACACAGCCCACCTCTACTGCAACCTATTTATATCTGCCACACAGGCAGAGGACAACGTGATTCAGATGTTAATCAGTTCCTGGCAGCGTTACAGAGCCTCCTTGAGTAAAAAGCAATCCAGTTCTGCAGATGAGGCAGAAGCACACGGGGTTTCATTGTACCCTCCTACTGCCATTGTAACCCTCCTATCCACCCTACTGCTGGGGTATGACAGTTCTAACTTAGGCACTCCCATCTAGCATCTGCACAGGGAGCTAAGATCCAGCAGATCTCGATTTTAGGGGTCTGGTGTCTCCTTTCTTTACTGAAGTGAATTGCCATAACAGTCATGGCAACTGAGTGAGGCCTCTTGTAGGTGGTCTGAACACAACCCACATAGCCAGGGTGCTAAGCTCTGTCCTCATCTACTCCTCCCCAGGCCATGAAACCAAAACACCATCAATTTATTACTGGCTGCTAAGAAATGAGAAGCTGTTTCCCCTCTGCTTTCTTCAACATGGACTTTAAATGCAATTCCCGTCTTAGAAGAACGATCAGAAATGGCACTGCAGAGTTGCATGTGGGCTCTGTCCCAAAGAGTGCAGGCTGCAGGCGGAAATGGTTATTTTTACTCTGTGTGGAAATGTTTTTTGTTTTTTCTTTTCTAGCTGTCGATGCTGACTGACCAGTCTAGGATGGAAACTAGCACTACATCCCGTCCTAGGTGTCTAGGACTTGAAAGGCAAATTCTACCCTGTGGCCTTTTACAGCCACGTTTGCATGTGTGCACGGAGGTGACATTTTTTGCAATGAATTTGCAGAACAAAGCGTCGCTGGTAGACAGCAGTGAGATGTGTTCTGTTATGTTCACAAAGCGTTTCTCCCTGTGCTGCAGGAGCAGCACATTAATGAAACAGTCAATACACAGCTGCGTTTTTTCCTGCCCTTAACTGCTACCAGAGGCTGAACTGGCTGAGTGAGCTGGGTCTCTGTAGCCTCCCTGGTTCCCTTTGAAGAGGTTTGCCTCTGTGATACAGCAGCACTGCTACATCCACAGAACAGTAAGTATTGCTTCCCTTGATGTAGTCCCTTTATGCCTACTTGCTGCTCCTGGGCTTAAGCCTTCTCTCTTTGTATTTGCCTATATAAAATACAATCACAAAAAAATGACCATATAATTTACATGGCAGAAATACTGCATTTTAAACTCAAAATGAACATCTGTTTACCTACATGCAATTTTATAAAAAGAGAAGAGGGATTATTGAATATAAAGGACACTGACCTCAAAACCAAGAAGCAAGTCCAAACTTCACCCAAACAATTGACTCTAGGTCTCCTTTGGGTTTATTTTCTGCCTCCCTGGCCCTGGGATATCACATTTTTCAGTTACAAGTGCCTGAAATCATATGATGGCTGTGCTGCTGCCTGTCAGACAGATGTTTTCGTGGTAGGAAAGAGAGGTTGTAGGTATACTGCATGGCAATAGTGAAGAGATTCGTGGTGATGAACCATTATCCGGCACAGCTATGTTCCCAGGACAGACTTATGGGTCATTTTTCACCAGCAAGATTCCCAAGCAATGTCTAAGGGTGTGCTGGTTGTCACATACACAAACCCTATCAGGGAACAGGCCAAGAATTTACACATGGATGGTCAGCAGTCCAGTGCCTGGGCTCACTCCTTGGGGATGCCTGACATCTCTTATGTGCCCAGCACAATGTGGGATTAATTACTCTTGGTTCCTACTTTTCTCCATTGACTAAAATGAGTTTAAAGATTGACTTGCTTAGATTTAGAGTCTTTAAATTTCAGATGGCAAAGGAGAGCTGATGAAGAACAGCCCTTTACTGCTTTACTGATACCCAGTAGCTGATGCCAAGTAAGAAACCACAATGCATGTGGAATCTGGCATTGCAAATGATCTGTGTCACAGTGGGTGTTGCAGAGCATTACAAGGCAAAGTTGTATGATCCTTATCCTGAAGAGCTTAGCATCTAAGTGAGCAGCATATATGCATATTCCTTGATGCATTTTGTGACCATAAATTTGCACATAATGGTCTGAATGAAGTCTTCCTCAAGAAATAATTAAATCAATACATGAAAATCAAAATATTTTATTTCCATATAATAAAGGAATAAAAATGTAAGCAAAAATTGATCAGGAAATGCTGATTGTAACAATGGTCACAAGACTTTCAGTGGGCCAAATTTGCCAACGTAGCAATAAAATTTACATTAGCATCAGCAAAAAAGAGCAGGAATCTGATGCAACCACTTTCTGATGCAGCAGTCTGTGGGGCCCAGCTCCCTCTGGAGCCTTGGCCATTGCATCCTCATTTGTATGAGTGTGTATTGATTGGACAATGGCACAAAATGGAAAAGTGGTGATTCATACCAGACCTTCATCTATTTGACAAACTGGAGGGCACTAGAAGACTGTGGTCCATAGATCTCTGGCAGAATTTAAATACTTCTGCTGCTTCCAGGGAGGATTGCTAAGAAGAATGAAACAGTCCTGTGGGCTTACCTTGCACTTTGAAAGCAAATTGAGAGGAGTCTACTCCTTTTATTAGGAGATATAATGAAGATGACAAGACAATAAAAATCCAAATGCCATTGCAATAGAAGTTTCTGGAGGCCTGATGCCCTTGCTCATGATAGAAGGGTAGAAAAGAAGCCTCTCCACAGTGGGCAGACAGGTTATGCCAATTCATTGCTTCTCAATTGCCCCAAACCCTAACCCTTGATCTCTAGCCCTGGATTTATCTGGATTTTTCCAACCACTGGAGGGTTCACATTTTTTGTGGTTTAAACTCCCCTAGCTGGGGAGAGGGATGATGAAAAATTTCATCTGTTCTTGACGATAAAGGCTTTAAATTGAAAGCTAGTAGGTTTAAATTAGATATTCGAAAGAAATTCTTTCCTGGGAGGGTGGTGAGGCACAGGAACAGGCGGCCCAAAAAAGTTGTGGATACCCCATACCTGGAAGTGTGGATGGCCAGGTTGGATGGGGCTCTGAGCAACCTGGTCTAGTGAGAGATGTCCCTGCTGACCTTTAAGGTGTCTCCCAACCCAACCCATTCTGTGATTCTATGATTCTATTACCTTTAAACACTCTCACATCTGGACTGACCTGCACAGAGGACTCCACGATACGCAGTCCTGATTACTCTTTAATCCATTTCTTCACAATTTAATTGTTATGAAATGCCCCAATCACTGAGCATGTGATCAGCAATTAAAGACCAACAGACCTTCAACCACAATAAAAAACATGTTGTTTAAATTATCTAGATAAATGTAAGGCATCTCATGTAAGAGGCAATGATATACAGGCTATGTACAAAGGTACACGGACAGAAAAATAAAAAGGTGATGAAATATATTAATAATACAACTCCAATATAGTTTGACCCTGTCGCTAGATCATGCTGGGGTGTTTAAGGCTGAGTGGGATTTACAGATATTATTTTGGCCACCAGAGGGTTCCCATATTTTTCCATATGTGCAACTGAAGCAGTGAGAGAGTAAAGAACATAGAAAAGCCACTTAAAAAAATGTGTGAAAGCAATAAAGATCAAAAATAATGCAACCCCAGAGTAATGCCAGTAATCTGCATGCAGGTCCAATTTTGTTACTGTATAATTCAATGACTGCATTTTACAAAACAAAACCAGACATTTCTTCACTGGTTACAGCACCCTCATTCTTATTTGCACCATTGCACATGAGATCAGGATTCAAGCAGCTGACGATAAATTCCGTGTATGTAGGACACCTATTAAAGGTTTCATGTGATGTTAGAGTGAGCAGGTTAGTACAAAAGAAACCCCACAAAGTAAATAAGATTTCAAACGTTGTGGTATTGTCAGGGCAAAACCCCAGATTCCAAGTCAAGTTCAATCCTGCAAAGCTAGTAATGGCAGTACTATTTTCCTAACTTGGCTTCAGTCACTACCGTGACTCTCAATTCTCAAATAATAGGTGATTCATCTTAATGTTATTTAGGGAAGGAGTCACAATGGCTTTGATAAGTCAAATGATGGTCAGATATTTTTCTCACAGCTCATTAATTTTCCCAGGAAACAATGGGCCAAATCCCGCTGTCAGTTATGCTACCAAAGTCAGTGTACTAGAGATGCTTTTTAATCCAGGCTAGATCCAGATCCCTCTCTGACAATGTACAGGATGGGCTCTTGTGTTTTCTGATATGCTTCATCAGATCTCTTGAGGCTCTCCTGAAAATGTCACCCAGAAAAATACTCACTGCAGCAACCTGATAAAATCTCTCTGGAGGGTGTGATCAGGGATAGCCCTCGGTCTGAGCAGGTTCCTTGGAAACTTTATCCAAGGTTTCATGGTTCCACCAGAAGATTCAAGCTTTGGTGGGGGGAAAAGGCTCCATGTTGCCTGAAACAGGGGTGTTGGAGCTCATAGAGCTGCAGTGCCCTTTCCCCTGGAGGAGAGACATAAGGTTCTCTCTCTTCCCCTTGTGGGTGAGTTCGATGGCCAGAGAAGCAGCCCATGAAATTGTGTTTGTGGCTTTCCTTTGGTGTCCTCCTGCAGAAGGAGGTTGAATGGGCTGTGAGGCCCAAAGAGCAGCTCTCAAAAGGGACTGACCATTCTGCTCCTTCCTGAGATAACTCAGACATCTTCACTGCTGTGCAGGTTTCTCCCCTGTTAGCATACCCGGAACTCCATCATCTTGTGCAATATGGTCCAAAGGTTTGGCAAAATCAAACTCTCTTTCCTTATTTGAGGTCAGAGCCTGGTGCCTTCAATCATGGCAAACAGAGACTTGCTGCACAGTCCACTGACTTCAAGGAAGCTAGGAAGCTTCTCATGAAGAAATCTGTTTGTTCAGTTTGAATAATGGGCACAGAAATGTGGCTTTTGCTAATACAGGCATGGCTGTTTTGCAGATGCTACAGCATTCAGTATTATTCCAAAGTTTAAATTTTTATTTCTAATAAGATACTGACCTTCTAAACATTATAATTAGAAGACTTATTGGGAAGGCTAATATAATATTATACCCACTGGGGAGTCAAAAGTGCAAATAGTAAAAACATCAAATCTCAATATTTAATTAATTGAAACAGATTAAATTTCAACCTATGTCTCATTTCTGTCAGCTACTTAGAGTTGTGTATGAACTTTAGAATTTATGCAGATTTTCCCACAGACTTTCTGGGCTGGAATTTCAAACAACTAACATCCATGTTTATAGACACACTGTGCAGCTTTTTTAAGACTTTCTAAACAAAAAGTTTCCAGGGCTCTGTGTGGGAGGAATTAATTAAATATGACTGCTCTAGTCAAGTGCCTAAATGGGATTCCAACACTTGAGAAAACCTGGCCTTTCTTCTTGGTGAAGAAGGCTTCTGGAAGACCAACTTTTAAAGCTCCCCAGTCAGGCTGTTCTCAAGGAGCACCTTTGTCCCAAAACACACATAGAAGACTAGGATGTATAAACACAGATTGTTTCAGTGATGCAGTGAAGACCAAAAGGCAAATAGAAACAGCTTTCACAAGAATTGGGATGACTTCCATTCTTATGTTACTTCGGACCTTTACCCAGCATACAGGCCTTTCATGCAGGCAAATGGAATTGTGCAAAAATAACTGAAGAGCAGGTGCTTTATCAAATCACAACAGGCCATTTGTCCTTATTCCTAATAATGATATCCTTACATTGAAGTGAAGGGACTGCTTTCACTGGCTTACTGCACAGTAGAGATTTGTTGTCAAAAATATATAAATAAATGAAAATGGGCACTTGGTAAATGAACCGCTGGTGAGGGACCAGGAGTTCCTCTGAGAAACTTATTATTGCTAGACAATCCACATGACTGCAGTTCATCTGTGGGACTGCTGTTCTGCAGTTGCTTTTCTCCATGGTAAAGAAAATATACAGTACTCAATCATATGCCAGAAGTCCTTTGATTAAATGTGGATTTACTGTACTTGATAGCCCACAGCAGCTTAAGTACCATAGAGTGTGTTACATAAATGCATGTTCAGGATTATTACACATATCAAAATAGGCATGTACTTGATGGAGGTTGTTATGGTTGACAATTCCCTTTTCCCTTTCCCTCTCTGTGGTAATAACAGTACGTGTATTGGCCTTAAACACCTATACATCTTAAGCACAGGTTAAATTATAAAAGAGATTGCAACATCTTCTTTGTCCATCATCATCTAATAAATCAACAGGTCTATTTCTGTGGATTGATGTAATGGCATTTATGAGCATTGGCAAAGTCATATCCACTTAACTGATGCAATTAAGTAGTGCCGTGCTCTTATTATAATAATAATGGATTGACTGATGAGTAATTTATTTCTTTCCAATGTAACTGACAAAAATAGGCTATATTCATAGACAACGCAATGTATTTGGATCATAAAACTGCTGTCTTATCAAATCTACCATTAGATTAGATTTATCCTCACCGGAGAGTGGTGAAAAATGTTTTAAACCGTGGACCAAGCTTAATGAGGTATCCTGGCCCTGATGTGTAAAGTCCCACAGAGAAGGTGAATATTTTACTAGCTATTTCTCATAAGAGAAGTGCTGCTAAACACTGTCATAAAGAACTAACTCTCAGAGCTGCCAGATGAACTCTCTGGTCTAAAGAAGGAGATGGCTGTGTTTGGTTTAATTTTAATTGAGTTTCCAGGAAAAATATTTCCTTATTGCCACTTGTTACTCCATGCACTCTCCCTGACACTCCTTTCCTATCAATATTGCCTGGAGACCCGGCAATAAGTGAGATCAGTGCTTTTATCACCCTCAATGTGACATTTTGTAGTATCTTGTTATTTCTTTTGTTTATGGCTATGATTTCATTGAATCATAGAAGGGTTTGGGTTGGAAGGTACCAATAATCTGTATGTAGATTATTTGCATTACTTTGAGGTTGATTTTTTTTTTTTTTAATGTTGATTGCTTTCACACAGCCCCAATTCTAATAGCCCTCTCTCTTCATAGCTCCAGTTTTGTGCTCATGGCCCCCCTCCAGACTCACTCCAAAATGTCCATGTCCTTATGTTGGGGGCCCCAGAGCTGGATGCAGCACTGCAGGTGGGGTCTCACAAGGGCAGAGCAGAGAGGCACAGTCCCTTCCCTCGACCTGCTGGTCACACTGCTGACCATGCAGCCCAGGACACCCTTGGCTTTCTGGGCAAGCAAGCATACACTGCTGGCTCGTGTTCTGATTCTCATCAACCAGCACCCCCAGGTTCTTCTCCTCAGGGCTGCTCTCAATCCGTTCTCTGCCCAGCCTTTGTGTTCGGGATCACCCCAACCCGGTGCAGGACCTTGTACTTGGCCTTGTTGAACTTCAGGAGGTTCACCCAATCCCACCTCTCCGGCCTGTCCAGGTCCCTCTGGATGCCATCCTTTTCCTCCAGGGTGTTGACTGCATCATTCAGCTTGGTGTCATCGGCAAACTTGCTGATGGTGCCTCAGTCCCACTGCCCATGTCTCTGGAAAAATATTAAGTAAACCCAATTCCAATCCCAGCCTCTAAGGACCAGCACTCTTCCCTGGCTTCCACTCTTTGAGTGCAACCATCCAGCCATTCCTTAACCACCAAGTGCTCCATCCATCAAATCCACATCTCTCCAGTTTAGGGACAAGGACGTTGTGTGGACAGTGTCAAAAGCTTTGCACAAGTTGAGTTAGATGACACCTGCTGCTCTTCCCTTACCCACCATTACTGTAAGCCTGGCAGAGAAGGCCATCAAATTTGTCATGCAGAACTGCACAGGTGGCGATCAAGGGCCAAATTATCTGCTGGCTGGGGATGGACATGGTTGTGCTGACTGCAGGAGAGCTGCTCCAGTTTACAGGCTGCAGGGGGTCTGCAGGTGGGCAAGAGTAAATGCTACCTCCCGATACCCCAGAATTTCTGCACTGCAGACAGGTTTTGCTCATTGCCATTACCTCTATCATTTGCTTTAGGTATAAAAGCTCATCATTCTCAAGGGCATATTACATCCATTTCCATCATCATTCTCTTTAAATTATGGCAGCAACAACTCTGTCTTTCACTGAGTACAAGCCAAATGTGAAAAATTCCAATTTCACGGTATTTTATGGTTCAAGAACAAAAGAATCCACCAAATTATCTCATTTGACCTCCTGTGTAAGACTCAGAGAACAGAAAACAGAGCCTGAGACTCCTGCATTGACAGGAACTGATTAACTGAGATAAGCTCCAATGATCCCCACACTTTCAGGGGAACAATGGAAGAAGAAGGATCCCAACTTCTGCAGTTCGACCTCATGGAAAACACCTACCCAATCCCAAAATCTGGAAATCAGCATCACCTGAGCCCATGAACCAGGAATGCTGGTCAACACTCAGGCAAGGATTGTACATGTCACCTGGGAACACTATGTTGTCATGCCTGGGGAGTCTCTCTTTATCTGTGGGGTATATTCTTTGTAGTTTCATTTGTCCGAAATAACACTGGGGACAATCCAGAGCTTGTCCTCTCCATGGATCATGGATGGAGAACAGGGGATTACATAAACTCAAGGGAAGCAGAGATCACGACAACCACCCCATACTTCTGGCCATGCTGTCTGTGACACCCTGATGAGGGGGGGAACAGCTCTGCTGACTGGGGAAGAGGCCTTCACTGCTAAAAAAAGAGATGTGACTTCTATTTCTTCTCATCAAATGGCAGCAAATATCGTAAGTTTCCCTGGCATTAACAGACTCATTCTAAATGTTACACTTGGAAGCTAAAAAGATCTTTCAAATGCATTGCATGAACACTAACATAAAAGTAGAAGTTGTGGTTAATGGTATTGGCTGGCCGAAGAGGGAGAGAGAGATCTACAGAGGTTTATTTACTGCTCTAAGTGTTAACAAAGATTGAAATCAAGGTGCTTTATGATTAAAGACAACAAATAGGTTAATTTTTGCTCACTGGATCCAACTACCTAATGCAAGGTTAACTCATTGATCTCACCCCAAAGACATTATGTATTTAATTTTCAAGGCACAGCTGCATGTTACATGATGACCAATAAGATCATTAATGCTCTCTTTTATTTCTGGACTGAAGCCTTTAAAAGAAGAGAAACATCTGATCTCTGAGGTGTGATCTATGCCTGCACTCATGCACTCATATATTATTTATCTTGATCTACAAGTGAAGTCTTATAAAGGTGCCCATGGAGGAAAATAAGAGCCATTTGTGCTACCTTTCATCAGAAATGTTTATATAGAGTCCCCTGTCTCTGACCACAGAGCAGACATCTCAGTCCTGAAACTACAGCTCCTCACAGGAAGAAACACTAATCATTCTCAGCACTGCAGAATGTCTAGTTCTTGTTGTGACTTAAACTTGCTCCTTCAAACTCTCCAAATTCTCTTCAAATTCTCCTTCCTCCTCACAGATGATGTAGCCACTACCCCTGTCCAGTGACTGGTGTTAGACCTTGAAGCATAAGCCTGATCCACACAAACGGAACACAGGATCTTTGTTGCTGAATAGCTGTTAAAAAAACTGGTTACAGGTCTTTGATAAAGCCCTTTGGCACAGGAGAAAAACAAAGATGAAATAATGTCCCAGTGACAAAGGTTGAGTGCTGAATCATGAGAAATTCCCATGTAATCAAAAACCCAAGCCTGCCTCTTCCAGGTGTAGTACCAAGATGCTGGCCTCTGAAAATTCAGCAGGATGGATTCACTGTACTGGTGATGAACGTTAAAAAGGGAAATTATAAGAAAATCAATAATAGTGACACTGAAGGACAGGCATGTGACGCAATGAAGAGGTTTCAGCTTCTGGCTAATTTGTAGGCCAGGATATTTCACTGTTCTGCCTGAAAGCTGAAGAGCTGTTGTGACACCACAGTCACCATACAGTTAAGGTCTGGAATGTGATGTTCTGGTGAGTTAAGAAAACTTTTTGATTACCCATGCTTTGCACCTGGAATTTAAACCAGGGACTGGATAAGAAATAGTGCTGGATGTGCTTTGGAGATAAGGACTCACCATGCCAATAGGGTTCTTTTTGTTGCTGTTGTTACTTTATTTCTCTTGTGGCATTTATTCCAATTCAATTAAAATAGTAGAAGTTAAGTTTAAAGACATATCTATCTTATTGAAACTTGAGAGACAAAAAGGTTGGCAAAGAGTTTCAGATTTTTCTGAAAAAAATGGAGCAGTCAATTTGCAGTAATGAAGGAGTTTTGTACCACGCGGTCAAAGGCAGGACAAAAAATGGCCATGCCTGAAGAAGAAAAGGACAGCTCTGTTTGGGTGGGAAAAAAGAGGATGAGATGCAGAAACGTAGCAGAACTATTTTCATGATCAGTGTCAAAGGAGAATCGTGTTTGTAGCCTGGAAAGATGGGCAGCATGATAAACTAATGATTTTCACAGTTGGATAGGCACCATGGGGGAGGAAAAGCAGAATATCTAGGATTTTCTGTCTACCTGTAAAATTCTGTCCCTAGTTTTTCAGCTTAGTCAATGTGTCTAAGAAGGCCTCAGGGATGAAAAATCAAGACAGCTGTTGGCAAGAACTGTGTGCAGAAATGGGCCAGGCCTGAAGGATCAGGAGATCCTGAGCCTGCCAGAAGGTGTGTGCTGCTGTGGGATAGACACCTGCCTGTGGCTCTGGAAATGATGGCAAGCCAGACAAGCATGAGTAAATGGTGGCACACAGAAGAAAGGAAGGAATTTAGAGGGATTTTTTACCTCACTCCCAAGAGTGAGGGAGCTCTGTTGAGATACAACATGCAGATTTTGTCTATTCTATGCATAGCTGGAGTGTGTTGACACAAGAATCAGAATCATCCACCTGGATTATGGCTATGCTGCATATTCCCTGTACTAATGGAGCCCAGCACAGATAATCAAGGCCCATCCAAGGATTTAAAACAAGCCCAGAATTCCTCTAGACTAGAAGTGAAGTATGGCCTTTGATCCACTTGGAACAAGATGCTGGAGGCTCAGGAAAAGGTGAAACACCAAAGTCCCTCTCACCACCTGCATCACTGCAGCTGACAATCTGCCATGTCTTTTGGAGGCTGTCCAGAAGAGGTGTGCACAGGCCACTTTAATGCAGCCTGTCACTGCCAGTCCTCACTCCAGGTATGCAAGAGAAACACAGGAAGCCATTCCACTTATATATAAAGAGAAGTAACTTCTACACACCCAAAAAAGAGGCTAATTCTTGGGCCCATGTTGTCTCTTTGGTGCTCCCCTCCCTTGTTGTCTGAAGAGCTCTCCTCCTCTCCTGACCCATACCTCACTCCCTTTTTCTCCCACTTGAATATTCTCCTGTACCATCCCAAAGTCTGTGAGGAGCAGATATTGTGCTGCTGCCTGACATGCTTTTTAGGGAGCTCCTTTCAACTCTAGTACATCGCTTCCTTATGGATGCACAATGAATCTAGAAACAATCCCTTTTCATGCCCACTGTCTTTTCAGGGAAGTTACTCTGAAAATCCAGACAGTAGACAGACTGGACCTGAAAACGGTTTCTATAAAAGGCCAAAATCTATTGGGAGATGAAGGAGAGCTCGCAGCTTTGATTATAAAATCAATTTTGTTTCAAAAGTGAGAACTAAACAGGCTTGGCTGTACCAGCAAACCAGAAATTCTAAGCAAGCATGCAATATGAGTATAGTAAAAGGAAAAAGAATATTCCCAAGGGATAGTGTGCTGCAAGAATACCTAGGAAGTGGAACAAGAGTATGGTGCTGCAGGTGGTCAAGTTAGAGCCACTATGGCTGTTCCCATATTGCACTTAAATCCCTAATGTTTCCTACAAGGTCCTTTAGTGACTGTTTAGGGAAAGTGAACACATGTGGGTAAAGAAATGCTTGTGTGAACCAGTAACTAGACAATAGGGGGAAAGAAGAGTAGAAATGTATGGTCATGTTTTACCATGGTGGGGGTTATCAGTGGAGTTTCACAGAGAGCCATCCTGGGGCGTCTGCTCTTCAAAATAATAATAAACAATGTGGAAAAGGAGCTGAGAAGTAACATGACCAAAAAAAACCCCCAAAAAACCCAACAACGAAAAAAAAACCACCCCCAAAATTAAAAACTGGTTATGATGTATGGCTGAAGGTTTTTACGTTAATTAGTGACCAGTGGATGAAAATAGTCAAATGGTACTTATTTGATAAATGCAGGATAGTAGATATAAAGAGAAGCCATTCTAAATATGAGAATAGTGTGTTCTGAATGAGTTACTATTCAAGAAAGGGGGTATCAAGGAAAGGTATCACATAAAAATATCAAGATGCAGATTTAAAACAAAATAAATTATTATTTTTTCACATGCTGCATAATTAAACTGCAGAACTCAATGCCACAGGATGTTGCAGGGGACAAAAGTATAAATGGGCTCAAAAAAGCAATTAGACAAATTCCTGGCTGAAAAATTCATCGAGCGTTACAAAACGCAAAGATGCAGATACAATCTCTGGCTCACAGTGCCCCTAAGGCACAGACTGCTGGGAGGGTGTGCCAGAATAAAGTATCCCTCTACAGTTGCTCTGTTTTTAAACTGTTCCCTGAAATATCTGCTACAGGCCGTTGTCAGCAGCACTGGGCTGAGGAGGGATTTCTGCAGCCGCTGCTACGGGAATAGGTAGTTACTCATAAAGTTAAGGAAGAAAAAATTGGAACAGAATCCAGCAGCATTTGTGATTGCTGAAAAAAAAATGAGTCAGAGAGGATTTGTCAGTCATAGGGTAAAAAGATATTGCAATAGAAGAAGTATCAGTTTTAGCATGGGCTGATCAATGTAAAGTAAAGGGTATCAGTCTTGTACTGTCAAGTAGAAAGGAGGCTACAGACTCATTCGTTCATGAGGCTTCTGGGGCCATAAACCACATTAAGAAATGAAATCCACACAAAAATGCTTTTTAAGACATCATTTAGTAAAAGACATAAACTCAATCTGTGCAGTTGTATATGTCATTGATGTGTTTCTAGCAGTTTACCTTGTTTTTCACCAGAATCCAAGAAAAGCCATTTGTATTTAAATGATAGTAGAAACGGTAAATTGTTTCATCTGGGATTTTAATAAATGGTTTGCCCTAGTTTGTCAGAGTTTTCTGTAATTTTACATGGCTGGCCAGATAAATTTGCTGGAAATGATCAAATAGCAGGAGATTGGCACAGCAGAGGAATTCCAACAGAAGCACAGAGTTAATGAATCTCCACCCATGTCCAGACACGTGGATGGGGAGAAAGCCAGGCAGGAGCACCCAGCTGGGATCCTCTGAGCTGAGCACATCAGCTCTGATGATCCCCTTCCCACTGGTGGCTGCATCCACGGGAGAGTATCTGAGACTGAGGAGAAACTATCTGTGTCCAGCCCCTCTGAGCATGTGAGAGGTTAAAACACATATCCCAAAGCAAATTATTATGACACAAAAAAATCATTTGTATAGTGGATAAGCTACACAAATGTTCTAGTGTTAAAAACCAACTTAATTCTGGGAATGAATCAACCAAGGCACTGCAGCAGACTCCACCCATTTTGAAGGAGCTCAGGTCCTGGCTAAAACCTCAAGTACATCCTCAGAGATGCAGGGAGCACAGTGTGGGTTGGGGAGATGTCCTGTACTCTGCAGAGACATCACCTCCTATGCTGGGGCTGGACAAGGTGCACATCAGCTCTCCATGGGCCATGGCTTGGCATGGTGTGACCTTTCTTCTCCCTGTTACAGTCCATCCACACTGAAAGCAGTAGCTCAGTTACTGGGTTTTAAAGCACCTTGCTAACTGCTTCAGCAAGGAGTTAACTTCTTTTTAAGTTCACAAGTCTATTATTCCCCTGAAGTTATGCACCTAGAAAGTCTTCCTGAAGTTAATGGAATTGAAGGGGAAAATATGCCCTGAAGTGCAGATGATTTCTGGTTATCCTGATTGTCTGTGCTCTGCAAATCAATGCACTTGAATCTGGTTGAATCTACAGCCAGACAGGCTGAAAAAAAAAATAAATCCAGCAGGGGTTTGAACGTCTTTCATACATCTTAATAGGGACATTATGCCTAAACCCCTTTGTGACCATTTAAGTGATAAGACCATTAGAATCAGTGAGTGGTAAAAACAGCTCTCATAAGGAAAATGCATTTTAAGTATCAAATGGATACAGTGTCAATCTTAAATACAAGCATCCTTCCACAAAAATTCACAAAAAATCAGGAAAAATGCAGTGCTGGTCCCAGGTTGTTGTCTTGGCATAATTAATTGGTTTTTCCTAGTGAGTTTTGGTGAAATGCAAAAACTTCTACAAGGACAAGAATATTATGTTTACAGAAAAAACAGAGTATAATAGATTTTTTTCTTATTCCTCCTGCATATTTGGATTTCTCTTGCACACAGTCTGTGACTTTCAGCTACAGGCTATGACTGATCCCTTGACAACTCTAGTCTCTGCGATAAATTGTTCAAAGTCAGACCTGGGGCTGTGTCAGTTCCTAGAATATCAGGGTTTTATATCTTCTCTAGCCTCATTTTAAATTTAAATGATAACAAATGCAATCTGACCCCAGATGGAACAGAACATTTTCTTCTATCATATTGCTGTTTTGACTAATATGACTTTGGTAAGGATCTTAAACCCCAAACAGTCTCAAACAATCTCAAATATCAAACAATCAGTTGTTCTGAATCTTTACATGCTTCCTAAGAGGAAGATGAGCCATGAGCCACCATGGAAATGATGCACAATGCCAACAAGAGGCAGGCATTGCCTTGCAGGGAAGCAGTGCCATGGTCTTCTGGGCACGTCTTTTCCCACTTTTGTCCCCAGGTCTTCTGATTCTTTCTGAGTTGGTTTTAGCAAATGCTTTATATATTTATATTGGTTGTGTTGGCTGGAGGGATTAAATTGGGGGTTTATTGTGTTTTTTTTTTGTTTTGTTTTGTTTTGTTTTCTTTTTTTTAATTTTCTTTTTTGGTTTTTTTTTGTTTGTTTTGGTTTGGTTTTTTGTTTATTTGTTTGTTTGTTTTTAATTTGCACATCTACTTACTGCATTTTGAAAACACTGTATAATCTGTGCTCCTCCTCAAATTTCAGTGTGACAGGACTCAGACCCAAAAAGCAGGCTATTCCTTTGTTCTTCCCCAACACTCTTTTTCTTAAAAAGAAAGGTCTGTAAAATTACAGCAGGCTGGGCCCACACCTCTGTTGTTTGGAGGAGGCTGGAGAGAACAAGCCTCACAGAGAGTGGAGAACAAACCTGACCATGCAGTTGTATGGCAAAAGGCCCTTCTGATTTTGTTGGCAAAGGAAAATGTCTTGTGGCTTGTGCTCCACGGTGACATGGCTGATGGTCTGAGCTGGAAAAGCACTTCTATCAAACACTGTTTGAATTTACAAACCTTTTTTTTCTGGTCTTTAAATGTAGTTCTCATCTGTCAGCAATCTCTTTCCTGTTTTCAACCAAAGGAAAGCCTTGTGCCATGAACAAAGGGGAAAGAGATGCCACATATTAGTAGCCAAGATAAGGTACCAGTATTTAAACAACATCAAATGCTCAGTCCAGACAAAGAGGGACATCTCTGATGAGTCCAGTGCAAATACACACTCTCACATCTACTGTGGTCATCTACAGAGCCATTTTGGTTGGATTTTTTTCCCTCTTTGACCCCTCATCACCTCTTTATTCAGCCTCCCCCAAGCAGAGCATGATGTCTGACTCAAGCTTTTGAACTCTCTGCATGTAAGTAGGTTTCAAAGTAAGCAAACAAGCTCGTACATCCCTTGCCTGTGTAGGTGTGTTCACATATTTTTATTTATTAAAAACAAAATAAAAACATAATCTGATACAATTAAAGATGTGTTTCAGAGAGTCATCCGTGCAGAGAAATGCTTGCACCTGGTATCATAATTTATAATGTTTAAGAAACAAGTTGGCATTAAAAAAAATGAAATGACAACAGAGATAATAGGATCCAAAGGTCTCTCCCAAATTGCTGAAAAATAGAGAATTGGATAAGATCACTCAGGCTATTTTTCTAATATTTTAGAGTAGCAGTTGCCTGCTCAAGCCTTGGATCTCATAACTTTGCCAGCTGAAAATAGATAAATAAGTGTTACAGACAATACAGCAAGAATGAAAATTGGTGCATTTTCCAGGGAGGCACTGAGATGTGAAGTGATAGGAGATTAAAGTGTATGTGAAGGGCAAATTTTGCTCTCAGCTGTCTAAGGTACATGGCCTGTTGCTGGAGGATCAGCTAAAATTGTGAATTCAACATATAGAGAGAAAAGCAGTTACCCACTGTGGGTTTTGTTGGTGGTTTTTTGGATTTTTTTGGGGTTTTTTTTTAATTCCCTGAGCTGATGGGACACTTACTTGGTAATCATGATATATAGTTAATAATGCCAAAGGAAAAGTGTGTAACAAAGCAACTGAAAAACTATCCTCCCCGGAAAGAAAAATATGGCAAAAAGACACCCCCATTTTATATCTGCTCTTCTGCACTGAGTGAATTAAAAGCTCATCAGGTCTGTGAGGCACCTTCTCAGAGTCTGGAAAGAACAGTGAGGCAGAACTCTCTGAAGCACTGGGCATGGTGAGGGCCTGGGGGTCCCGAGCCCTCCAGGCTCCAGTGGTTCAGCCACTGGTGCCCCAAGGGACCTTGGAGCTGAAGGTGGGTGTGCAACTACCTCAGCATCCTTTCCAGAAATATTAAGAGACACAGATGAAGCAAAAGGGCGATGGTTGCAAAAGGCCAGAGAGTACTCCCAAAGCCACCATAATTTTGCAGTAAAGGAGAGATGGGAATCAGCAAGAGAACAGCTGGCAAAACCAACTCTGCTTTCCTGTTTCACGGGCTGGTATATGAACTGCAGGCATTGGCCTAAAATAACAGATATTACTGCCTCCTTGGCTTGGTCAGTGGAGAAATACATTCTCCTGATGGACCTGCTCAGAGTTTTCTGTAGGCAGTACTGTGTGTATTGAGGTGAATTAAATAGGCTGAAAGGAATACACCCATACGTTTTAGCAGCAGTATATGAAAACAAACATTCCTTTTCCTCACACCAAATAAACACCAATAACACCCAGAGACAATATTCAGCAAAGGCAGAGTGAGCTCCAGATACCAAGGCCCTAAGACCCTGGTTTGTCACCCCTGTGGGATTTTGCTGTGTGACTGAAGTCCAACATAGAACTTGGCTATGAACCAAACCCAAGGCCAGCAGAGCCTGAGTTTGGAGTTTTTTAAGAGATCCAATCCTGCCATATGTTTACCAGCGATATCATAATTGTCTGTGCATCCTCAGTCTGCTATGGATTTTGCAGCAGCTGTCAATAGCACTCATCCACCAAGGGCCCAAGATAATTGAAGCACTCCATCTGCTGCAGGGCCACTATTACCAACACTGATACTTGTGTCAGTAACTTACTGAAGAAGGGCCTGAACTTGCTCCTAGTGAAAAATCAATGGGAGGATTCCTATTGGCAGAAGTGGAGGCAGCCCTAACCCTTTCAGTACTGGAAACCTGAGCAGCTGCTCAGCGTCCAATTCCACAGCACCATCCAGACCCACTGTGCCCCTGGATCTCTGGGTGGAAGCAAACACAGGCAAAGCTCTGCTGTGATCACACAGCCTTTGCAAACTGGTCCTGCAAGGCACTGTGGAGCACAAATCCACACTGAGGGAAAGGGCAGGTACAGTAGAAAAAAGAACTGGGCTGAAGAAACACATGATGTCAGCTCACATGGACAAGAGGGGCAGAATTTGAGTTATTCAGTTTAAAGCCCCTGCCTGCATAAACAGTCAGACATGTTTACGGGAAAGTGCTAAAGGAATTAATCTGTTACTCAGCAACACTAATCAAGACTCCTACCCCATGCAGTTCACAAAGTCCTACATCTGTGCATACCTTTATATTCCTGTTCACAGTCAGCCCCATTCCATCTTCTGTCTGCTGTACAAACAAGGGAAAAACCAAGGTCTGCAAAAGAAAACTGGCTACTGTGATAAAGCATTGTTTTCTCTCACATAAACCCTATATTTTCTATCATTTTCAGTTCTCTTTTCTCCTATTTCTATCTACCTATTTTCTTGCAAGAAAATAACAAACTTTTGAAAACCAAGGCAAATTATGACCTTTTTTACATAGAGGGGAAAACAGAAGTCGTTGTTATGCTGTTTTGAGTGCAGATGAGATCAAACTAGAACTTTAAATCAGAATACCCTTGAACTTTCAAGGTCAAGTTCACCTCTAAAGTTTGCTGCTAAGGCAAGTCAAAGCCTGTGCTCAGATGGATGTGGATAGCTCCCGCTGAGTTCAGGCTGCCCTCCTTGATTGTCACGGTAATATTTTTGTTGTGTTTGTTTACTCCAGTGCAGGTTCTCAAGGATCTGACTTCATTTTCATTCTTTCCGTTTCATACCAGTATAAGAAAGGCCACTTTCTCAAATATATTTAGGTTCTCTGTGCACACAATGATGTAATAGTAGGAAAATGAGAACTTTAGTGAGGACAGCTGTCCCTGAAGTGTCACTTCAATGGCAAAAAACAAAGAGTGCTGAAGGTTCAAAGAAGATAACACTACAAGGTCTCAAATACAAAGCAAAACCCAGTGATTTCTCTTTTCATCAGAGCAGCAGAGAAAGTGAGGGCCTCTGCTTCTGGGCAGTGATTTAGAAATATTTTGTTGTTTGGTACATTCTAGAACGGAAAGGTTTCGGCAGATAGATAATACTTTTTTAATTGGATCAATGGGAATAGCAGAAAAGGGCAGCAAATATTTGAATTTCCTCCCAGTGAAGTCCTCCAGAGTATTTTATTGTACCACAAGATGGAGGAAGTAATATAAGATCTCTGTATTGAGATGACTGGAAAAACTGTAAAGGAAGTTTCCTTTACAGTTGTCTTTATCTTCTGTGGATGTCTCCTTACTTCGTCCAATACACCAGAAGTCAAGGTAGCTTTGTTTCTTTAAGCAAAATGGGTAAGGAGAAAAGAGAGAAGAAAAATCAACAATGTGGAATAGTTCGATGAGTGGCTGAAGTCAAAATAGAGACAACCTAAAAAAACACAGACATGTTCCACTGGTAAAGAGAATCATTTCATATCAGAAGGAAGACATAAGATTTTTTTTTAACAAACTTTGATTTTTAGAAGAGACGTAGAGATTCTGACTAAAAAAAGATACATTTCTTTTCAATATTTAATGAGCCTTTATTTTTGTCCATCTACTTTCAGTACATGAAAACAAGCATCTAACACAGGAACACACTCTCCAGCTGCAGTGTAACAGATGTGCAAACCATTAGTATCTGCTACCCATTCCAAGTCATTAAATCTGAAACCCTGCAGGAGGAGTCAAAGGTACCATCAGGGGACCTGTGGCAGTTATGGTGTTTCTATTTAGCTGATTTCTCTGGAAAGGGACAGTGCTTTACCTTGAGGCACAAAGGAGAGTAAGGAACCCAGATCTGGATTAAATGTGGATGAAATGACTATGGAAATGTACAGCTGGAGTCACAAGATCCATTTTCAGATCCCCTCACTGTGGTGAAGGAGAGATAAATGGTGTCTCACTGATGAGGAAAGGTGTAAATAGCATCTAAGGGACTTAAAAACAGAGTTAAAACAGAGAAGACCCTGGGCTGAAATGCTGCAGTGTCTGGGGGAAAGGGCAGAGCCAGGATTTGATTCCTGAGAGCTCAGCTCCATCAGAGAAATGGATGGTTCAAGCTGGACATTCCAGAGAGTGTTACTGTCCAGGCAGGGTCTGTGCCCACCAGCTGACCCAGGATTTGGGAACCACCTTGTAATTTGCATTCAGTGCCTCTGAAAAAAACCCTCATCACAAGGTAACCAGCACTGAAAAGGGACAGTCCAGGGACTGAATAGAAAGATGGACCTGCCCACAAAGTCAACAAAAGTTCAGGCTGGAGAGTTGAGTGTTCAGAAATGCCCCTGGCCCTGTCCACTGAAAACACAGCCCTGGTGGGCACTGAGACTGGACCGCAGCAGAACCTGACCAGAACAAGACCAAACACTTCAGGCACCTTCCAGAAAGCCAGGCATCTTGGTTTGCCTCAAACACATCCAGATCCCCTTCCCTACTCAGAAGACACTGTTCCTCCTGGGATAGAATTCCTCGATCTTCAGATGCCCAAATTCACAGCATTTTTGTAGACTGCGTGGCATTCCAGCTGCCAGCTGGGTTTCTGATGCCGCATGTGGGTGAGCTTTTGCTCACTCTCTTGCCATCTCTCTGCAAGCAGTGGAGCCAGAGTGGGGCAAGTGTCACAGGCAATATGCAGAAGCAATTCCGGAAACTTTATTGCTCAGAAGTGGCACTCAGCCAGGAGAGGAGAAAGAGAAGAGCTCATAGTTGTGCGCTTGCACACACTGACAAAACTGCTACTGATGAATCAGAGAGAGAAATCTGGAGAGGTGACCTTGGAAGGTCACAGAAAGCTCGTTTTTGCCAACAAATATGAACATTTGCAATCATGCTGTGGCCTGATGCCAGTCACTGTTTTATGTGCTATCTCATCAAAACATATGAATTTTCAATAGCTGTTTTAGAATCCTACTTGCTGCGGCGTTATATCTCTCCTACTCCTACAGGTTTTGGATTGTACAGATACAAAAGCAGGGTATTGAGGAAAGCTGGCACTTGGGTGGGCATTGTTTCCCATCAACATTTTCCTGCATTCTGAAAATCGCCGACTGGTCAAGTGCCGGCAGGTCACTAAGCAACGTGGCAAAACTGATGACAGAAAGGAGGCAAAAAATCTCTGGAAAAATGAAACTCCTCCATTGTCCAGCCTGGAAGGTCAAAAATTGCCATTTTAAGATTGCTTGTGCTAAGGGAGGCTCACCCACCCTAGGTGTCAGCCCTTCAGAGAGAACTACTGTAAATATCGCCATCTGTGATGTTCCTGGTGAAGGACTCTGCTGATGTAAAGGTTATTACTCATTTATAAACATATGGCTGCTGTAATCCTTCGTTCCCTCAATTCATAGTGGGATTTGTGTTTGATTGAGCTCAGTTTCAAAATAAAGATTTTTTTTTCTCTACTCAGCACATTATCAATTTGATTTATATTAATAAAAACAACAGCAACGCACTGTGGCAAATTCTTAAGTCAATAGATGTGATTTGACTTTAAAAAAAAAAAATCCCATTGAAAGCAGTTGGTCTGAAGGAGCACCACCCAGTTGCAGCCTGAAATCAAACCTGCAGCGTCTGTAAAAGATTGTGAACAAAAAGACAGAGGATTCTGCTATTCATCATTGTCCCAACTAAACAAAATAATGCAATCTAACAGCAAATGTATGCTTTTCTGGCATTATTTCTGTTTTGTAAATCCAAAGAGATTAAACACTGAGGTTTAGAGTACGTGAGCTGAGAGCATCTTTTCAGTGATACTGTGATGGCAAAGGCTCTGAAAATGTGTTTTCAAACTTTGGATTTTATTGCCTGTGTGTGTGATGTGTGAATACTTGAGCATATACATGCCTTTCAAATGAGCCCTTTAGATCTAAGATCCCATTTCCTCCATATAGTCAACAAAGACCATAAAGCAATTTCTGTAGGAGCAAGAGTTCACATAGAAGACCTGAAAGCTAAAAATTCCCACCAAACCAGTTCAGACACAATGCACAGTTTACCTGTTGTCTGCCTGCTTCCAGGAGCAAAGGGACCAGTTCATCTGGCATATTGTAAATGTCTAGCTCAGGCTGAGATGAACTACTTCCTAAACTCCTTTGACTTTGGGGAGAGTTTTATAAGGCCCTTGATTAAGAGTTTTGATGGCAGTAGAGCCTGTGTTTGCATGGCTATCTGTAATATTATGCAAACTGTGGGGAAAAAAGTATTTTATTCATTGCTGCATGAAAATACTTTGCAGCAAACCACATGCCCATCCCCAAATGGGCATGGCCGGATTCCACATAACAAGACCTCTCTCTATGCTTTTGACCGGCTGATCGGTTAAAATCAGAACTACCAATATAAGATCCTGTCTCCTGAGAAACATTTTTCCTGATGGGGAACTCATCTGCCATATTTTAGATAGTGGCTGAAAAACCTTGTCACTGATATTGCCTTGGATTACTCTAAAAGAATACTTTAGCACCCAGCCCATATTTCATCATTAATAATATTTATGTAATGCAGCTGCAAGGCTGAGCAGCACATTACGTCACCTCAGCTGAATGAAGAGCAAGTTGCACTTTCTAGATCACAGCACTGCCATGTTTGCATTATGTATGCTGGAATTCAGTAATGAAAAAAATTTAAATGATGGGAACAATTAAACTGGCTTTGGGATTTTTAATATTAAGGTTGCGGGATGAAGATGAAAATGTACTTCAGCATCTCGGGGGTTTTAACTTTTTAATGTTTAAATCAACTTAGAAAGATTTTTATTTTTGGAATGCTGAGATAATTATTTTTGTAAATAATCTTTTGTTAAAACTAATTTGTGAGCCCCTGAAATACAGTGAAAAACTAATGGAATTTACTAAGTGATCCTCACATCCATGAGAAAGCTTCAAATACAGAGATCTGAATTATTTTTTTATGTGAAAGTGTGTGAATGTCCCTGATTTATGGCATCTGAACACCAAGCTGCCAGTCCTTCCTGGATTGCTGTGAGATGGCATTTGCACTACAACAGAGTTCTTGGCACTTTCTTGCAGCAGAATTAAAGATACCCATGCAACTGGCTACTTCATTTACAGACAGAGCCTTTTAAATGTCCAGGTGTTGGAACATTTTAGATGGTAACAACTAGAATGCTGAAAAACTTCACCTCTCCATGTTTGTGTTTTTTCTCTAATCCACATCATGTAGTCATTGAGCACACAGGGTTTCACCCTTGCTTCGTGCCTGGCAGAAATTTATTAATTGCAGCTACTTGAATGGGACAGAATAGAAGCACAGAGAGAATAAATTACTTGGCAGAGCCAGAAATAGAATCAAGATTTCCTAAAACCCATTCCAGTGCCTCAACCACAAACCTATTCCTGGGAAAACACCAGGAAGTGTACCATACCTTTTTTTACCCCAAATTTATTCCATTAAATCACTGCAAAAATGTCTGTGGACATTTTTGCTACAGTTTAAATAGTAGCTTAATAATAATTAAACTACTAATAATTCAGTTTATCTTGAACCTGTTCCCAACAGGCTTGAGACAAATCAAAACATCTGTGCAGTGCAGGTATTAGCTTTATTTTTAAGCCCACTGTTTAACTGTTGATGATTTCTCATGCCCTGAGTTAGGGGTCAGAAGAATTCAGACCTGCTTCTCACACCTAGTAAAATTCAGAGATACTCTGATTTAAGGACTTTTGTTCAACTAATAATTACAAGCAGACACTTTCTTGCATATTTGCTTCTCTATGAATATTAGCATTAAGGTTTTAGCCACAATCACTCCACAAAGCTCAGAAAACTGTCTGTTGTTTTAAACTCATTGTTTAAGAGTCTTTAGGAAACAGCTCCAGAAGCAGTTTCACCATTCCAAGGCACCATGACAGGCAAAAAATACCTGCAATACTTTTAGTTTTCTCCCCCAAAATTCCCCAATAAACACTAGAAGTGAGTTTGCCAAGTCTGTACTTACAGGCGTAATCTTCTATTGACACATGTATAAATTACAAGGGGAGAAGCAGTATCCAGTCACAGGGTAATGCTCTATCAGTGAGATTTCTGGGATTTTTGAGCAGTGTACTCTGTATATGGCAACTGCTGGCTAGTGTTTGCCTATTCTTCACTTGCTTAAAACCTCTGGTTTTGTCTTGAGGGTCCACATAAGGTCAACTTCCCACCCCCCAACAGGGGCATAGAAAACTGCTCTGAAGGTGGAAGAAAATGCCTCTCCTCACTGAGCAGCCAGTGTTGATAAAACAGCTCTCTGTTGGAATAGCTCTAAGGGCAAACAGTGAGGAGGTTTACCCATTCAAACAAAGTTAAGAGTGAGCAAATTCTCTTAAAGATGTACCTATGTCTGAGATCTTTGTTTCGTTTTCAGTTACTTGATAGAAAATAAAGATAAAGCCAAGAGCAGGCTGCATCGAAAAAAATCCTCTGTGCTCCTGAAAATATTTCCTTTGTGTTCAAGAGAGAAGGCCACTTTAGCTAAACTTGTAATAATATTTTTAAAAATAAATAACAAACTCTTATATGTATATATATACATACTGAGCCCTTTTTAACCTTTGCTTTCCCACTGTTTCTAGAAAAGGACAAGAATTGGCAAAGTACATGTTTTGCCATGTCTAATTTACTCCCTTTTATGGGCCCAGGTCTTAAGAGAAAACAATCCAAGGTGAAGCTGTGTGATTTGTAAGCACAAGATAGTGGTTGTATAATGAAATCTGCATATAATTCTGTCACTTGTTTCCACTTGCTTGTCCTCTCCTGGAGCGTCTGGTGGCATCTCCCGCAACACGTCCACAAGGACTTTCCTAAAAACATGTCCTCTGATAAAGTAGGACTGTGGGGTTTTCTTAGGGGTTGTCTGGCTTTGGGATGAGATTTGACAGGTTGGTCCACTTTCAAATTTAGACAAGGGCCAAACTGGAAATTCAAGATGCCATTGGGAGAGGACCACAAATGAGGAAGGAGTTGAGCCTGAAACATGGGGGCAACCCAGAACTGCCTCTGCCATGCACACCAGGATCAAATAATGACTCAGAGCTCCCTGAAAGAGATGTAAGTCAGGAGCCTGCCCCACACAAACACACCTCCTCCTGCTTCCAGGGACGTGTCCTTTGAAGTAGATATCCTGAAATTCATGTGTAGGTCCCCAGGGATGTGAACAATGGCTCCAAGTGCAGCTCTTGTTTAAAGGGGAGGAAGAGAAATCCTGAAATCCCTGCTCCTCCTCCAGCCTCAGCTTCAGCTGGTTTTACATTTTCAGCTCCTTGAAGGAGCTGCCCATCAGCAGGCTGTCCTTATGGCCTCCTCCATGCAGCCAGGCTCACACCAAAGTGCTGCTCTTCTCCCAGGACTGAGCCTGCACGACAGGCAAGGCCTGCTCAGCAGAACCATGTTGTAGGCTACACATCTTGCTATCTGGGGGCCTAATCATCAAGTGCATGGAAAAGCTTTAGCAAACAAGCTTTTGTGAATGTTTTTGGGGTGGCCTTGGTGCTGTCAGGACAGCATCCTCCTCTGTGCTGTTCCCCAGTGGCTGCCTGACCACAGGCAGGGAGTAGTTTCTGCTGCCTCAGCCCAAATCCAACAAACCTGTGGTGATAGACTGTGTGGAGATGTGCTCTGTGTTGGGTGCCTGGGCTCACTCTGACCCTGCTGTCCTCCAGTGTATTTCCATGGATGGGTCCTGTATCATGAGCTACTCCTCTTGCACCAAGATCTCTTCAGTGAAGCCTTTCCACCTCTGTCCGACTGGCTGTGCTCTCCCATGGCAAAAAAGCATCCTGGTGTCCTTCCTGTGCATATTCTCAATTTATCAGGTTGTTACACAACCTGACTATTACATTTGCCATGGTGAGGAGTTCAGACCTATTCAGTGAGAGCAGGACAGAAAAGGCAACATAGACAGAAAACTTCACCTTCTCGAGAGCTATGAGCTCATTCGCCGAGATAGAGCACTTAAAATGAATTAGTGTATTCCAACACAGCAAAAGCTATAAATAGAGTGCTTATAAATAAAACAGTTTTGTCCCTTGCTCAGGCACCAATTCAGCAGCCTCTTCCTCTATGTCTAGCACAAGCATGTACTTACATCCCACTGATTGCGATGGGATAAGGGACTTGCTTTCAATTAGGCAAGTTTTGCTTAATGTAAGCCATAATGCTAAATCTATCCAGGTACCAGCCCTTGTTTCCTGTTAAATCAATACTGCTTAGAAGCCTAACTCCCCGCTGTGAATCCGGATTTTACATTTTAGGTCAACTTCTATGTTTTATGAATAAGAGGTAGATATTTCCTGTTTTGAACACTTCTGTTTGCCGTTCCTGAGGGACTGCCCTTCCCTGCATAAGGGAGCTGCTATTTGCATAGGCCATCTTTCTTATTCCAACACGAGCAACCTCCTGATGTCATGAAAGAGAAAACATCACAACTGTTAGCAAATCTGCTGAAACAAGGTTTAATTTGAAAGCAAATGTGTGCATTTGCAAGTTATCACATGTAAGCAACTCTAAACAGGCAGCGCTATAGTATCAAACATATTTTGATGGGCCAAATCAAAAAAAAACCCTGAATCTTTAAGAGATGTGCATTTCTGGATTAGCATAAAGAGCCAGAACATATGGCTCAAACACATCTGCTTGGCCAGATGCCCTGAGGACAATGATGGCACACCCAAGGAAGTGGCCAAATGTTTGATATTGTCCCATGCGAACTTGGACACAGGTTCATCCCAACACTCAGACCAACTACGCCGAGTGAAAATATCCACCAGACATCATTATGCAGAGGTGCTTAACATGCCCAAATTAGACTCTCTGAGCCTATAAACAGTTTTTTTACGCAGCTGACAAGACCTCAGTGACTCACTGACACCAGGGAGCCTGGTGTGAGTGGACAGAAGCATAATTTGCACCATAATTTCAGCTCTAACACACCAGCTCTACGGCAGTATCTGATTTTGTAGTTTAGGTCTAGCTTGAAAGTTTATACTGACACGCAGAAATACCTGAGGTAATAAATTAGCTTAAATACAGCCGTTATTTACCTGCAGATTGCAAACATGGTTTTGCCCTTGCCATGTTTGCTAGCTCAAGAAATATCATGTGGATATGTGAGACGCCGCTGAGTGCCTGTCATCAGGTCACCAGCCTCTCCAATGAGTCTTGCTGCCTCTTTAACCATTTTCTCCTTGGCTGCTCTTTACATCAGAGTGCAAAGCTTTTTCCTCACAGAAGTGCTGTGTGTTCCTGCTTGCCACCCTCTGAGTATTTTCTTTAAATTTAGCTGCAAGCTCATTTTCTTTGCTTATTTTCACATGCTCTCTGTACATGCACCAAAAATACAATCATCAGTGCTTTGTTTTTAAATACAGCAGCTAGTTCCAGAATAAGCTGGTGCAAGCAAATGAAAAATCTCCCACATTTACATCAGCTGTGCAGCTGACCCACAGGCTGAAAGCAGAGCAATACCCAACACCAAGATAAAACATTGACTTTTGAAACGTCTTTTTTCCCCAGCCTTAACAACTAGTTCTAATTCAACCTTAGCACTGGAAAGAATGTCATTGTTTTAAGGAATTCTGACATAATTAATAACATATATTAAGCTTAATGCTGAGGCTGAGTTTATACACTATGAAGTCACACAATTAAAAAGAATCCCTTCCCCTACCGAGATGCCAGGGTATGTCAGTCTCCAGGTTGCAGAGCAAGACCTTTGCCAGGGCAAGTGAAGCAAATCCTTTTTTGTTTCAATCTCTTTAAATGACAGAGGTCTCTGTATTTGCATGCACACAGGGTAGGAATGGTTTCAGAATCCTGTGGGCTGTTAAATGACAACTGTTGGACTCTTCCACCCTGCCTCTGGAACTTTCTGAGCACAACAATCTCTAAGCACAAACATTCTGCAGATCCTCCTTGTCTTCTGAAGGGTTTGAGGGAGCTGTTAGGTTCAATGGTGCATTCCACCAGGTAAAATCCACCCCATTTCTTGCTAACGGTTTTTCCTGTCTCCTGTTAAAAAGTGGAGCAGAAAGCAGTTTTGGGTTGTTCACATCTGAGTCATTTCAGAGAAATCCAGCCTACAACTGCATTTCTGAGTCCATGATGATGGTGTCCCAGCATCTTGTTCTGTACTCATGTTCCCTTTAAGAACACAAGGTCTTCATATTTGTCCTCAAAGGGGAAATAATTTCCTTGCGTAACTTTTTTTTTTTTTTTTTTTAAGGAGAATGGTAACAACATTGAAAACAGTACAGAATTTCATTTTATCTTGGTAAATGCTCAAAAAATCTTACCCTTTAAAACAAATTTATAGTCTCTTCCAGCCATGGTGTCTGGAGATGCCTAAAGAATCTGCCAATGTCACCTGGACCTTAAGAACAAACACATTCATCTTGAAAGACGACAGATTAAAATAAAGGGCCAAACTCTGCTCCCACAGAAATTTACCCAGCAGAAACATTTCTAAAGCACCAAACAAACCCTGCAGTGGCTGAGTCCTCAAATATTCTGTATTAAGTACTGTCTCTAGAGAGGTGCTTAAAAATTCATAATATGGTGTATCTATTGATGTATTTAACGGAACTCTGGAGTAAGGAAGTAGAACTCTCCACCACTGTCAAGATAACACTGCCAAATTTTCCTTTGGATCTGTACACCTCCAGATGAAAACCTGAGTTCCCTAGGGGCCCAGATATTATAGTTGGAGCTGACAGCTTGGATCTCTATTGTGAGAAATTATTCATGATATTAGCAGTTCTTTCCTCTTAAGGCAAGCATGTGAAATATTACATCTTCACTCAGATTTCCTGCAATAACCTGATACATAACTCAATATTAGGAGACGTTCATCAGCAAAAACAAACGTGTAAGTGTTAGTGCAGCAGCATAATATAACAGAACTCGATACCAGGATGTAGCTGCTGAAATGAACTTGCAAAAAATAGCAACTATATAGACATTACATCAAGTGAGGAGCCTTTTAGGGAAGGCAGAGAGATACATGCACTGTGAGCCTTTCTTACTATATATCACGTCTTTCCTCTGCATGAGAGAAGTTCAGCTTCACAATAGAACTGCGCTCTCTATTGCGCTGTGAAAATATTTGCCCTTTTTTTATCTGTTACCCCAGTCTAACACTGTCAATAACCTAATTGTTGAATATATGGGAGTAAGCTGTGGGTTGCTATTGAAATGCTTCCCCTGAAGATCTGATTTTTTACATGCAAGAAACAAGAGCTTAGAGGAGTTAGAGCCCTGCTTTGGAACAAGGAAAACTCCTCCTTGGGTCATGGTTTTCTGCTCATGTGACTCCAAGCTCAGAATTTACCCTTCAGGAGTAGTGAGGCATGAGGAGAGGATATGTGCAGGGGATGTACACTACACACACCTAAAATGAAAGCAAATTTCAGTTGTAAGGGAGTTTCAGCTTGAATAAAGTGCAAATTAAATAAATTGCCATTATTCTCCACATTTAACCAAAACTAACTGTACCTAAAAGGCTCTGAATGAGGTAGTTTTTTTATAATCTCCATATTCTTATATGTTAAATCTTACTTTACCCTGAACAAATGGACAATGATGCAGTTGATGATTTGACTTCAAAACTTCTGATTCAAGTTCCTCTGTGTAATCATCTTGCAGAGCGTAGGCTCTCTCTGCTCGCTCAGGCCCACGTTATGCAGTCTTTGAAACACAAAGAGCAGTAAAGACTGAGTGAAAACCCTTCTAACTTCAACATCTGAGTGACCCCATTCTCCTCCTGAAAAGGAGATTGAGGTTTAAAAGGAAATGCTGCCCTGTGGTCTATACAATTTTAAGTAATCATAGGCATGTATAATGAGCAGCTGTAAAATCCTAACAAATTAAGCCCCTTTTCCCAACAAAAGAGGAACAGTTCTACAGTGCTATTTAATTTATATTTTTCCAGATGTGTTTGAAAATAAGGGTTATAGTTAATCGTTCCTACCTGCACTGGATAACTTTATATGGCATCTGCTTTTCAAGAATGCAGCAATCCCTTAAGTACCCAAGAAGTCTAAAGTCTCAAGAGGTCACAATGCAAAAGAGTTTGACCTGAATTAGTGCAAGGTTCCACAGCACCACCTGTAAAATCACATATTCCTGTAACTAGGATGAAGGGCAGGAGCATGAGGTCAGGAATGCTTTTGCATGGTAAATAATGCTCCAGAAAAGATGGATGCGCCAGGGATGGCAGCAGATCTGGGCTTGTTGATCTTCAACCGTGAAAGGAGGTGGGGTAGCTGTGCCTTCTTCTTCCTAAGAGGGATATTTCTTTTTCCCAGCAGGACAGTTGCTACAGCTCCATCCTGCCAGCAACAACAGCACCCAGTCCAGCACTTTGGGACTCTGGCACAGGCAAAGTGGACAAAGAGGCCCTGGCAGCCCTTGGCAGCCCTGCCATAGGCAAGTGGATGCTCTGTTGACCCCAGATGAATTCACAATACTGCTCTAAAGAGGGTAAAATTTTTTCACAAAATTACAAATGGAAAGATTGAAGAAATTCCTTATGACTTATCTTGTGGCTAGTGGCAGGAATAAAATGTGCACTTCCTGCCTGAAAGCCATGCCTTTACCCATAAGGCCACCCTCACGTCCCACTGACATAGCTGAACAATTACATTGGATGAGTCACCAGTAACTATTTATATTTGAGGATTTACAGCACTTGCTGCTAACCAGAACACAGAACTTGTGCTGGGCTGATGCAGACAACAACTTGTGGATGCCCAGGGACGGTCTCACTTGCATTTCCAATCTGTCCTCCCACACTATCTTTGTCATAGGGCAACAAGTAGCACAGTGGCATTTTTATGTGTTGATTTTTTTCCCCACCCACTCTGATTTCCGCCTCCAATTTGACCTTTTGTTTGCCAGAGATGTCCACTGGAAAGGCAATTGTGTTACCACATCACGTTAAGACCAAACATTTTGATGGGCAGAAGTTCCATGGTCCCCAAGACCCTTTTCTACATATTTTCTACTACAGCTCAAAAGGGGAGCTGAAAGGTTTGCACGGTCCATTGTATTCAAAAAGATCCCATGGATTCTTGCAACCTTTTGGTCTACACAGAATTAAACTGGCAAAATATGTATTTGCACAGAGTACACCTTTGGGTGCTGTAAACCTGAATAATATTCTGTAATTCCCATCCACTGGCAATACAGTCCTCTCCCAGCAGGGAATTCACTATGGCCTTTGCAGATTAGGTTAAAAAGTCCAGATTCAAATGGAAGAATAAATAATTGAGCATTATTTTAAAAGCTATAATAAGGCTATAATCGATTATTAAGGTAGGTTTAATACATGGTGATTCAGTTGCTAGAGTCCAACAGGTTTCATTTAACCAGAGCTCACAAACATCTATTACATTTCCTTTTCACGTGCTTATAACCATCTATAATAATTATGTATGTAACACACTCATAAATCCACTGACTCTATATTAAACCCCTCTGAACCCTTTCTAAGTGGAATCTTAATACAAAGGGCGAGAAAGGTACTCCATTATGGAAATAAACCCAGATATTAAGAAACATCCAATGTTAACAATTTCAAGCACACACGAGAGAACGTTTTGCCAGTTGTGTGCAACTATGTGTGCAAAATGTATTCTAATGAAATTGGGAGAGAGATCAATACAGATATTCTGAAAACAGTGAACTGTAGAGCAGTAGATATCTACATGCTGCCCTATTAATATCTGCCTCACTGCACATGCCTATTAATATGTGGCTTATTTTTGTTCTTTCAAACAAATTAGCTTTTCCAGTTTGGTTGGGGTGTTTGTTTGTTTGTTAGTTTGTTTGTTTTACTTCAAAACAATAATGAAAACATAGATGTGTATTTCTAAACACAAGTCAAGGTTTGTTACAAATCTTTCTCTTCACTGCAGCCCTTATCCTGAGAGTGAAATTCGAGCACTTTGTAGTAAAAGCACAGCACTGTCTTGGAAAAAAGTTTGCATGGCAGCAGCCACACTGCTTTAATAAAATGCAAATTTTGTCTCTCCCACATGCAAA
Organism: Hylia prasina; assembly: GCA_013397195.1. Taxonomy (NCBI): domain Eukaryota; kingdom Metazoa; phylum Chordata; class Aves; order Passeriformes; family Sylviidae; genus Hylia; species Hylia prasina. Next base: position 268,644 of record VYXD01013641.1, on the reverse strand, counting down.
TTTATTTTTTCCCATAGATTTCAGTGGCCAGAAGCTCTAGCACAATTTGAGTATTTTGAAAAGAAACGAATAGATGGAGTAATGCAAAAATGAAGCACTTAGACCCTTTTGCATAGGTTTGCACACTGGATTGTCTGCAGAGGCATTTCTCAACCTTTCTGACTTCCTGAGGAAGGAAAAGAAGGAGGCATTTTCATTTTTCAGAGATGCATTTATACTGTATAATCCTATGCAAGGATCACCTCATCTTGATTGTTTAATCATTTCTATAAAACAATGCAAATGGAAGGCAAAGTTATTTTGATTCACCACAGGCTGAAAGGCCTTGGCTGAGATTTCATAGCAGACAATGGAAGAAAGACTGCAAAGAGATAACAAAGAAAACATGATTAAATCACTGAAGTGACATAAAATCAATAGAAGGAGGCAAGGATCAATAAGTCTTTGCTCTGAGTAAGAGTCAGTAGCTCTTGTACTCATTTTCAGATTTTTCCAGGATTATTTCCTGTTTGATTTGTATAGTCAGAGACTTTCTTTACAATACTGTTCTTTTAGCATTTTTGTTAAGATTATTCTTTTGTAGGTATTTGTTGCCTAATTCATTATCCACATTGGTTTCATTTGTGCTGGCTTATTCAGACAGGAGCCAATGACTAATCACATAATAACAACATAGAGCAATTATTTAAGAAAAGTTAATGTAAATTCATAGCTATAGTAAAAGAGAATTTTCAGATTTTCATAGCTGCCTAGCAGGTTTCATCTAGTTCTTCATTTATTGTGTCAGTTCACAGTATTTGTTGCTAAATATCCAGAAGACAGCAACAGTTCATTAAATACAGACATTCCAAAACGGAGCACATGAAGCAGAGACATTCACTGCCATGGAATTCAGAAGGATCTATTGAATTTGAAAGAGGAAGAGGACCAGACAAATTGCATTTTGCAAATTGCCTGAGTTTTGCAAACCCATCACAGACCTGGAAGCCTATTTCTCAAGTTTTCCTAAAAATGCCTGTTACAAAGCAGCCCAAGCTTATACAATATTCCAGCAGAAAAAAAGCCTGTACAAATGCAGACCCACAGCACCACCGACTCATCCCGTGGTGCATTAAGGAGAGAATATAAGTGGTCCTAGTCCTGGGTTAACAACTAACACAGTGCTAAGCCCCAGTCCCTGAGAACTCTCCCTATATCTGATTGCCACCGGGTCTAAGGATGGAACTTCCCAAGTATTGTGCCCCACGCTTTGGTGTCAGTGGAAAGCCCTAAGGTGGTTGTGCAACATCCACAGACCCCAAAACATCAATGTCAGCTTTCATAACTATCCTCTGGGGGGTTAACTTACTGTACCAGCAGCTTTGATAGTTTAAAATTCATCAGTCAGGCTACAGAAAACACAAGTTTGGATTGCAAACCTCAGCAGATAAAGAAAAAATTATTTTTCTTTGAAATCTAATGCTTTTTATCTTAGGTTTCATTCTAGTCTGCTTTTCCTTTGGATCATCAGAGTTTATTTAGGACAAGGGATAAACTCAAAGAGGCAGGCTTTGATTAGATATTAAAAAGAGATTCTCTGCTGTGAGGGTGGTGAGGCCCTGGCACAGGTTTCCAGAGAAGTTGTGGATGTCCCATCCCTGGAAGTGTCCAAGGCCCGGTTGGAGGGGCTAGGAGCAACCTGGGATAGTGGAAGGTGTCCCTGCCCATGGCAGGAACTAGATGATCTTTAGGGTCCCTTCCAACCAGAATCATTCAATAATTCTATTATTATTTCTTCCTTATAAAGGTAGGAAAATTATGAAATGCTTACCTGGATGACTCTCTTAGCTGGTATTTAAAAAACCATCAAACCCCAGTGCAGTTTCAATGTTTTGTCCATAGTGGGACCAGGAGTTTGTCCCAAAGACTTGGTAAACTCAGGGTAGTTGGTAAGGTCAAAATGCTTTATGTCCTAGGAAGATTTTAGCTCTTACATTTAAAACCTCTGAAGAACCACCTCAGCTCATTTTAATGTCCTTCTCCCACAGCAAGAATTGAAAGGGCTTCACTTCACATACAGCAGTTCGAAGTGGGAAAAACACCATGATCGAGAGGCACCCTCAGTAGAATTTGGTTCAATAAAGACTAGTATATTATTATATAGTTACTATAAACCAGATTGTGAAAATATTATATGTAATATGTTATATATCATTATATATAATGCACATTATAATATAATTATATGTATAATATTACCACTGACAAACATCTTGTTAGATCTTGTAATCATTTCACAACATTTCCTTTCCAATCCATGCCCAGTGCTAAATATGGTTCAGAAAAACTCTACAGGAGACATCAACAACTGTCAAATTTTGTTCTTTGGAAGCTCCCCAGAAAAGAGTGTACAGGTTGCCAAGGTTCAGAGGAGCTGAGCAGTCATTAACTTCATAGATCCTTCCCATTCAAGCCTATTCTTCTACAAATTAAAAAGGCTTCTGAGAGTGGATAATATAAATACGGTATAAATATGATACAGGGAATACTTAATACAGCTTAATACTTAATACCTACATTAGAAACAGGGATGCATCTTTAAAAGCACAGTTTCTTGGTTTTGATTTTCTTACCTTGTAAATAAAGTGAAAGATTCATGTATGTATTTTGGGGTATATAAAGCTCCTTCTAGTGGTCCTCTAAAAACAGAAAGAGAGGAAAGAGACATGACTCCAGCATCTCCACTGTTTAGACAGGACATTAGTATTTGGCAGGGATATAACAAATTACACCAACCTGTGTGAAATCCCTATGGCAAGGGAAAATATAGGATTGGGAGATTTCAGCAGCAGTCAACTAATGGAAAACTCAGGCTATTTGTGCCTTTTTGGTCTGTCTGCAGATCAGAAATGTCCATATGCCCTAGCAACAGCACATCGCTAGCTGCTGTAACTGCCAGGGATAAAAATTGATCCCTGTAGATGACAAGGCTGGAATAACGTTGGGTGAACAATATGGGACTGGGTGGTGGCAGTGGCCTCTCAGGACTTAACAGGATACACCAGCAAAGGGTCAAGCAAAATCTGAATTCAATGTGGCACACCAGCCCTCTCACCTCTGGCCCTCCCTATCAGTGGGAAAATTATTCAGTGGCCAACACAGCTGGACCCATGAGACAGAAGGAAAAGTGATGAGTAAGATGATGGGGTTTTGATAGACTCAGAAAATTCTAAATTATTTCACTTTGAAGTGTGTAATAGGCAACATGCTATATGAAGAGCTGTACAACTTCATTTCACTGACAGTGGAACAATTCCTGAACAGTGTGGATTCAAACACCAGAGAGGTGTGATGGTGTAACACCACTGGGCAAACACAAAGGTTCAGATGGATCCCTGGACTGTCTGCACCTGCTTGTTCCTCTCACACCTTGCAAACACAACCAAAATTGTTTATATCTTGTCATATACAATAAAAGTTAGGGGCATTTTGAAGGCAATATTTTTCATGTGTAGGCAGCAACATCTCAGGCCAATGCCATACTGGGAAATGCTGCTACACTGTAAAAATGGAAATAGAATATTTGAGGAAGGTAGCCTGGAGAACCTTAAAATGGCAGCAGATGTTTTCATTGTGGTATTAAAGTTATTCTCCCCTTCATGAGGATTTACTTGCATTACCCACAGGATTCACATTGCTACTTCAGCAAGGAGCACTCTGTAGCACCCCAGCTTGTTCCGTTGGTCCACAGTTCTTCTGACAGAACACAAGAAAAAAGTCTTTCTCTCAGCTGAACACATGACAGGCATATAGATATTGGAAAAAACAATCTGTAACTGTTCAGGAGTGCTAGGCTCGTATAGTCTAAAATTTTCCTCCTGTAGATTATGCTGAAAATACGGATTTCTACATGTTTCTTTTTTTTCTTTGTAGTATGAAAAGGGAAAAATAAACCCAACTATTTGTTGATTTTTAATTTTTTTTCCAAAACATACCATGCCTTAGTCTTTTATAGTTTTCTGTGATAAACAGACAGTACCTTCAAGGTGGAAGTTTTCATTTAACTTGTTTTTAATTGCAATCAGAAGTTTATAGTCCAACTATATATAACCCCATAAATCATCATTAAAATGCCTCCAGTCATGAAACAATGACGAGAACAATAATCACAAAAGTGAGAGATTTACACTCCAGCTGAGACAATAGCACAAGAAAGCAAATGTTTGCACTCTTCAAGAATATCAGTGTCGTTTATAAAGTATGAGTAATAAAATCAATACAGTTGATATTAATCAGTATCTGGGTGGACCTTGTTCTTGTACTTAAGATAGGCCTTCTGATAAGATAGTTAGCTATTTGTATTCCTTTTCAGTAAATTAAAATACGTTTCCTTGAAGATATAACTTGCCAGCTATAATAATGTGCCATTATGCTGATGATTTACAAACATATTGTAAAACACAGCAATGCAACAGCTGTGGAAATAAAATGATCAGCCTTCCACCTCTCTGCTACATCGGGTCAAACCTCTTATTTGCCTGTAATGACAATAAGGAATAAATAAATAGCCTGATATGTGATGAGGGGGGTGAGGCTGGCTATTCTTGAGAATGTGCTTTGCATGGCAATCAATGATGTGTAGTGAGGGAGCACATTTAACCACTCACTATTTATAGGACATGGAGAAGCTGTCTGTTCCAGAGACTCTTACCTAAGCTGAACTAGAGAGGCACTTATAAAATTGAATCTGCTGCTCAGAGCTTGGGCTCTGCTGTAAATTACAATCCATAGTCCTGCCCGGCTGCTGAGCCATGGTGAGCTCACCAAGCAGCTCTGAAGCCATTTGTGTGCTTTTTATGCAACTGTGTAAGATGCACACAGGAAATAATAATCAGGAGGCAGTGAAACACATCACAGAAAAAAATATTTAGCAAGAGCGGCTTCTGAAAGGATGTATTACTTTGTCTTTGCGGTGCACTCCTGGCTCAGCAGTCCTTCTGCAGTCTCATATTAATGTTGGTAATATTAATCCAAACTCATACCATTGTTATGAAGAAAAGAGAGGAACTGATTCTTTGCAGGTCAGAATCTTTCTCTCTGTTTTCCCTCTGATTTGTACCTCTTTTATGGGGCGTTGTCACACTGTGACATTTGCAGGTCACAGTAGCATACACTGGGTGTAACACCTATTTAAGCTTATCTGCAGAAAAGAACCTGGCAATGATCTACCTGGAGCTCTTTTACTGCTGAAGATGATCCAGGTTTTCTTTTCCTTCCTTACCACTTACCCATGGCACGAAGTAAATACTAAACCTACCTTGCTGAGACTGTGTTTTGCAGGAAAGGGGCTGAAGGTCCAAGGTCAACAGAACACAACTTCCTCCATAACAATGGAATTATTTGGGCTTTTCCATTGGCTTACAGGGAGCAGGTTTTGATCCCCAGTCAGCGCCACAAATAAATCTGAATAATTGAGCTGCACAGTGAGACACCCAGCACATGCAGTAATTCAGGTGGCTAACGAGCTGCAGCAAATTATACAAGTTTGGGTCCAAAATTAAATTTGCATTATTGCTGTTAAAATTGATCAGGGAATGCTTTATTCAATACAGTTAAAAGTCTCATAATCGTCCTTGCATACTTTCTACCTTTTGATTAAAGTCACTAAGAACTACCCTCATTGTGCAGGGCCTGGCAAAGTAAAACTAAAATATTAAAAACTGTTTTGCCTGCCAAGCACAAAGAAGTGTTAAGCTGGCAGATCTTGGAGCCTGCCAGAACCTCATGATTTTAGTGCTTGTGTTTGTCCAATAAAAATAATTCTGAACATTTCAGATCTCAACACAGCAACCGTGGCATAAAAATAGAATGCTTTAGGATATCAGTTGTGCAGGCAGACATGCACTTTCACAAAAACCAGCTACATCCCACAGAGCTGGGACTGCTCCTGGAAAAAGTTCATACTCATCTGAGTCCAGCAATCCAGAACAGAGGCTGCTAAAACACTGACCTCAGTAGCGAGATTGTCTTGTCTCAACCCACCAAAATGGAAAATATTGTAGATCTGGGGAAGCACTGATTCAAAGTAGGAGCTGGCATGGGTGACTTAGAAAGAAAAGAGGATGGCCTTTCTTTAATCCTCAGAACTATAAATCTTAGAGCAGGGCACCTTTGTTGCTGGATACATGTGTACACACACATGCAAAATGCATCTTATAACCCTAGAGGTGCTCATGTAATCTTTCTCTTCACTGCAGCCAAAGATTTGTTCTTGCAGACAGATAGATTTAGTGTTGTGATTGTTGTTGTTGGTTTTTTCTCTGTAGACAAAGATGTGCTTATCTTGGACCACATTTTTCTCTATACACAAGTCAAGTCTTATCCAGGTAAGATAATCAAAATAAAATCAAATGGACAAGAAGTTATAATCTGGCTGACAAATCAGGTTTGACAAATCCAGCATTATGTCTGTGAGTAGGAAAAAATACCTCAGAGGTCTTTCCACCAGAAGTATTTTCTCTGGAATAATTCTGCAGCAGGATCACTGGCAGGTTTCTTCTGAGCTCCCTCTAGTGAACCCAGTGACCAGCTCCTGCTCCCTCCCACTGAGACACCCTCAGCCCAGGCCATGTTTATAACAAATTGATATTTTCCTTTAACGCAGACACTCCTTGCTTGTAGACATGGTTATTATTTTTCTCCTGAGTCACTGATGGAAGAAGATGAGGCTTTGGGAAATTAGGGGCAGGATCCACTTATCACCCCTCTATCTGTAGCCCATGAGAAGTTCTATATTTACCATAAACCAGTTGTCTGGGCTCCACCTATAGTCAGCATGGAGAGACATAAATACCTCCAGGAGGCCATTCATTGCTGTCTATCTCTTTTCACTGGCAACAGGGGACTCCAGATAGCCCAGTTTTAGATAAGATAACTAAGTGTCAAAGGGATAGAATTAGGTGAGATGAATCCCTTGTGATTTGATTTCTCCATTATGAGGTCCTTCTGTTACTCTTGTTTAAACATGTTCTTCTTTTTAAAGAAACCCTTGTTCCTAGCTTCATTTTAGAATGGTGACCAATTTGGTTGAACAGAGCAGAAGCAGAGAAACCTTCTGAGAATGATGAACCCAGCAGCATTCCAAAGCAGGCAGTAGGGCACCCACAACTCTCTCCAATGGAAAATAACTCCTGGATGTAAATGCTGAGCATTTGAGTCCACTGCAAGTTCAGACAACCTTTGAACCATTGACGTAGAAGTGTAAATTCCCCACGAATTAAGCAAATAGTTGCTGGGGTGAGTTCATCCTCTCTTCTTCTGTGAGACATCCATAGGAAAACATTTTCTTGAATACTTTTACACTGTCACAGATTGGGTTTCTACATGAAGAAATTCATTAAAATGTGACTCTGAGAATAGAAACAAACTGATTATTAAAGGCTGAAATGCAACATCACCCAAAGGCACTGACTGTAACTGAGGTGCCATTGAGCCAGGGAGTGTGTAAATACCTTGGGGCCAGACTCATGTAGTTTTGATCCCATTGGACAATCCCAAATAGCCTCACAGAAGCTGATGGGATTGCTCAAGGAGTATGTTACTCAATGGGAATAGAACCAAATTTGGTTTGCCCTGAGGATCTTGCAAGAGCAAAGAATACGAATGAAATACTTGGTCCTATTACAGACAGGAGTAAAGAAAACAAAACAAAACAATTAATTTCAAAGAGCCATACTTGACCCAAAGTATAGGCAAAGAGAGTACACATCATCCATCTGCTTGATGCGACATGTTTGTCATTCCCAACAAAAGAAACAGAAATGTGCAAAATTTGTGGGAAACATGCAACCAAAATGTCTATAAATACTATTACTGACAACCATATAGATACACACATACATCCATTGTACACTTCTCCTTCATTTTGCTTTCTAACTTGAAAATATGCATTACACAGTTTAGTTAGGTCACATGACACAGCATTATTCACTTTCTTGATGGCATAAACCTAGTGAGAAACTGTTTTAATCTAAATACTTTTCCATTGAAAACCTCCAGTTACATGAAAAGAGTGGTTGTAAAAAAGTCCCACTTATTTAGTGACAACACAAGGCCAGAGAGGAGATTCTGCTCAAAAAAAGCTGTGTTTGTATGTTTGTGAGAAAGAGGGACTAAAAGTCTTAATACCCCAATGGCTAAGACATAATGAGGGATTATTATTATTATTATTATTATTATTATTATTTTTAAAAAAAAGTGGATACCATCCCCATGGTGATGAATTATTTATTCAAATGATCAAATTCTCATAGGAATGACAGGGAAAATTCACTCCTTGAAGAGTATTGGGATTAGGACACAGGCTGGAAACATGGGAAACACTATCCTCAGCCTCCGCCCTCCAGCAAGCAGAGCAAGGCCATCCTGCAGTCCTTTGCATCCCAAGTGCAAGTGGAGACTGTTGTCAAGCATATTTCCTGCTGAATTTTTTTTTCGTTTTGGTTTATGTTTGTGGAAAGTCTGCTAGCCTAATGCTTCAAGGGGTTCAAGTTCTTTTTACACTTTATGGTGGGGAAAAATTCAGTCCAAGTCCAGCCACTGAGGACTCACATCATTCAGATATTTGGGTTCACATCTGTTCAGGAAGCCAGCAAAATTACTGAATTTTGGAAGGAAATCAGGAAACTTTTAATATCGTTCCTTTCAGAAAAAAACAGCTCTAAACTCATCTATGTACAGACGATTTCCTCATTTAAACCTTCAACAGGACAGGTAGAAGCAGGGCCCAGGGGTGAGCAATACCTACTCTAAGTCATGGGGTGGGGAAAGGACAGAAGTGCACTACTCCAGGAAATGCCTGGAAATGCTGGGAGCCCTTTGAATCTGATCACTGCCTGATTGCACCACTGCACACGCCAAAAACCACCCTGGCTCTCAAAGAGAATGATGCAACTCTGTGTGAAAGCTAAAAAGGTACTCTCTAATCCTTCTCTAGGTTAAAATGTCAGGATTCTTAAAGGAAGTTTGCTGAATATTATCATTCTAACAGGCCCTGTTACCTGTGAAATAGATCATTCAAAGTGGAAATAGCCAGGTGCCGGGAAAAAACAGCTTTCCACATCCTGTATGAAATCCCCTTCACTGAAAATCAACCAAATAATTGTGGGTAAACAGAAATATAAACATAAATAATAATCCATAAGTATAAACATAAATATAACTAACAACGGTAAACAAACATAAACATAAACATAAATATAAATAGCTCTTCTATTTTAATGTTCCTGCATTTTGCAGCATTCACCCAGTATTCTGCAGGTCATGAAGAAGATAAAGGTGTTTGAACACTACCAAGAAGCTGGGGACAAGCTGGGAGTGAGATACAGATGTGAACTCTGTGTGTATGTGTGCATCTACACCCATTACACATCAAAATCTCATAGAGTTTGGAACGTTCTTATCTCAGTTCTATTCTTTAACACAAATAAAGAATTTCAGTCAATGGTAGCATAAAAATTATGACAGATTACAGATTTAGATTCATAAACTGGGAAGTTACTGGAGGCATTAATCAGGAACACAGCAGGGGAACACCTAGAAAGCTATTGTTTAATTAAAGATAGTCATAACTACAGAGAAATCATGTAAGGACATCAGGATTCTCGACTTCTGGATATTACACCACAAAAAACCCCTAAAGTTATACACAAATGATTGAAGGGCGGGTCACTCTATTCATAAGGAACTGGTCTATAGTTCAAGTTAATGTAAGATCTGGTCAGGATAGGAGGGGAAAACTGAAAAGGATTAGTGTATGGGTGATCATTGCTCAAATTGTTATGCCAGTGACCTTAAAGAAACAATGAACCAGGCAATTAAAGTAACCAGATTGTACCTGCACGGAAAGACAGTCATTAATGAGGACTCCAAAACTGGGCTGAATTCACTGGATTAAGAACATGTGATGAATGAGACTAAACACTACAGAAGATACAGACTAAATAAGAGAAAGTAATACTAAGAACAAGAAGTATTAAAGAGAATACTTTAATACTTCAATCCAGGTGACTTTTAATGCTGCCTTCAGTGGCAGCACCTGTTGGAGCAATCCCATCTCAGACAAAACAGCACCACGTTGCTGTAGTGATTGGCGTCTCCAGAGTCAAGTTTAGAGACTGAATCCTACAGGAAGTTGGATAATCCTGAAATGGAAAGTAAGACAAGAATGTGTTTGTGTGTGTGTGTGTGTGTTTGTGTGTGTGTGTGTGTGTGTGTGTGTGTGTGTGTGTGTGTGTGTGTGTGTGTGTGAAATAAATCTACGTAACTCCAAGACTGCAAATCAAAGGAGAGAGGGTTCTGACAGAACAAATGTTCTACAATAGTAGAGTTTGTAGAGATATAGAAATATGTACAGGCCCTGGAGCTCTGCCAACTTGAGACACAGACACAGCAGTGACCACTAAAGTGGCTGATGAAGTCTCAAACCAAAGGGGAAGTTGTCACATCTATTGTGCAAATCACTTCTGCACTTGAGTGACAGTAATACCCTTTCCCTGTTGTGTTTGTTCCAATAACAAGGTAGAGAGCTGTTTGTGATTTCACATTTTAACATGTCTCAAAAAACTGGGACCATGATTTCAGTGATGATTTGTGGTTGCCATTATAACAGAAATCATAATGACAGAAATAATAATAACAACAGCAACAATAATAGTTATTTTCATTTTGAAAGGGTGCAACAGAAAGAGAAGCAATCCAGGGCACCCACAGCAATACTTAGATTCAGGAAGTTTGTCTGCACCAACATGTTCAGAGAGTATTATTCACATTCATTATAAAGAAAAGTACACCTATGGCACATGAAAGCCTGGTTCTGTGTCTTTAAACTGGAAACTTTCTTTTGATATTTAAGGTAAGGTTCTGAGGATGAGAGAGAGTATTAGAAAGCTCTAAGCATACTGGGGGTGACAAATGCCAAGAGAGTGTCTCCATTTTTGATGGACCTTTCTTGAAGACAAAATCTTGAGAAGACAAAGCTGACAGTGACTACTGAAGACATCCTCACCCAGACTTCATTTTGCAGAGCAGTTGTAAACAGGAGTTATAACTCACAACTCAGGACAGATCCAGATGGGCCCTTTGGCTTCCTTCCATAACAAAATCTTTAATTTTCCTAAAGAAAATAACAACTCTATGCACATGCTGCTTACTTCAGAGCAAAACTTGGTTTACAATCTCAAGCAGTTTAAGGATTAAAAAGTTTAGTCTATCTCAGCAAATGAATTTATCAAAGTGCAGGGAGAATCAAGCCTTCAGGTAAACAGGAGCATTTGCCAAGTGGAAATCCCAGCTCTTTGTATATTTAGTAATGAGTGAAGATAAGATTTCTTTTTTTGACAGCATGATGGATACAATCATAAAAGGAATCATGCTGCTGTAACAGAGTATACTTGAAGAGTGAATTTGAAGGCTGTGTCTTTATTCCCAAACACATCTTACCTTTCTTTTATTTAGAGTACATGAAAGCTAGATTTTTTGGCATGTGAAGATGTTAAAGTTTTGTTGGTTTTTTATTTTTTTCTTTACTTCCCACACCCCAATATGGATGTGTTATGTTTAATTGTCAAACTCAGATCTGCTTCCCAGTTCAATAATCACTGACTCATTTAGGCATATTTATTTAATTTTTTTAAATAGATAGAAAGGTACAGTAAGCAAAGAAACACAAGATCTCAGATGAACACGAGCTCATAAATTGTTACATGTGATTCTGCTACTGTGGGTTAAAGGAGGGGGCAGCACCAAGAATGTGGTGAAACCAGCTGCTTTGAACCCTGGTATTTCAGCATAAAAGCCACAAATCTTCCATAGATTAAAAATGAAATTAGTTTATTGGTCTCAGCATGTTACATTTTGGATGCTTAGCCATGTCACAAAATGAATCAGATCTGATGTGACTGACAGTCTCTGCACAGAGAAAAACCTCATAGCTGCTGGCCACTCATGACTGAAATCTAATGACCCAGCTCTGCTGGAAAGCTCATGCAAAGAGAAATTCTGCTGTACTTCACTCAAGAGACAGAGCACCAAGATGACTATCTTATTTGTCTTAGCATTCACCCAAAGCTTGAAGGTGCTTAAAAACTCACAAGGAGGACAAAACTAAGCACAGGTTCCAAAAGTGTGGCGGGCATTTATCTTAAGGGGTGCTTTAATAATTCTTGTGAGATTCTCTTTTCCCTCAAAAATGTGCTGAGGACAGCCCAGGGGACACTACTCCATAACATTAAGCTCATGAATTCCACAAGTAACAGAGGTATATTCCAGCTCATCTTCTTCTTGGATCCAGGATACATCAAGAGATTCCAGGAGAAAGGAGATCAAAGTGTGAAAACAGCTTACGCCACAACACATTCTCAGTGACAGTCTCCTGTTCCATGATTAGTCTCAAAATGAGTTTGTGAAGATGAAATTATAATTTTAGCTGATTTCATCAGGCCAAGAGTCCAACTTACCTACCTGGGAAAAGATTCCTGGGGCCACTGACAGCTGTGTCTGGCTGTCTGTCCATGGAGGGAAGGAGGCCTCATCCAAGCCAAGACATGTCCTTCCACACTACTTAGATCATGCAACAGACATTTGCAAAGTTGAACACGTGTTTAACCTCTTAATCAAAAGTATATACAGGACCCCAACATAAAATAAGTTCATAAAATCCTTAAGGTTGGAAAAGACCTCTAAGATCATCAAGTCCAAAGAAAGACCTGCACCTTCACACCAAACACAGTCCCAGCTGAGATCCTTCTCAGTCTGGTACTTGACAGTCTAAAAATAAAGAAAATATTGTCATATAGCAGGGGTAAATTCTCCTTCTCACTCTTCAGCTGAGAATGAGTAAGTAAAGGGTACCATTCTGAAAGAAAAAACAGACATTTCTGATCATATTACTTTTTAAAATTACTTAAGTTGATGTTCTCTGCATTTCTCAGCAAGGAAGAATAGAACAGTGTTCTCAGAAAAAAAAAAAAATCTGAACAAGCTGGACAGTAACTTTTCATTCATAAATCCATGAGGAATCAGCCACAAAGGTAGTCATTGCAAAGGCTGTTGCCTGCAGACCTCTGTTTCCCCAGGAGAATCGGTGAAGGAGGAGACACAGTTAAGATCAGAGCTAAGAATACTGGTGGCATCTCCAGCACTGGCAAGAAGATGGTTTCTAATTGACACCTAATAGGTGTTAGACAAATTGTCTTGCCTAAAATGTGATGAATTGGGAGATTTCAGTCATTCTGATAACAACTTGAGAAAGGAAGGACTGGAGATGAACTTTTTCATTTAATCGAGAATGAAAAAATTTCCTGTCACAATATTTTTAGTCATGTTTTTTTAAAAAATTATCAGAGAAAAGTTGTTAGGTTTCTATGTCAAGAAAAAAATGTAGATTTTGATCAAAAATGTCAATGGTTTTACTTCTTAGAAACATGTCTTTATAGTTTATGTCTGCATTTTAGAAGGATTATCTATTTTTTCTGGGAACTCTTTATCAGATTCGAAAATAAATTATTTGGAGAGGAGATATTTATGATCTCTCATAAACTCTATTAGCCTTCAACAAGTCTCTTGGGGCATTCTTTGGGCTGTGCAGCTACAGAAAACCTGGTCTAATAGAGTCCTACTCAAACAGGTTTGTTCAGAGAGGTGTCCACTCATTCTATATATGTTCCCACAAAGTGGTCTGCTCACAGTGAGATGAGTGGTTTGAAGAAAACACTGGATTTTCTTTCCATTCTGGAGAGAAACAGGTTCCCTGATATTTTTGTTTTCATCTCCCTTGCTCTCAGCCCTTAAAGCTTTTTTGTTCTGTAGAAAATCATGAATAACTTATATCTGAAATACTGTGGCATAGATCTCAGAAACTATGTAGTCTTTTAAGAAGGCCTCTCCAAATTCAGGGGATTTTATGGAAGTAGAGAGTACAGATGCTTTGCTCTACCTTCTTTGAGCTTGTCAATGCATTGCACTGACAGAACCAGAGGCAACTATTTGAAATCATATAGTCTGTGAATATGCCAGATTAGACTCTTTCTCTTATAATTACTGACAATACATGAACCAAACATGACTTCTATGGAGTAATTCCAGTGCATTCTCCCAATACAGATCAGGAATGGTGTTGGTAATACCTTCTTTTGAAAAATATGGGTCTATAACCTTCATCAGGAAGTTGCATACCTTCTTTGGGGAAGAAAAAGATTGTACAGAAACTCCAAGAGTCTGAGGAACATACAGAAAAACACTTCAAGACTCCTCTAAGAGGACTGAATGGTCAGCAGTTAGCTGTGAAGGACCTGCTGATGGGGAACCTGCAAAGAGCAGAAAGGGGATGTTGCAGTTCCCTCTTGGTGAAGCACAGCAGATGATGTACAGTGTTGTAGCCAGTGACTCTAATATGTACTTGATCCAAAATCTGCATTTTTAATAGTGAAGCCATGAATAAGTGTGATTATACTGCTGGACACACAATAGGTAAATATGAATGTGATCCTGATCTGGGATCAGGAATCAAAGTTAGACAAACTTCTTGGGATCATTTCTTATTTCATGTGTTAAGCATAATCAGAGAGGTTTTTAAGCAGCAGATTTGAAGGTTCTAACATTTTTAAACTTTAGAGGAAAAAAAGGCCAAACAAGAAATATTCTGTCTTAAATTCAGGGTGAGAGAGCGATTTAGCATATTAAAAGGACTAGGATTAGAACTAGTAACACAGGGCTTTCCAGCATCCCAGCCAGCTGGACATGGCTTTGCAGGTCTCAGTATGTGTGGATCACAACAGGAGTATGTAGGTATAAACAAAGACAGAATTTAATTACAAGTGCACACTTTTTATTGCACAATGGTCTTTCAAAAATGCCTACATGAAGTAGAACCGTGACTCTGAGTTTGATCATTTGTTGGAGGCTCTTTGTTAAACAGAATGTGTGCAGTATAACACACAGAATACGCTGACATCTTATGGGTCTGACATTTACTAAGGTAATAAATTAAAGTAATTATGTTAATGTATAATAAATGCATTCGACAGGAAATAAAAACTGCATCGTGCAAGAAGAAAAAAAATCTTGTTTTTCTAAGTGGCTGTCATACATAACATTAAGATCTTAGCAGAGGTTTTTTGGAGGCTGATAATATAAGCATAAATTGAAATAATCCTTATTTCTAGAGAAAATAATAGTGAGCTTCAGGACATCTGATTAGAAAATGTGAATACAAACTAAAGGTATCCATTTTCTGCATTGTATTTGTGACTTGAAAAATAAAAGATGTGGAGTTTTTACTTCTTTCCTCTGTAGGACTTGCCATTCACAGCCTGATTCTTGGTTCACCAACTTGGGCAACATTATACTACCTGAGTGACATTTTTAAAATCCTCCTATGGATCTGTAGGATTCAAGGAAGTGCTGTGGTGGCAAGGCTGAATTAGTCACCACACTGCATCTCACCTACCATAATGAGCCACTCAGGCTGTCCCAGCTTCCTGCACCTACAAGCAACCTGAGCTTGCCTAGACTGTTCCACACCATCCAGCTGGGCTGGTGGATGAGAGTCTGGACATGACCCAGCCCTGTGCCCTTGCAGCTCAGAAAGCCAGTTGTGTTCTGGGCAGCATCAAAATTACTAGGTTGGGTGTTAGAAAAAGGTTCTTCACCCAGAGGGTGGCTGGGCACTGGAACAGGCTCCCCAGGGCAGTGGTCACAGCACCAGCCCAGCAGAGTTGAAGTGTTTGGACAATGCTCTCAGGCACAGGGTGGGATTCTTGGGGCTGCCCAGTGCAGGGCCAGAGACTGGACTTGGATGATCCTTGTTGTTCTCTTTGAACTCAGGACATTCTGGGATTCTGTGGAAAAGAAGGGTGTTCGGCTGGTTGAGGGAAGTTGAGGGAGGTGATTCTGCCCCTCGGTTCTGCCCTCATGAGATTCCCACCTGCAGTGCTGTGTTCAGCTCTGGGGTCCCCAGCATAAGAAAAACATGAATTTGCTGTTGCAAGTCCAGAGGAGGCCACAAAGATGTTCAGAAGGCTGGAATATTTCTCCTATGAAGACTGAGGGAGTGAACATTATCCAGCCTGGAGATTTGAAGGCTCCAGGGACACCTTATAGCATCTTCCAGTACCTCAGAGGACCCCATGAGAGCTGGACAGGGACTTCTGACAGGGGAATGGAGGGATAGGGCAAGGAGGAATGGCTTCAAACTGAAAGAAGGGAGGTTTAGATCTTAGGAGGAAATTCTTTCCTGTGAGCATGGTGAGGCACAGACACAAGTTGCCCTAAGAGTTTGCAGATACCCCATCTCTGAAAGTGCCCAAGGCCAGGTTGGATGGGGCTTCGAGCAACCTGGTCTGATGGAAGGTGTCCATGCCCAGAGCAGGGGAGTCAGAACTAGATGGCCTGTAAGGTCCCTTCCAACCCAAACCATTCTGTGGTTCTGTGATAAACCTATCTTGTACATTTGCCATGACTGAGCGTGTCCTCTCACAGTGACTTGTGAAGCTGTCACAATTCAATTTTGTGCCAGAGACTGCAGATGCACAATTCATTGCTTAAGAAGGACCACTGTGCTGCCAAATCACCAGGAGTCTTTAAAACCTTTTCCCTCTTGGTTCCAGCCAAGTTCAGAGAATACTGCTGGCGGAACCTTAAAATGATTATTTACACAAAAAGGTGTTTAAAGGGAGAATTTTCTCCTGGCTCCAAATAATTAATGGAATTTTCTTTCAAAATTACTAAAGCTCACACATCATTTAAAATTGTCTACTCAGCATGCATGATACGCCAATTATGTAAGTATCCAGTCCTGTTTGAATCACTCTGAATATAATTGTCTCAGCAATATCTAGAGATTAATTTGGCCAGAAAGCTTTAAAATGTATGGATGACACCTTCAGCTAAGGCAAGAGAGGCATTTCTCCCACTGCATCCTATCAGGAGCAGCTGAGGACTTTTATGAAGTTGCATTTTGCTACATCAGCATGGAAATCTTATTATGCCTCATTCTGTAAACTGTTTTACTTACTTTAATGGGTCTTCATACAGATAAGGTGAAGTACAAACAGTACAAATAAAAGGGTAGGCTCTTTGAAGAACCAATGTTCTTATATTTGTTTGGGTAAAGCCGAGTAAGGTGGTTCTCTCTTGGCTTCTAAACTTTGCTGCAAGAAACAGAAATTAATAAAAATAGCAATATCAAGCTGCACCAGTGTCTGCAGCTTGTTTGGCTTGCCCTGGGATTCAACTGGATACTAATGCACAAAAATACTGATTAAAGCTGAGCAGTTTTGCCCCGAATTGAATTCATTTTAACAGCATAGAGGAAAGGGAAATATTATCCTGCTCTTTGCTCAGCATATTTAGATATAATGACATAATATGCACACATTCCAAAAAATTGTCTGTCTTCAGGTAGTGCATTTTGGAGTGATTTCAAATTCCCTTAGGTTCTATTAGCAAAACGCTTTCCCCTGCCTCAAAAATCACTAAGCTCCCAGTGCCCAATTGTCTGTGTCACCTTGTTTACATGGTGGGTAATTTTCTAGCTTATGATCTGTGCCTTATTTTGCCAGGCTGCCCTTATGGTACTTGGTGATTTTCAAGTCTCCATGCATAAATTATGATTTATTTTGCTTTCCGAAAGAAAGGCTGAGTGAAGTAATAGAGTGTGGGGTTTTTTGGTAGTTTTTTTTTAATGATGAATATTTCAAGAGTGTGCTTTTTCCTTCTGAAGAAAACTCTGCACCTCCAGCAAGTATTTTTTTCTTCTATACAGAAAAATAAACACAGAGAAGAGCTGAAATAAAAGCAGCATCTCTTGTTTGAACCTTGAGAGATACAGAGATCTCACAGCTCCTGCTTGAGATGATGCACCATACTCCTCCTCGGTTATCAATGTTAATTTGTATTTAGCGTGGTTCACTGTGTGCTATGGTCACTGCATTGCTACTCCATGCTCACAAAGAAGCCATGTGCAGAAAATGTGTGGTTATATGAATAAAATAAGCATCAACATCAACACTGCCTGATTCTGAGCACTAATGAAGCAAATTACTCTTCAAAACGTACTTAGATGTTTTTACAACAGCGAGAAGCAAAAGATAAGGCCATAATTGAACTGTTGCCCAAAGGCAACTACTGATTGGAATTGATTAATTCTACAAACAAATTTGACCAATAGATTATTTGCCACATTACGGCAGATTTGGGCAATACTGATGCAGTTGTGAAGGAGACACAAACATCTAGCATGAATAGTTAACACAGTTTGTTACCCTGTAGAGCTGCTTGTTGAGTTACCCAAAGAAATCTCACTGGGGAACTGAGCAGAGCACGCTACTTTGATGCTGTAAAACCATAGTGTTACCTCCCTGCTTTTATGTATGAATCTGAGGAATTGTTAACAGCAACACCAGCAGTTTGCTCTGAGCAACACAAAAGCAATGGACTTAGCATCAAAGTGATGCAAAGTCCACTGAAAACAACAGAAAGCCTCAAATTGAATCCAGAGGACTTTGAATCAAGGCCTACCAGGCCCAAGTCTGATGTTCTAATGGGTCTTCTAAGGGGATCCTGTGGGAAATTGGAAAAAAGATTCCAATTTCTTGAATCCAAGGATTACTGCTACTGCTTCTGCAAAATCATTGGTTCAGCTTCTTTCCCCTTCCAGTCCATGACACAACAGTACAGGAGCTCTGAGCTTCATGGTTGTACAAAGGACTCTTTGCACTCAAGAAACTTTCCTCTCTCCCTCCCTCCCTCTGTTCCTCCAGTAAAGATGCTCCAGAATCCATTTGAGGTAAAAACCATCATTGCGGCTACTCAGAAGGAGGCTGCACGAAAGCGGTCCTTGCATCATCAGCTGTCAGAGGATAGTGGGGTTGAGGTGCCAATCTTCCTACAGTTACCCAAATCCTTCCACACTTGGAGATTAAGCTGCTGAATTGGGCACTGCTAAATTATTTCTCAAACCGTTATGGAAGCTCAGAATGTTGTGCAGCGTGACAGACTGCTCCTAGTTCTGGCTTCCCGCTGGATTCTGAGCTGTGTCAGCGACTTAGTTTGAATGGGTTTCCACAAAAATCAAGGAAGCCCCACATGTTTTGAGATGAGTGAGCAGAAGTCTTCCTGAACTGTCACACAATCCAGTTGCAGATATGATCAGTGAAAGCAACCCAAAGGTTTTCTGATGTTTCTGAGGTTTTTCTCATAAAGTAACTTTATGAGCTGATTGTGCAGAGGATTAAGCCCTTCTCTGCTCTTAAGGACATATCAGCTGGTGGAGCATCCCACATGCCATTTCCTCAGCTCTCATATCTGCTTCTTCCCTTGGAAAGGACAGGGTTTTGTTAAGCTTTCAGGAACATTTCAAAGCCCTTTTTTCCACTATCAAGGTGTTTTAGAGGGAAAGGGCATAAATGAGCAATGTGATAGATATGGGGAGTTCTTATTTTGGTTGGGCAACAGATGAGGCATATGGGTAATTTATTGCACTATAATTGTGTTATGTGATATCGATGCTGCAGTATTAATGACTGCAAAGTGCCCAGATTGATTCAGATGGCCATTTACTGTCATTATTACAAATCTAAATAAATAAATAAGAGCAGTTGAACTGATGCAGCTAAGAAATGTTTCAAAGTCACCCGGTGACATACATGTAGGTGCTTGTGAACAGGGAGTGACTCAAACAATATCAGGGACACTTTTTATTGGGGTCAGAAAGAAATAGAACAATTAAGTCATTTTCAGTCATATACAATATACTAGGAACTGTTTTAACAAGTGCATTGCTAAACTGACTGGCATGAACAAAGCGTTTTAAAAAGCTGGGGTGTAAATATGCCAGGAAAAAAGAAAGAAAACATGTAAACTATGCTTAAAAATAGTCTGCAAATGTAAGGAAACAAGAAAAACTAAGACAATCATGCACATACCTCTCCTGCTACCATGGCCCAATGAATACAGTGGTTACCATGGCTGGATCTGGCTATGAGGTGGACTTTAGAGGGCAAGCTTTGTTTCTGATCTCTGCCCAAACAGAGAGCCTTGATCCAGTCTGTTGGTTTGTGTACTTTGAACGAGCCAACCTCACACTGCAAGAGCCTGCAAGTTAAGTCTGAATTTATCTCATGCCTTCAGGTTTCTCTTAGCATCCCCTGTCTGGCTATCTTATCATATAGAGGGGGAGATGTACTATCACTTGATATTCCAAAATATGACTCTGCACTTTTCCCCTAAAACACAAGAACCGTGCAAGTCAGACAGATAAGAATTACTTGCATTTCCCAATGCTTTTTATGTATCCATAGGTTTTTTTTTTCTTTTCTGAAAAGAAAACAGTACATTAAAATGTAGATCTTGCTAAAAGGTAATTATTTCATTAACCATTTGTGGGGAGTATTAATATATATTAAATATAGTCTCTTTATTAACGCTAAACATTTTATTAACTTCCAGAGTCATTGGTACTAAAAAAGATGAAAGTAAATATTTTAGAATAAATTGCCTCTTCATACTCAGAGGTACATTTGTGAATAGGTGGGACCCAAAGACAGCCAAGTAAGAGCCTGCTGGTATTGATCTGCATGGAGAAAAAGTTCTATTTTGGCTCTTCATACACCCACAACCTCTAATGATCATTGATTCCATTGCCCAGATAAATTCCTTAGATAAACATCCAAACCCCAAATTAACATACTAACCATTAATAATCCAATCAACAATTTTTATAGCAATGACAACAAGAGAAAGATACAATTTCTTTTGAAGGTTTATTCTTAGCAATGTTTATGTGATGCAAACTTTGAATCTAAGTCACCTGCCAACGTCCAGGAAAGCAAGTCAACTTTAAAATTGGGACTAAACATTATATATTCTTGTACTCATGGCTGCTGCCTAAGCAGCTACATTCCAATATGTCCTCATTTTATGGGCTATCAAAGTTAAGAAAATATATGTTGTGGCCATTTCTCACCTCACAATTCAATTACATGCACAGAGCAACAAGAAAATAACTTTTGGATACTTGGTTATAAAACTGTTAAAAAAATTTGAAAAATAAAGCTCCAAAACTTGCCCATTTGATATGTTGCCACTTTTTTTTTTTTTTTTTTTTTTTTTTAACACCTGCTATCAACTTTCTACTGCAGAAAAGCTGTGTAAGCTGTGAGGAAGGTGCTCAGAGGTTACTCCCAACATCGAGCTCCCCTAGTGGCTGCTTCCCTCCCACCGTCCCCGTGGACAGAAACACATCGGTTGGGATTTTCCCCATTCATGACCAGAAGGAAGTAACTGCAAAAGGGATGCGGATCACAATCCAGGAAGGAAAAAAAAAAATATACCCACTCCCATCTGGGACTGAGACAGTTTGATTATTCAAGGAGAAATGAAAAGACCTAGGAGAAAAATGTAAGGGTTTCTCTATAAACCTATAATCAGACACTACATATTTCCCTGCTGAAGATATAAAGAAGCCTGTGGGGAATTCTGCTTTAAAGTTTGGTTCAATGGCAAATGCACAACAAAACCTAGATAACAATGTCATATGAATCATTCTGCATACAAAAATTTTTGCATGTATGATGAAAGGCTCTATTGACCGTATCCAAGCTAATGATTAGCATTAATCCAGTAGCAAATGGATATGAAAATTGCGAAATCCATGCACAGTTATTCTGGAAAGCAAATATTTTTTACTTCTCCATACACACAAGATGTTTTTTTCTTGTAGCAGAAATGTTCACAGACTAATGCCAGACGAAGGGCACAGCAAAGCAATACCGGGTTTCAGCTACATGGCTCCCTGAATTTTGCTGTCAAACCAAAATACATGGAAAACTATGAGCTTATTTTTTCTTGTTGGGCTGGGGTTTGGGGGTTTTTGGAAGAAAATTCCAAATAACAAGACTTGTTCTGCTTGTGGTTATAAAGATACAGTGGCCTGAACTGAAATTTCTAAGTTGATTTTCAAGATAGGTATTGCCAAACCACGAGGATGGGCGACAGGGATGTGCACTAATTCCGTTAAAGAAAACGGTTTAACACTGCCATGAAGGAGGGAGGGGTACAAAAAAAGAATCAAACAAAACTTCAGGTGAAAATCCTACCTGAGAATTCTTCCATTTACACCAGTTTTACTCTAGAATAACCTTTGTTTTCACTGAAGTTATTCATGATCTGCTTCTCTGGCAGTGATTGCTGTGATACCAAATTTCTTGGGAAGCACCACAGGTGCAAAGAGGCTACAAGAATGAAGCTTTCATGCTCTAAAAATGGATAATTTATTAATATATATATACTAAGTATGAGGACAAGTGTTGGCTATTAAGGACAACAAATGGTTAAGATCCATTTAAAAGTCACACAGCATTTGCATGTGTCGTTTTCTGTATTTTGAGATTCATCAACCAAAATATATAAGTGCAAGGAAAATCTGGAAACTTCAAATGGCCAATGAGCAACCCCTCTTGCGCAGTCTGAACCCTCCCTAGGCTTTATGCTGAGCACACAGCTATCAGCAAATCCAGATTTCATAAAAAAGAAGATAAATAATGTCTGATTATCAAAGAGCTTGGCTGGGGGTTGGGTGCATCCATCACCGCCCCTCTGCAGCCCAGGTTGAATGGGGTGACCCTGGCCAGTGCTGCCCATCCATGCCACTACAGTGGGAGCTTCCAGTGGGTTTGGCGGAGCCCCTGGAAGAGCCTGTGCGTCAGCCAGGAGTGCTGGGCCATGGGCTGCGGTGGGTTCTCGCAGTAGGACTCAGTGGGGTCAGTAGTGGATGCTCCCGGGACTGTGGATCAGGGTTTGGATGACCCAAGGGCCCCAGCACTCCACCAGGGCTGATGAGGAGACTGGTGGCAGCTCCGCAATGGACCAGGAGCTGCGGGCAGGGCAGCGGAGCAAGGCACTTCCACCCAGGGGCCTCCCCGGCACCCTCACACCGGGCAGGCCTGAGGGACCCCGGGGCCCATGGGGACAGCAGTGGCTGTGGGCTCTGGACCCTCCAAAGACGACGCCGGTGCCGGCCCGGGGCTGCTGCCGCTTTGGGGCGTTTGCTGAGGCTGAGGAGTGGGGCTGGCAGGGCCGGGCAGGGCTCGGGGCTCCCNNCCCCCGGCAGCGCGGGGCCGGGCCCGGGGCCGGGGCCGGCGGGACAGGGGCAGGACGGGGCCCCCCGCCCCCCGTGCTGCCGGGAGTGCGGAGCGGGGGGCTTGGGGGCTGTTGTTTTCCCAGAAGCTGTGGCATTTAAATAATAATTAGAAAGGAAGAAGAAAAGCTCCTGGTGAGGAGGAGAGGCAAGGCGCATCCCGGAGGCTCTGCGGGGCGGGCGGGAGCGCCGGCCCGGTTCCCCCGGCTTCTCCCGTGTCCCTCTCGCCCCCCCCGGCTCCCCCCGCCCGGCTCCCGGCGGGGCCGCCGCCAGCTCCAGCCTGCGCTGAGGCTGAGCAGAGCCTGCCCGCTCCCCCAGCTCTGCTTTCTTTCACATCTAATTTGATAGGAGG
>VYXD01013641.1:213509-233326 GCA_013397195.1 Hylia prasina | reverse complement strand
AAAAGAGAAGGAAAAAGAAAAAAAAAAAAAAAAAAAAAAAAAAAAAAAAAAAGCAAGAAAAACCTAAAAGAAAAAAAAAAAGGAAAAAAATACATATTTTTAAAAGAGAGCACGGATTAAGACTTAAAAATAATAATAATAAAATAATAATAATTAAGTAGGACAGTCCAAAGTAGACTTAAAGGGAAACAAAGACCCCTGGAAGTTCTGTTCTGTTTAGTTTATAAATATATATATTTTTATTTGTTCTTTTGTTTTGTTTGTTGGTTTTTTGTTGTTTTTTTTTTTTTTTTCCTCCTCTCCTGGATATTTATTTCTTTGGTATTTTGAATAGATGTTTTAAATGATATGAACCGGACCTTCAAGAGCCTTAAATAGTTTCTTTGATAATTTATTATCATGTGAACTGTACTCACAGGGGAAAAAATTATTTTGTGAGGCCAAGCAAAACTGCGCAGAGTCTATTTTTCTACATGTCACGTGTGTCCTGACTTTCAGAAAGCAAAATTCTGTACTTTCCCATCTCTCCATTACATTGCTCCTTCATTTCAGCAAGTCTAAAAAACAAGCAAACAAACAAACAAACACACACAAAAAAGACAAACTTCATGGGGGTCCGTAAATTATATTTTTATACACAGAATTGTAAATTAGATTTTTTTGAGAGATCAATACTTAACTGAATCACATTTCGTTTTTGAAATAATGTAAAATATGAGAATATATTATTTTAATTTAAATAGTTTCAAATGTAACATCATTTCCTGTATTGTTTTCCATGTTTTGCTTTGTAAAGACATCATTTGGCCACGTTCATGGAAGTCAAGACTGTTACACAAACTTTTTATTTGCAAAAACCGTAAGAAACTTTGTTATTTTTAACTTCAGAAAAAGTTTATTAGAAAATAATATTTTTTAAAAAGCGCACATGGCGGCAATTCTGGGACGATGGAGATGGTAGTTTGTACAGAGGGGGGAAAAGGATGTTTTGCATTAATAAATTGAGAAATAACTGCTGTAAATTTACTAAAATGTATTTTTGAATATTTTGTAATAGTTTTAATAGTTTTATAGAAATAAAATGTGCCATGCACAGTTTGGTTAGTATATAATAACTAAGAGTTCCTGGTGCATCCCATTTTTTTTTTCCTTTTTCCTTATTGGTTTAGGAAACATGATGCCTAAATGAGTGCCCATTATTTTATTTAGATGTGTTGCTTATAACGTTTAATTTTGGTACTTTAATTAAGGAAATGAGTCCATCACATCTGTGCATAACCTGGAATCTCTTGTACTGACAGTAGAACCTCACTTATTTGCACGAGCGACCAGCAGACGGGCTTCCCTTTGCCAGAGCCCTGGCTCCCCATCCCCGGTCAGGGGATGCTCCTCTCTTCCAGCTCCAGCCCCGACTCCATGTCCACTTCCCAGTCTGGCCTGGAGACTGTGGATGGCTCTTAAAATTGATTTCTGAGGATGCTAAATCAAGTTTTCCCTTTGAAGCACGTTAATGCGAAGGCAGGCAGCTGCCTTCACCTTGTGGCAACACCGGGATTTCAGTGGGCTCCAGTTTGGGCGCCCAGAAGATGGAAATCTAATGGAGAGACATTGACTTTGGTGAGTTAGAGGGATTCACCTGGCTGATGCTGGAAGAAGGAGTTGTCCACCAGATTTCATTGGCCACTTTGAGTAACAG
Source organism: Hylia prasina (assembly GCA_013397195.1). Lineage (NCBI taxonomy): Eukaryota > Metazoa > Chordata > Aves > Passeriformes > Sylviidae > Hylia > Hylia prasina. Next base: position 231,630 of record VYXD01013641.1, on the reverse strand, counting down.
CATAAGGTTTGGGGCCACTGAGAACAGAGCAAAATACCCTTTGCAAAACAAACAAAAGGATAAAGATTTGTTCATTTATCCTGAGAGACATTCCTTAGCTGTAACCCAGGAGTCTGTCCCAAGCCACCACAGGGGAATGTGCTGGAGAAGTGTTTTAGGAGCTGAGTGGTGGGGCCAGCGCTGTGTCCCCAGCCACAACCCACCCCGAGGGGATCATCCTTGACAGGTGCTGATCAGTGAGGTTCTGCTGCACCACGTGCTCCTCCATGGAGGGTTTCCAGGATCCCTTTAAAAATTTTGCAAAACATTGTGCGTGCATGTGTGTGCGTGTCTGCGACGGGACCACGCCAGAAGGGAGCTTGCCTTGAATGTCTTCTCACCTTTTTTTTGGTTTCCATTACTCACCAGTCTAGGATGTTCATCCACCAGGCCTTTTGCTCCAGCCATGTTCTCCGCTGGGATGGATGGCAGCTCCACAGCCTCCCAGAATGTCCCTCCTTGGGCCGTCTCCAGAGAGTGTAGACCATGCTGTTCCATGCTGAAATCCTAGGAGCTTCTGGAGCGCTGTCAGGAGCTGGTGGCTGAGCTCCATGCACGAGCACTGCTGTGCGAAGCCACGACAGATGGATGTGGTCTCTCCTTCCTGTCAACCTCTAGTCCAGACTCACTTCCAGCCTCCAAACCTTGGACATGGCCAGGGTGATGAGACTTCGGAGTGACCACAGTGTCCTGCAGCACTGGGAGAGGAACCAAGCCACCCTCATGCCTACCCGACGAAAGGAATTTCAGGGGACTGTGGACTGCCTGGTGGGTGCTGAGGACCTGCTGCCCCCCCAGCTTGGACTCTGCCACCTCCCTGTCTTGGGGGTGTGCTGAGGGCTGCAAACCCAGATGATCTGGGGCATGTGAGAATGTGATCGTGGAACCAAGGGGTCTCTGCTGTAAGAGTCTGGCCTTAGTACAGCAGCATCTGGGTGTCTGAGCTCTCTCACCCCATCTCTGAGAGGTGGTTGCCATTTTTAAGGCCTCTACACTCAAAGAAATGACTGTGTTGGAAGGTGCTTTCTCCAGAGGTCGGGTGGTGGAGGTGTTTAGGGATGTCAGTGATCAAACTTAAAGCCGCTGGCTGGAGGGCTTCAGTCTAAATCACAACTGAGGTGTTAAAGAGCCATCAGACCAGAGCCCACACTTGTGTCAGGGCAGGGCACATGCCTGGATGGGACCAAGCCAAACATTGCCTCATTTAATCTTCACCCAAGGGCCGAGATGAGCTCAGAGCTTTGTGGGATGGGAGAAGCTGAGGTGCTCTTACACCAGGATCAGCCTGTTTCACTGAGCAGAGAAATGCCGTGCCCTGTTCTCCATCGCACTTATTCCAAGCAGCTTCATGTCTTCCTCTCACCATGTCTGAATTCCACCTCTCCCTCCAGCGCCTCTCATCAGGATCACCCCTCTGTGGTGTGTTAGAAGTGCTTCCTTAGATGGGCCAATCCAACCCATAGCTACAGCTCTCGTATGAAGGATGTACTCTCATAACCTTGTGCAAAACATCTTAGGAGATGTCACTGTCCATTTTCAGGGTCCGAGTATGGCAATAGTTTGTATAAAATGTACACATAGTGGTGGCTACAGAATAGTTTATGACTAAATACATATCTATTACTGTCAAAATAATGTATAAGAATGTACTTGAAGCTATTATCCTTGTGCTCTGTTGTCTGAATAATTAAAGAAATTACAGAGACTTCCTGAAATGTCTGATATGTGATGGCATTTCTATCGCACACTCTGAGGATTTTACTCTGACGACATTGAAATGCAGAGTGGGGATCCTGTGGGATTTGGTACTGGACTCTTCAAACACACCAGGAGTTGTACCAGTGTGGCTTCATGTGGTGGCCACAACCTCCTCCTCCTCCCACCCACAGCCACGTAGACTGTCTGTCATTTACCTGTGAAATATTGCGTGGCTCTGCAAAGCCAACTCATTTGGAAAGGTTCTGTGGGGAGGCGGAGGTGCCCTGAAGGGCAGCCCACCAGCAGCTGCCTGTCTTCTCCACCTCCCCACCCAAGCCAATGTGAGAAATGACCCTAATGGGACTGGGACTAGTTTGTGTTTACTTGACCAATAGATCAAGCTGGTGCTCACACACCAGGTAAACCCTCCAAAGGGAAGTTTGGATGCTCCAGTAAAAGAGAATCACATCCACAGCGCAACTAAAATCCAAGGCAAGCACTGGGGTAAACCAGGTGTTTCCCAGCCAGGTAGCTGTGCTGTGCCTCAGCCAGCAGCTCTTTGTGCCTTCACATGAGAAAGTTTGCCTAGCTGGATCTTTAGACAGTTAAATGATCATATATATATATATACATACATACATAATATTTTTATCCTGATATTAGGAACTGAGCACAATCCACCAGGTTATAAATATGTTTACACTGGACCTCCTGAGCATTTCACACCATACTGAGGCTGAGCAGATGTAAATCAGCCTGGTTGGGTGATAATTGGGCAGCAGTTTTGCAGCCCCAGTACAGCATCTATTTCAATTACAGGGGGAAGGAAACCAGAAAGAGCATTTTATCTTACTCATTACTGCAAGCCATAAGGGACCACTAGATTTCTTAAGCTTTTAAAATTCTCTCTTCAGCAGTTTCTGCCTTAAAACTAGTTCAAACTTAACCAAAAAAGGTCAATTTTCATGTACAGAGCCCTTCAGAGCTTTCAAAGGAGGAGTGTTAATGTGATCCTTGGCCTACATGAGCTGAAAGGGAAAAAAATCATCTTTAAAAAATGCATCTTTACAAGTGATGGGATTGTCTCAGATCTGATAGGAGCCCTACAGCCACTGTTTGTGCCAAGATTGTTAAATATAATTTTTAATGCTTTGCATTTGGGGTGTTTAGGCTTATGTATTTAAATAATTTTGGTTTTCAGGTATGAAAAGAAGTGAAAAAATCCAAGAAAAATGAGTTTAATGATCTTGTCCGGGTTCCAGTGAAATCAAGAGCAGCATCCAGAGGTGATTTTGGTGCACCTTAAAGCCCAGTGCAGGACCCTATATAGCTTCTTTTCCTTTCATTTTTAAGTGAGAGCAAGACATCTCTTTGGACAAATATTACTGCAAATCAGCAGTGAAACCACAAGGCCAGGAAAACTGTTTGGGATAAAAAATATTTGTTTTGATGTCCTGTGACCTAAATGTGAAATAAACATTAGATTTGCTCAGTTTGGTGTGAACAAATGTCCTTTTGTATGACTGAGGAGGAGAGGTGACAAGGGATGCTCTGTGCGGCATGGCCACGGAGGGTTCCGTGGCCACCAAACTCACATGTGGCTGCTGCCCAAGGGCAGGAGGGGCTGGACATGGACAGGGATGCTCTGAGAACACATTGTGCTTCATGCAGCTCTGCCCAGCTCACTGGACTCTGGGAATGGCACAGGGACCCCTTCTTCCTCAGCCCATCTCTGGGGCAAAGCTTGCCTGGACCAGACCTCTGGGACACCAGGATGTCTCCCTTGGAAAGGAGATGTGCTCACAGGGAAACCATACTTGGGAGTGCTGTATCATTTCAAGTTCTGAGACTTTTGATGGCATTCTCTGCAAGGGACTGTATGATACATCTGTGTGCAATTACAGCAACTTCCTTTTGGTCTCATGACAGACAGACACTGTCACAGACCTGTCGCAGGCTCTCACTGGGTGGAGAAAGCTTACTTACAAGCAGGATACAGATCAGGCTTTGGCTGGTTTGGAGCATTAAAGCATTTGATGGGCTTTTTTGGGGCAGTTTAGGCTGTAAGCAGCCTCTGGTGGTCCCAGGTCTCATCTCAGCCCATAATGGGCTGCATAAAACAAGCTGCTGGAGGCCACCCTCTGTCAGGTCCCACGTGTCTGCAAGGGTGGAGGGGCTCCATCCCTGTGAGTAACTGGTATTGTTAAATAAGATAACAGATTTCCTAAATACAGCAGCCTTGCATCCCATCTATCAAGAATCATCCTTTATATTCTCCTTGCATTTATTCTGTGAGGAAGGACACCAAAGAGTTAAAACAAGATTAGTTTTAAGAAATCCCAGACTCAGAATCTGGGACATTCAGAGCTCTGCCAAGCTCTGCTGCTGCTCCTGCAGCCTGCCCTGAGCAGAGAGCTGAAACCTCACTCACCCAGCTCACCTCTTCCTTGTAAGTCAGCCCCATCCTGTTTTTTACAGCAGTAAGAACTGGTTTTAATTATTAGACAGTGATGAATGCAAATAAATATTAGTCTCAAGATTGCTCATGAACAATTCTCTTGGAATAGTTACTGGTTTGGTGTAAGCTTTGTTGGCTTTGCCAAATGATGCCCTTTCTACTCAGCAAAGCGTTTCTGGAAACAGGAGTGTAATAAATGTACAGTATCAAACAAGTCTGTTCTGGCACAGTATTTGTGTGAATAACCATTTTGTGCTAACACCAGTGGAAGCCACAGGGTTCACAGGCATCAGAAAGTCCAACTGCCACTCAAATATTTGCAAATAATAAGTATGTGATCCCACAAATAACAACAAACCAACCGGGTTGCTTTCATTGAGGAAAATGCTTATGAATCACTGTGTACTGTGGGCTCAATCCAACAACCACCAGCGTCAAAAGAAGTCTTTCCACAACTTCAAACAAGCAGGGAGCTGAGCTGTGTTTGCTCAGCTTTACCTGGTGTATCCATCGCCCTCATATTGCACCATTAAATAATAGAATTTATCAGGCAAATAAGAATTTCCTAGAGCAGCCAAGAGTGGGCACATGTCACCTCCTGACTGCATATGTGCAGCTCCCACTGATGTCAGCAGGGTTATGTATAGGCAAAATGAGGTCAGACTGTGTTGTCCTACTTTACGTGCCCTGTGGTATTACACTCAATTAAGTTTTGTCTCCCAGGACACAGCCTCTCTCCCACTTAAGTCACCAGGAACTTTGTCACTGCATGACAGCGCAGGAGGAGGCACAAAATACCAGTCTTTGATCCAGACTGCAGTAAGTTTTAACCCATGTGTTCAGGAACTTTCAGCTGCACTTTGAAAAGGAAGCAGGGGTGTTAAATTCAGTAAAAAAATAAGTATATCCATGAAAATTCAACATGGGGAATCTTCAGGAGAAGGTAACAGCATTGCAAACTCACTCAGAGCCTTGCAGAGTATAGTAGACTCAGTAAGAGCTTCTTCCCAAGGCAGCAGGGCATCTTTCCTGTCCTCTCCCAACAGCTCCCCACTGATCCTGGCAGAAAGATCCTGAATATCATGGGCAACACTTGTCAGGCAGCACAGCAGAATCAGTCACATCTTCTGTCTGGGTGACCACATGCTTGATTACTTTGAAAATATTAACCACTGGTTATGAACTGAAATTATAAATAGCTGTAGGAATGAGAAAACAGTTAAAAAATCCTTATTATAGACAAACAAGTTGCCAGGACAATGCTGGGCTTTGAGTGAACCAGGTTTGGTCCTTGCCCCTTTGATGGGGTTTCTTCTGACTTTGAGCAAGTAGCTTGTTGTCTCCCTGGCTTTACCAGAGGTGGGCAGAAGAACATCTCTGAGGGTAGTTTTCCACAGTCTATGGGGTCAACACGATGAGAAACACAATGAATCATGTTTCACCTGCTGCTCCTGTGCCACTCTGAGAATTGTCCTCTGTGGGCACATGGTGAAATGCAGGGACGATCCAAAATCTTTACTGGCAGATAGTCAGACTATTTGAAAGCCTTCTTAATTTATACATTGGTAAAAAATTAATTTATTTTTTAGATGTTTCACAGTTACCAGTATTAGGCATCCTTATATATAAAATAAGCATGCTTCCTGCTGGACTTTTAAGTCCATTCTAAACACCTTTGGAAAAGAGGACAGCTGGTTTTTTGCATGATGTTAAACTCTGCATTACACACATACATCACAAGGAGGACTCTCAAGGCTTTAGCCAGATCAAGGCTAAGAAATTATTTTGGCTTCTGATTGTGTCTCCACGTATCTCCACGGAGAGGAGATTTCTGCTGGCTGGAGGAGTCTGGCTGGACAAAATCTCTATGGACTAACGAGTGAGCTGAGACACCAAGAGGTCACAGAGACAGCTGTAAATATGTCTGAATGTAGCTATCCTAACTTTACTTCTAAATCCTGCCTAAAATGTCATGTCAGCCTTCTGCAGAGGCTCCCCATGAGGTCCCAGGCTACATCTGGAGCATCTTTGTCTCACCCTGGTGTGGGGTGCACATAGATTTTCCTTAGCTCTGCCCAGACATCCACCCCTCTCTCTCTTCTGTGCTGGGGTAAGCCCAGTGGAGCCCAGACCCAGAGCTTTCTCTGGAGCCAGTTCTCCACTGCAGGATTAGAACTTCAGAGAGGCCACAAACCTCCTTGCCTCTATTTCCAAGAGCAAGGCACACTTGTTCAGCCTTGTCTGCGTAGGTATAAACACCATGCACATAGAGTGTAGTTAATTAAAACTATTCCCACTCAATTTTCCCCTGGGGGAAGGAAGGGAGAAGATAGATGCTCATGGGAGGGGTGCACATCACATTGCTTAATGTGATCTAGAGTGGGACATGCAGTGCCGTGGGGATAAAAAGCTGTGGGGGGCTGAGGGAGCACCATGGAGAGCTGTCCCTGGAAAGAAATTTCCCTTAATTTGTGCAGTGTGGGAGGGAAGAAGTGATGTGTTTCCAGGAGAGATAACAGGAGACCAAGACCATCTGCTCCCCAAGGCAAGGAGGCATGGATGGAGGCTTGCCCTGACAATCACCCACAGCAGGCTTCTTGCTTGGGACTTTTGGGGATCTTGGGAACCTCCCACCTTCCAAAGCCAGGTTTTTGGGCAGCTCATGGAAAGGACAGGAGAAGTCCCAGTGCCTGGGTGTGTGGATGTGCACTGGCACTCAGAGTGAGAGACTCAGCACTGACACCAGGAGCTATCCTGGGCAAGACCCAGAACAGCTACAGTTGTCCCACCCTCTGCTCCTGAGTCCCTCATGGACACACCAGGGAGTCCCCCAGGCCTGCCTTTAGTGGTGTGTGGATGTGAAAGTGTTTGCTCACAGGGAGCAAGTGCACTGTGACAGGCAACATCACGGGTGTTTCCTTGGCTCCCAAGCACAAGTACAGACAACCTCTGCACTGAGCACAGGATATGGGACAAGCCCTTCTGAAACATTTTCATTTCAAATCAGCTCCAGTGTCTTGCTTTTGTCAGTGCTGAGCAGCGTGGTGCTGAGCTGGATGCAGCTGGTACCCACCAGTGCATGGGGTGATGCAGATGCCTCAGGTGCTCTGGTGCCTCCCAGCAGGTGCTGAACAGTACCAGGTGCAGAAGAAAAGGTGCAGCTTTGTGGGATCTGCGTGTTGCAGCCAAAGCTGACCTTTGTGCAACAAGAAGGACATAAGCTCCACCAAGGTTGTGGGCATGCAAAGTGTTAGTGCCTTTCCCAAAACAGGATTAAACCAACTGCATTTAGAAACAGGCAGGATGCTGCTGCTGCTCATCAGGGCAGGGGGGAAGTCTCTGTGCAGCCCCTGCCCCATCAGGGACACAGGACACACACACCTGGGCAGCAGTGATGCCATTCCTGAGGGAGATGTGCCGTGGGTTCCTCACCTGGGGCTCAGGTGTTTGTGAACCTGTGACAAAAGAAGCTTGCAGGGTAGGATCAAAGTGTCTCAAATGTCCAAAATGAAAGAAAAGTCAGATTTCATCCTATGGGTCCCCAAGGAGGGACCAAATTGTCACTTTGCAAATGTAAAAAAAGGCCACGTTTGGACTCTCCTTGGAGCTGCTCCAGGGAAGTGTTTTGCCTGATCACAAGGTATTCCTTTTTAGGGGTGTTTTTTTCCTCTTAGCAAGGAAGTGTTTGTACTTCCTTATCAACTGAAGCAAGGAATGAAATACACCTAAATGTTACTTCTCATTTGGGTGCAACTGAATATGCAGGAAATTTGGAATGTCTTCCTGTAGATTATGCATTGGAGCTATTTTTTTTTTTCCTATTTATATGGATCCTGACAGGACAGAACTATTTATTGAGAGTTAAATAATGACATCTGCTATTAGGAATATCAAATCCAGTAGAAGATGTTTCATATTAAAATAGAAACTCATGGCCAAATTTCCTCTTGATGCATATAGACACAGCTTTTTAAACTTCTTCAAAGTGTCACTCTTTACACCAGAATAAAATTCAGCCCAAGGAGCTTCTATTAACAAGTCTTATCCACACGTGCAAAAACAGTCTGCTTTTAAAAAATGTCTCACAACAACAGCAAAAAAGGCAGAAACAAACCTCCAGACCTTTCAGGCTTTGTTGCATTAGGTGGAATCAAAGTGACCTCTAGTGATTCCCTGTTAACCATGCAGCTCAGCAGCTGCCTGCACTGAGCTCAAGGGGTGAGAGGGGATGTGTGCTGCTCTCTCAGCTGGTAAAAATGCAATCAATACCTGATTAATGCAAAATTACGGCAGTTAACAGCCTTTACAACAGCAATTCTTACAATTCAAGTGTAGAACATTTTACCAAACTCTACCATTTCTTCTTATGCAAGCCAGGCACTGTTGAAAGGAGTGTTTTTATCAGTCTGTTAAAAATCAGCAACACAATGAATTTATTAGTAACTTATCATCCATGTGTCTTCTGGCACCGCTGACGTGCTGTTCTTTGGGAATAGACAGGATAGGAAGTGCACTAGATTTGTGATTTAACTCATTTGTTCCTATTTTTTGGAACAGTCACAGGCTGATCACAAAATTATTACCAGTTGTGTAGGGAGTGTGGAGTGTTGCTGTGGGGCTAAGCCATACCCATCCCCAGGTTCAGCCAGAGAGATTATCACCTCTACAAGGTCATCTTGCCTCTCCCAGACTATTAAGGTTTTTTTAAAAAAGAGCATAGAGAGAGGATGTTACAATTCATCAGCAGTGGGGGAAATGAAAATTGTATATCAGCCAAATTATGTCGGTTTACCATGAAAATCAATACCAAAAGGGGTTAGAAATGGGAGGTCATCATTCAGAGGCAATGCAGGAGAAGATCTGTCAGCAGCAAGACGGCTGTGTGCTCTGTCCCAGTATTCCCCAGGGAGATTTCAGGGTTGGGGAAGGCAGAAAAAATCATTAATTCCTCTGGCACAGGAGATTGGGATGGGCATGAAGGAGATGCTCAGGAGATTCTGACCTCTGATGGGACTCAGAATGTAGATACTTTAAAACCAAGTCTTTCATAGGTTAGATGCCTCCATCTCTGACTCGGAGCTGGGTGAAAACCAGGATCCTATTCCTACCAGAAGAAAACCCACTCAGCTGCTTTGGTTTCATTCATGTCTTGAAGAATTAATCTCTTATCTCTGATTCTTTCCTGCCCTATCAGTATGTCCATTAAAGACCATGAGGTTTGACATCTGCAGGAAGAAGGACAAGAACATTGCTTTTGTCTTGCTCTCTCTCCCTGCTGTCAGCTCTCCACAATGACTATGTTGAGAGCAAATTTCTCTCAGAGTCATTTCCAGGTTTGGTTCTGCATTCCCTGTCATTTTCATGGAGGCTGAAATTGCCACAGCCACCATGGAATGAGCTCCCTTGCTGTGGTCAGTGCCAGGCTGATCAGCCACTTGCAATAAAGATCCTTTTCTTTTTCCCCTGGATTTGCCAGCACCTTCCACTCCCACCAGCCAGTACTGTTTGGGACATTCCTAAGGTACATTTCAGAAGGACTTCACATGGAAGTGAGGAGTTTTGCAATGGGTGTTGCCCGACTCTCTGTCTCGGCCTGACCCTCTGCCTGCCCCACCAGCCCTGTCGAGATGCTGGGGACCCTCCTGCCTCTCTGGGGTGTCCATGGTGTAAAACCAGGCTGTATTCCTAATAACATCTGCTCTCTACCCCAAAAATGCCCAGGGTGGACCTGGTCAATTTATGATTTCACCTGCCACTGCTCAGGAGCATCTTCTGAATTCAGCCTCTTCCATCCTGAGGCATGAAGCAACTTGAAGGAGTAAAATGATGCATGTGTTTGTCCAGGGCTAGAAATCAGCTAGAGAAAACCTATTTGTCTTCCAATAATGAATCCAGCCACCAGAGAGTCCCAGCCCAGGCTCTGTTCTCCCTGGATAAACCTTCTACAAAGCTATGACTGGGGGCCAAGCAGCAGGTCCCATCCACATTTCTACGTGAAGTCAATCTCTGTTTGCTTTTAAGGCTTAGAGACTGAAGAGAGACATTTTTATTTGTTGTGAGCAGCCAAACCAATAAAAACAGGTGGGTAAGAAAAACCAGGGAGCTCAGCAGTGGATGATCTGGTGCTAACTCTGAATTACCTTTTAGGCCAAAGTATCTTTATTGGTGTTAAATCAAACCAGAATCCTTCTGTGCTTCAGTTAATTTCTTTCACAAAGAAGTATGCACATTTTATTAAGCTCCTTATAAATTTCATTTTCATTTTGGATTAAATGATATCATTTTAATGAAAGGCAGAAGCTAGAAAAATGCATTTTGTCTTGAAAGAATCACTTTCTGGTAAAGAACCATTTCCTATTTTTAAAGCCAGGACTGTGATAATCCAAATACTTGCATAGTCTTTGGTTACCAATCCTGAAGGCTGTAAAATATAATTTATTTTACACATGCATGCTGTGGGTTTATTTTTCGAGCTAAGGAATGAGAATACAGAAGCAAGTTTCACTTTTGTGGTCTAATAGGTCAGTGCAGATTTACCATTTTAAACATGTGCAGCCATAAATACAAAACAAAACAAACTGTTGCTGCTGCTGTGATCCAAACCCCAAATTAAAAACAAATACAAATTAGAAATCCCCTTTAGAAATCTCATCTGTCTAAAGCTGCTGAAATATTGTCTTGATGACAGAACTTCTCACACAACAACACTGCATAATAGGTTGATCATTTAGAGTATTTTTACTAAACTTTTATTTTGTTTGTTTTGAATATCCTCAGAGGCATTTTTAAATTTGACTCTGTGAGCGTGTGTTTGCACGTCAATTCCAGATTGTGTTAGCTTTTTTCAAGTTATCTTCCGTCCTTCCTTGTCTGCAGCAAAAATGTTAAACATGAGCCCTGTCAAAAAAAAAAAAAAAAAGAAGAAGAAGAAAGAAGGAAATTAAAATAAGACTTGCTCTCGTATTTATGTCATGATAAAGTTTGCACAGTTGGCATCAGGGGATGATTCCAAAGCGGCAGAGTGGAACATTTCAATTCTTTGATGCTGGAAACCCTAGAAAAGTGTAAACCAGCCAGCTGGGTACCAGCCTGCTCAGCTCAGCCTGTCCACAAGAGCAGGTCTCACCCCAGTCCTCCATGGGCACTTGCTTGGAGAAGGAGAAACTTAGTGGGGTTAAACAGTTTGTAAAAGATTCACTGCTGTCTGAAGGAAGGTTTTCCTAAGGGCAGAGTTTGACAATCTGTTCCTTAGAAAATGTCTTGCTGAATTCTTTGGGACTGGAAGCAGCGGTGGGGTGCAGGAACAGAGACTGCCCAAAGAGCCTGGAGAAATCAGTGCTGCACAGCGTGCTTCTCTAGATTCCTCACAACCATCTGTGGAGATCTGGGTATTCTGCCTTGGTGCCCGAGAGTGGATTTAGAAATGTCAAAGGAAGAAGAAGAGAGAGGAGGGGCCAACACTGGGGCTGAGGAGTCCCTTCAGCTCCTCCCCAGCATCTCCTGCAGGGATTTCCACGTGGAGACAACCTCCAGACTTCCCTTATGCCAGAGAGGAGTGAGTCAAAATATTATAACAACTCAAGGTTCCCTGGTTCTGGTGGGGCTGCAAAAGCTGCCAGGCACATTTTGGGTCCAAAAGCAAAAAAAAAAAAAAGTGCTTACCAACAAAACCTAACACTAATGGAAAGGACAATGCCTGAAAGCACAGTGAAGCCCTTTGAAGTTGTTGAGACTAGTGGCTCTTCTCCCTGTATCTTCCTGGGCTCTGTCTGTGGTTTAGCCAATTTTGTGATGCCTGTAAACTGTTGAATATTCATTTCCAGTCCTCTTCAGGCACCCTTGCACAAGGCAGAACCTGACACATAACTGCAGGCAGACCTCACTCCTGGAGCCCAGCTGTCAAGCCTCTGAGCAGCAAAGAAGCCAATCTCTTTGGAGGTTGACAAGGAAAATTACTATAAACCAGGTTTTGTAGCTGGAATTTGTGCAGGAATAACCTAAAGGTTGTCAAAATGTTCAGGTAAAGCTGGAGACGTGCAGGGATGGCTTCATTCACCCTGCAGAGAGAAGCAAGTCAAAGATAACTGAAGTACAGCTTGAAAAGCACCTTGCTGTGGTTTCCAGGAGAATGCTGATGCTGGACACGGGAGGAAGAGAGAAATGGCTCATGGATACATATGGACAATTACTGGATCCACCATAGAAATTCAACTTGTCCCTTTAAGCCTTAAACCAAGGAGCCTTGCTGCTGTCCACCCAAGAGCAGACAGGAACCAGCATTTGAGATGATACATCCAGAGAGGATGATGTTACACAGGTCCATCAAATCAGCTGTGTTGGCAGGGCAACCGTGAAAGTAGAAACTATAATTTGTGGTAGGGAGGAGAGTGCCTGAGCAAGCACAAGCCAAATGTCCTGACCCTGGTATTGCACAGAAAACAGAGCAGGTTTTAGATGAAAAAAGGATCAAAGATTGAGAGGCAAAGAGAGAATGGGATTTATAGTACCAGACTGGGTCAGTTAATGTAGAACGGTTCTTTGATAATGTCAGCGATTTTATTTTATTTTTAGAGAGAACAATTGATCCAAGGTGAATTTGCACTGATGTCACATTAGTATGTGCTACCTCAGCCCCAGAGGATGGAAACAAGCAGGGCTGACGGGCAAGGTGAAGGCTTGGCAAGGAGGGGCTGTGAAAAGCTCATGGTGAAAATGGAAGGAAGAGACAAATGGATTTCCTCACACATTGATTGTTTCACTTATCTACTCTAATGCCCGGGCAGAAATGTAGGAGTGTGTAATGGTGGGTGACAAGAGGAAAGCTGACATGGTCAATAAATGTCACCAAAATACTCACCAGGAAGCATGAGACAACCTTGACCAAATAATAGAAATTGTGAAAAAAAGATAATCAGAGCTGCTCCTTGTGAGTGAAAACAGTTATTCCTGTTAGAAATGGGAGACAAGAAGGGAGAACAGAGTCCTACAGGCATTAACCACACCTACATAACTATCAGGAATGTAGCATGCCTGTGCAAAAATCCAGCATGGTGCTAGGAGGTGTCAGGTGAGGCATTTCCACCAGAGCTGAGGGGAATGCTTTGGGAAGAAGCACATAGGCACAGGGAAAAAGGGGTTTTGAGACTGATTTTTTTTGCTTAGAATTTGAGTGAGTCTGATGATGATGGAGACATAGGAAGAAAGTCAGGGGGTTGTGTACTCTGAAAGAGGGAGGATTAGAGCCAGGCCCTCTGCTGAAAGGTTGCTCATCCTTTATGTACATTTACTCTGGTCAGTCACACCACCCATGGAAAAACAAACATTCAGCAACACATCACATCTCCCCAGGAATTCCAACAGGTTTCACACATAGCTCTACAGCTGATTACTTGTTATTTAAAGCAGTGTTTAGCTTGCACTTATATGTCAGGAGAGATTTCCAGGGCTGACCAGCCTGGCCTCTGGGCGTTGGAGCAGCAGCCAGGAGATGAGCAGAGGTCAAGGTCACACTGAAGGTACTTATCCCAACCCAAGCTCTGGTAAATCAGGCATGTCCAACCCCAGGGACAGGGGGAAAGAGCTCCAGGACAAATGTGCACACCTGGATGGGATGTCCAGGTGAGGTCCCTGGGAACACTCACTCATGGCTGATGTTATTTTTGGTGACTGCAGTCAGGGCTGATGTGATGCGGGTGGGAAGTGAAGCTGTGACCTCAGCCAGGCTGGTCTGCTGGGGCCAGCCTCAGGCCAGTTCTGGTCCTGTCCAGGAGCAAAACCCCACCACAGAAGGGTGCACAGGGCAGCCTCTAATGCAGGGTCCAGTTTTGGGCAGTTCCTGCATGGACAAACAGCCCGCACAGCTCAGAGCCAGAGCCCAGTTTCTTCCCAGTGTGACTGAGGGACTTTTGCCTGGCCAAACCTGAGGCCTACATGCCACCCAGCTTTTCCCCTGTCCAGCTTGGTGCCCAATTCACTATTTCTCATAGAGAGTTTCCTTTGACTCAAGAATCTGCTCTTTAATACGTCCACAGTTATTGTTGAACTAAAATATTCCCTTTTTTCAGCTGCATTCCAAGCAAAGAAACTGACAATTAACCTGATTCGGCTGTGAGTTAATTCATTTAATCTCCAGGTGCCCTTTATCTTGAAATTAATACCCCTAAAACATGGCTAAGTAGCATTCAACTCTCTTCCTTTAATTATGTGTATAATGAAGCTCATTTAGAAAACAGCCAGCAGTATGGAGACCACATTGCAGGTGTTGCCCCTCTTTCCCACTACGACCCAAATCTCCTTTTCCAGGTTAGTATGACAGTCATTCAGCACCAGCTGACAACACTGGTCCTGAAATGTCTCACACAGCACAAGGGCCTGGTAATTTTTGGCTCTGTGAAATACAAAGAAGAAACAGTCTTGGTGGACCCAGCTTGTGCTGTGTTATGGTTTTTCCTGCCCTCTGACAGCAGGTAAACGAGTTTCAGTGGCAGCAGTCTCCTTTTGTTCCTCCCACCTCTCCCTGCATTAATCTGCTCTGCCACACAGGACCCAGGCTCTGGCACCCCTCAAATGCTCCAACTGAGCAACAAACTCGAGTTAAACTATTGTTTTCTACCTGTCTCCTCAATCTGGAGAACAGGAGGCTCAGGAGAGACCTTATCACTCTCTACAACCACCTGAAAGGAGGTCACAGCCAGGTGGGAGTTGGTCTCCTCCCAGGGAACAAGTGGTAGGACAAGGGGAAGTGGCCTCCAGTTCCACCAGGGGAGGTTTATACTGGATTTTAAGAAAGAATTGCTTCACAGAGAGGGTTGTCAAGCACTGGAACAGGCTGCCCACAGCAGTGGTGGAGTCCCCATCCCTGGAGGTATTTGTAAGACATGTAGATGTGGCACATGGGGACATGGTTTAGTGCTGGGTTAACACCTGGACTCAGCATCTCAGGGGTCTTTTCCAACCTAAGCCATTCTGTGGTTCTATGACACTTTGCTTTACCACCAGGAGGAAGGCTGGCAGGGAACCTGAGCGTGACAAGTCTTGTGTCCTGCAAGGAATGCCCTTCCCAGCAGCCCAGACTGCAGCAGGAGCTGCCTGCTTCCTTGCCTGTTCATTATGCTTCTGTCTAAAGACTGTTGGGGATGCCAGGAAGAAAAAAAAATAAAAAAAACCCTACCCAAAACATCGGTAATTAGTTCCTGTAAATGGGTTTCAGTCTGTTTATGTCTCTGGTTCAGTCTGATGTAAGATTTTTTCACACCCTTTCCGAAATCACATGTTAAAACTGGTTCTCTGAGAACATTCTGGGACATTTGGTGTAAACAATTCTGATATAAAACTGCAACAAGGGGGTTTTTTGTGTTTCCCTAGGGTGTTTCAAATCGTGGCACAAGGACCAGATTCCTGTGGGAAACATGATCGTGCTCTCTCTCCCCTCTGCTCCCCTGGGAAGCTTGGCAGTGCCCAGCTGGGCAGCTCATCCACCCACTGCACATCTTCCAGCACACCAGGCACCTCTCCTGGCACTGCTGGGCTTGGCATGAGCAGGCAAAACTCCGGCACAACCCTCACCTCGTTCAGCATCCCTCCTCCCTGGTCCCAGTACAGCTTGTGTCCATCCCATCACCAAATCTTACTGCAGAGACAGGAGGAGGAAGGGGAAGGTAAGCACTATCAATGGATCTCTAACACATAAAAGGGATTAGAGATGGGCACATGCCCTTCCTGGGCTGGAGAGTTCCCTTCTGAGGTGGGACGAGGCTCCCCCATCCCAGTGGCTGTGCTAGAAGAGGTCGGAGGGTTAGGAAGGGGAGTGGGAGGCCCTGGGGGAAGAATTTCTCAGGGAATTGCACCATGGATCGCTGGCCTGGGGATGGGCAAAGGTGTGGTTGAAGGACATATACCAGACTTAATTTTATGAGGCTGAAAAAGAAGAAAAGCCCTTGTACCTTCATGCCCAGCATGAGTTCTTGCAACCAGGGCCAAAAAAATCACAGAGCTGGCAACAGTGGTTCACTGTCTCCCACACTGGCACATCCTCCTTAAGACTCACTCACCAACATAAGAAAAGCTAAAAAAAATCTGAGGATTTTTGTGACACTTGGCTTTCATATATCTTGTCATGGGTAACTTCACACCTCCACTCAGGAAGCAACCCCAAATATCTTGTAAATAAATAAACACCACCTTCATGGAGAAGGCTCCCCATCCATCATGTTGCCCACTCTGCACTTTTAAATACAACCCAGGAGATTCAAATGGAACGTGCCAGCATTTTTTCATTTGCTTTGATATTTTTAATGTCTCCCCATGTCCTGTAAGACCTCCTCACCTTCCTTGAGGTCTCCTCCTGATCCTTGGGGTGAGCATCACCTTCCCCTGAGGCCTCCCTCAACCTCCTGCCAAGCCCTGTGGATGGAGATCTGGTTTGTCTCCTCCATGGTAAGGAGCAGCTGTGGCAACTGAATGCTCCCAAGTCCATGGGACCTGACAGGATTCATCCTGGGGTTCTGAGGGAGCTGGCAGATGTTATGGCAGGACCCCTCACCCACCAAAAGTCCTGGAAGTCTGGGGAGGTTCCTGCTGATGGGAGCTGTCCAATGTTATTCCAATCTACCCAAAGACTGGTGTGAAGGAAAATCCAGAGAACTACAGACCAACAATAGTTCCTGGAAAAATTATGAAGATTATCCTGAGGACTACAGAAAGGCATTTAAGGAATGATACACTCATCAGGCACAGTCACTGTGGGCTCACATGGGGAGAGTCCTGTCCTCAGTGTTTATGTTTTAGCAGACACACGGAGCTGGGAGAGCTGCTGGGCCACACTGGTGACAGGAGCTTGTGAGGAACTGGTGATGGGTGGGAAGACGACAGAGGCCTTTCCTGGTTGGGTCTTTTCATTTGATGGGTTGGCTCTTTGTCTGTGGGATTTTTGGGTTCTTTTAGGGTATTTTTAGGCTTTTGGGGGTATTTATTGATACTATTTTGATAAGACAAGTACTTCTGTGCTCAGTAAATCCCCTGCTTCATTTAAGTGCCATGAGAGGGTGGGGAAAGCGAGGATGCAGCAGCTGCCAGGGAGGAGATGCTCAGAGGATGCTGCCTCTGGGGCTCAGCAATCTCTTACACATTGCCTTGTGTGCTCACCCCATCTCCTTCTGAGGCCAAACCAGAGGACAAGAAGTCAAGAAGGCAGCACCTCTTAGCAGGAGGAGGCTAAACTGGTGACACTGTGCACTAACTCACAGAACCTTGGACATTTCACGGGTAAATTCTCATCTCAAAATGCAGTCTCACCAGAAACAGCCACATAGAAGAGGAGCAATGAAACAGAGACTGATGCAGAGCCTCGCTGAGCTGTTCCCTCACTGCTGAGGCTCCACCAAGCCCTGTTTGCACCACGGTGGCTCACGGCAGCCCTCTGGCGAGCACAGCCATCATCTTCTACAGAAACCAGGTGAGTGATGGCAGTGACAGGGACAGAGCATTGTCAAGCTGCCAACAGAGCCTCCTCCACCCTCCTGAGCTGCCCTGAGATGGTACCTGTTTTCCCTTCAGGCAGTACCCAACATGACCCTCCATGGACTCTTGTACAATCATTAGATTTCAGATATATCATTTTCAACATATCCAAAGTGTTTGCATTGTCATCAAATCAGTGACAGAGCTAATAAAGCCAGGGAAATATAGCGGCATTCAAGCCATTGCCATCATGCTTTTGTGTTTGACATCATGTTTCTTGCATAATCAAAATTCTTAGGGTTTGATTTGTGGGTTTTTTTAAATGGATCCAACATGATCTGTAAGGATGAAGGTTTAAGACTGGAGCACCGCAAGCCTCCCTTTCCTTTCCTTTCCTTTCCTTTCCTTTCCTTTCCTTTCCTTTCCTTTCCTTTCCTTTCCTTTCCTTTCCTTTCCTTTCCTTTCCTT
>VYXD01013641.1:196900-213441 GCA_013397195.1 Hylia prasina | reverse complement strand
CGTTTACGTTCCATTCCTTTCCTTTCCTTTCCTTTCCTTTCCTTTCCTTTCCTTTCCTTTCCTTTCCTTTCCTTTCCTTTCCTTTCCCACCCTCTCCAGCTTGCAAACAAATGCACTCATCATATTTGTTCCTTGCAATTGATTGGACAAGAAGAAAAAAGCCAGGTGCTTTTAGATGCTAATGCACATCTTTGCAACAAGAAACACGAGGGCTCTTGCTTTGAAATAAAACAGGCTAAGAGACACTTGCCAGTTTTAATCAATAACGCAGGGAATATCTTGGCTCTGGGCTCACCCCTGCAAGATGTGTCAGGGTTTTGAACCTCCCCGGGAGCAGGAGGGCAGCAGGGATGTGCTGAGTCACTGAAGGACATCTCCCCGTGCAAGAAAACCTTAGTGCAGGATGTTGGCACGGGGTTCAAGCTGCCAAGATGTGCCATAAAAACTGGAAAGGATCCTGCCTGCTCCGGGACAGCCCCTTCATCAGCAGCATTCACGGTGGAGGACCCATTTCACCTCCCTGAGAGGGGGTAATTATTTCTTGTCAGTTAGACTCAATCACTGAACTCCACACAGCTGGTGGCAGAGAACCATTTAGCCTCATTTACCACCCTGATAGCCTTTTAGCTCTTCCACATTTCACACGGTCTCTGCCATTCTGCCCATAAATTCTTCTTAAATAAAAAAAAAATCATAAAAATTTATGAGGGGAAGAAAAAAAGGCATAAAATGGAGGCAGCTAAGAGAAAAGGTACTAAAATTCTCAAGTGAAGATGAGGTTACGTACCCCCAGCTGTTTCAAGTGCAGTGATTGAGGGTCTCGCTGATGAGGGATGATTACATTCCCCCTGCCCCTCACCCCCATTAAAAGCAGTGTGCATCCTCCCTCTGGATAGGGCTGATTAACAGTAGCACAGGGAAGACTTGGAAACAACCACATCTTCCCCGTTTTGGTGCAATCCTTGAATTTTCCTGACTCAAGTTAATGAACACAAGCCCTTTGCAACAAGCCAGCACCTTTAAACAATCTTAAAGGTTTAAAGCAGTAGGAACTATGGGTTTCACTTTGCAGAGACCCTTTTGTGGCAGTATTTAAGATGGAGAATATACAGAGAAATTATCTTCTCATCAGTCAGCTGGGATTTGGCTTCCAGGACTGGTATTGCCACAAAAAAGTCCAGGCTAGAAATAGAAAAGGACATATTTACAATGCCAGGGTTCTCAAACTGTATCCAGTCCTCATGACTCAGATTTTGCACCCAGCTACTGTTTGCAGAAGCGCCAGTTTCAATAATAAGGTTAATAATGATAGCAATAATATTTTTTTAAACAAGCAAATTATGAAAATTGACAAAGAATGTAAGAGCAGCCAGGCATCCCAAACCCTGAACACCTTTTGAGTCTTATCAAAACCAAAGAGCTGCCTTCCACTTTTTTTCTTTGAGGCTTTTAGCTATTTCCCCGTCTCTCAGGTCCTGCAGTGGGATCCATGTTAACAAAGGCTGTGGAAGGCACGTCACTCTGCATAGATAAATGTAAGAAAAGGTCTCCCAAACCCCCCTCCCTCTGTTCTTACTGGCTTTGCTGCCAAGTAAAGACTGTGTGCTGCTGTACAGGAACATCACAGTTACAGAAGACACAGCCTAATTTGAGACCCTAGAAAACAGGACTGGAAAAGGCTGTGGGGCTATTCAGTCCATCCTCGTGCTGTCTTAAAATCCTTCTAATGAAAGGACAATCCTCTCATCAGTAATTTAATGAAAAGATTGTTAATTAGGTAACAATCAGTGGCATACAGGAGTAGAATCAGAAGAAATAGAAATGCTTAACTCCCAAGTTCTCCCCACAGCATCCCCAATGCCAACAGCATCTCCACAGAACATTTTCCTGGTCAGCATCTCTAATTTTTCACCAGTTGAAGGCACACATTCATTCTCCTGGGATCTTTTCAGAACAGCACAGATGGGTGAAAATATTTAATGTATATTCAGCAGTTACCAGAATTGACATCAGAATTGACATCTGAAGGAGCACTGTGTGACCAGTCAATTCTCATTGAACCCAACTAAGGATGTTTTCTGTAGCTTAAGCCCTGGTCTTTGAAAGGCTGAATGTGTAGAGCAAAAGAAGAGGAAATCTTTGATAGATGAACCATTCAAAAAAGCTTCCCAAAATAAATATTCACGGGGTGTTTCTATTTAGGGCAGTAGGGAGGTGGTTGATTGGGTTGCAATTTTTGAAGTCCAGCACTAAATCTTCATACCACACATACACATGCTAATAACTCAATTCTGGAAGTGCCTGATGCATCCAGCCTAAAAAGGCAGTAGTCTTTTTCCTCATAGATCACCCTATCTATAGATCAGATATCTGCAATTAATTCACTGCTCTTCCTCTTTACCACTGACTCTTACAGCAAAAATCCTTATTTATTAATACCAGAGTGCATAGCCTTGCACTTTGCAAGATTAAATTTAATTTCACCTCTATTATTCTAATTTTCTAGTTCATCCAATTCCTCTAAGATACTCCGATCCTCCTCCTCATCTATCTCCCAGCATGCTTGATGAGCACACTCCAACTCTTCCTGCCCAAATCATTACAAATTAATAAAGGTCAATCAAGACCAATTTTTGAAGCACGCCACTAGGCATCTCAAGATTTGATTTTAAAGGTTTGTTTGCACCTCCCTTGGTCACTCCCTTTCCATCCCATCAGTAACTATTTTTCAGTCACATTGATTTCACCCCTCTCTCCCTGGTTGTCAGCCTTCCAGCTCTCAAAGCACATCCCTGCACGAATCCTGCAATCTTAAAAAATTACAAGTTCATCAGCAGGACATTTTAACTTCTGAAAACCAACAGAGTTTTATGCACAATCCTCACCTGCCCTCTTGAAAAGGGATTTTGTTCTTCCCCTGTGCTGTGCAGTGGTGAATCCATTCCGTTTAGGGCAGGGCTGGAGTCAATGCTCAGGGGTGCTTCAGCTTCACTGAAACACAAACTCCTGCCCCAAGACTACAGACTGACAGGGGCAGGGAAAGGTGGTACAAAGAGGTGAGAAGATAGGACTCATTAAGTTTGGGTTTTGAGGGTTTTTGGTGAGGTTTACTTTGGTTTGGAGCCTTGTCTGGAGGATGAGATGTGGAAGAGGCGATGCTGCAGTCGGACATTTACAGTGTGCTCCTACTGTTAATACATGACAAAATCGCAGGCTGAAAATGAAGTTGGAACTTTATTCACAAAGCTGGCTATTCTTACATGGCTCCCTATTTAAATCACTGAATCAGAGGCAAATTTTTGACCCTGATGAGCCTTCTAAGGTCACTGTGTTGCTGGTTTGCCGTGTGTCCTCCCTCAGGCTACGAGCAGAACAAACAACTTGGGGTGTCATTAGTCTGCCCCACGGAACAACATTCTCTTGAGAAGTATCCCAGTGATTATGTGACAAGCTAGCAATGTTTCCCTGGAAATGTACACACTGGATCACAGGATGCCAGGATTTTTACACTTAACTTTCTGAATAATGGGAACAAATTACTAAAAAACCCTTCAAAGTGCAAGACAGACGACCTCTTTTCTCGATCTACAACAGGCCAGTGGAATTAGCCTCCATTTGTGTTGATATAATTGTGTTCACGAAATAACTGATGGTGACCAAACTGAGCTTGCCAAGAGCTCCTCTTTATGTCACAAATTAACATAGGCAACATTTGGATGTAGAGATATTTTATTAAACATGTCAGTACGCCTAACAAGTACCAGAAAAGCTTCAACACTCACAACCTTTCCTCCTTGTATGTACTTTATCTCTTTAAAAAGAGATACCCTCTTAGCTTCCAGACCCTTTGAACCAGCCACACAAGCTCAAGTTCCTTTTACCCTCAGCCACTTTTGTTTCCATCTGGGGCACCTTGGAAACAGCTGGGGAAGAACCCTGTGCTACGCTGCTGATATCAAAGTAAGCCCAGAGATGATCCCATAATAAAAATGGTAAAATAATCCAGTGTATGAAGCCCTTTTTGACAAGTTTGAAGTTGTACATCAAGCAACAACACAGGAAGTATGTATAAAGATCAGTTTTTATTGACATACTTTAGATACAATAAATATATTTACATGTTCACATTTCAAACACTGAATTACATGTAAAAGAATTTGTACATGAGATCATCTTTGTGTTTCCAATTTTACATTCACTTAAATAGGTACGACAAAGATCTCTTATGCACGTGGAGGATTTGGTATAGTCCAGTATTACACTCAAGCAAGCAGCAGTGCACACCTTGTGCAGATGATGCTGTAGGAAACATGAGGCAGACGCACTCCCAGTGCAGTCAGTATGATACAGTCGGCTGCTGAATTTATATCCTGAACTGCTAATAAACAAACTCTGCAATCCAGATTAGAGCAGTACATTTGAAATGATTCTCAGAACACCCAAATATAGATATATATGTATATATACATATATACACTGCTTAGGACTTTACAGGTTAGGAAGGATCACATTCAGTAATAGTAATAGGAGGTAGGATGGTGTCGACAGTGTTGGTATTTCTACGTGGCAATAACAAAAAGTGCTATTACTATCACTGAATTCAAGAACAGAGCTCCTGAAAAAGTGAAAAGGATAAAATAGTTGTTAATCCTGTTTAGCCTGGCTAAATGCTCAAGCGTGTAAAGGAAATGTCTATATTCCCCAGCATGGGTACAACTGCAAAGCAAAAGTGTTAAGTGATGCTTCTGGGATGGGCAGCATGGCCTAAGGGGTGACACCTGTATCAAAGCAACATCAGCTTCAGGCACCAAAGTCTGCAAAGAAAAGACAGTAGGGTGGGATTTCAGGGTAGGACATCTAGAGTTCAAGTACCCTCAAAAGAGCTGGAAGAACAGAGAACAGAGCAAAATATCAAAAGCAATGCACTCAGACAGGAAAAAAAACCCAGAGGGTGAACAGGCAGTGAAAAGGGCAGGCACATAACAAGGATGCAAATATCCTTGTGGAAATGGAAAAATGGGGGCAAATGAGATGGAAATGAGAAAAAGCATAGCAGAGAGGAAAAGGAAAAAAGAAAGTTGACTTAATCCAAGGGCTCCTTTGTAAATAAAATTATATGCAATGGTAGGGAAGATCAGCTGTGAATAAATAAGTGTTAGCATCTGGCCTCTGCTGGATCTGTAAGTAAAAATGTCTATTAATTAGAAGTTAAACCGCTGAAAGAAGTTTCATCATCTGAAAAAGAAAACCTGCAAACAAATGGTTTTGTTATTCTCAAAATAGAAATAAAACTGTAAGGTTCCAAACTCAGCCTGACAGACACTAGGAAAAAAATACCATGCATATTAAAATCCATTAGATGCACACAAAGAAAATCCTGAACAAACACAACATCAATACAGCAGTGTTTGAAACTGTGATCTTCCAAGTGACTACACACAACATTGCAATACAGCTACACTTAACTGTACACAGGCTCTTTTACAAAAGCATTTGTAATCTGCAATACTGTTTAAAGATTAGATGGTAAAAACCACAAGTGCTGTTACATAAAATAAAAGCAGTGTAACCTGTTGAAAAAGTGTATCTATAAAGCCCATTTCCAGTTAGAAAAATCAGTGCATCCAACTAAGAGAGCAGAGAGCAACACAGTCACCTAAAAGACCCCGTGAGATTAATTTCCCCTTTGAGGCTTTCTTTAGTGCAATAAGGACCACACTTTCCATCAAAATAAGCAGAGAAGTAGAAAAGGGAGTTTGTTTGTTTGTTTTAAATTAAAAAACCCAACCTTGCCAAAAGCAGCATTATAAAGAACAAAATGATCCTTCCCAACCATATTATACCAGAAGTTGGTATACGCAAGGATCCAATATGAATCTGGTTTTGTACACAAGCCCCTGTGCTCATGTGGACAGTAAGTTATCTCCATGATTAAAGATCAGGTTACAAAAAAACCTTACAGAAAATCCTTAGGATTTGATACTAATTTAAGGTAAAATACTTTCAAGTATTATGTTTCTGAATTAATTAGAGGACAAGGTATGATTTAAGGTAACATTGAGACAAAAGCTCTTTATTACCCTAAATGACCTTTATATAATATGGCTAACTTTCTGCAATCTGTTCAGGATTTGTTTCCTTTACATTTAATTTCTCATCTACCATGATGCTAAAAAAAGGAACTAAAACAAAAGCACAAAAATGCATTTAAAAAAAAGTCTATGTGTCTCTGAACAAAAAATGCCTTTTGGACAATGAACAGGTGAAGCCAGATTTCTACCTTCAAGTACCATGACTTGTATCACAGACACAGTACTACACAAAGGACAGGAACATCACAATACTATGCCAGAAGACAAATCCAGGGTATGTCCCAAGCAGACAAAAAAAAAAAACCCACGAAAAAACCAAAGAAACCCAGGCCAAAAAACCCAAAAAGCACTCAAAGGAAGAAACCCCAGAGCTACCCACCCCCCATCACCCCAGCTACAAGGGTGACACACCCACACACACATACAGACACGCAGTTACTGAGTGCAAACGGCAGGAACTGCCTGCAGCAGCTTCCAGGGAAACTGCATCATTTCAAGCTACACAGATAAGAGACACTATGTTTAAAAAAAGATTAAAAAATTAGCACCAAGTAAAAGGTTTTTTCCTTATCCTCAGCAGCTGACATTGAAAAAAAAATATATGAGGACCTCCAAGGTTATTCAGAAATAACCCTCAGTTTTACTCTCATCTGTATCCTTGTAGTGGAAACCTAACATCAGTGAATTAAAATGCTCAGCCTGCTTGGCATTTTAAAGGCTCGAAGGACTTCTTTACAGAAATTTGGAAACCTGAAGGGAACCTTCAGATTTCAACTAGGGGGATACACTAGATATCCAAGGATACGATGCAGAGGGGATGCTTGTATCCACTCCTCCTTCTTGAAGGCACACTGGGGACATGTGTGGGCTGAGGACAGCATCCCTCTGGCTACAGACCTGTCCTCGTGCCCCTGCCTGCAGCAAGGACCCTGAGCATCCCCAGCACCACCCCACACAGCTGGTGTGGCACTGATAAGGTGTGGCACTGATAACACTGCACTGCACCAACGTGGCACCAACCTGGCCTACGTGTGAAACCAAAACTGTGAAACCAAAACTGCCCCAACTTTTGAGGACAGCATTACACCACAGACCTAATTTGTACCTGCAAACAGCACAATGGAACAAACCCAGAGAGACCCCGTGCCTTGGTCTGACAGTGCACTGTATTTCCCCTCAGAAGTTAAAGGACAGAGTTGTTTTAGGGGTTTTTTTTTAATTAAAAAAAAAAAGGAAAAAAATGTAGAACATTCTACTAAAATACCACAGATCATATAATTCAATATTTTAGGCAAGGCAAAATATGAGTAGTTATAAAGTGAATTTTCCAGTGGTACAAGATGGAAATGAAATAATTTGGGAAAAAAAAAAAAAGCTGACTTCATATAACCACCTACTGGAGTTGCCTATTTAAATAATTATAAAATTATGCTAATAAAAACTGAACAAATAATACACAGGTCAGGATATATGTATTGACTTACTAGCATCTTTATAAAAATTTGAAGATATACACAAAAACACATCAACATTTATGGAACCATATCCATTTAAATTTTGGTAAGACAACACAAAAAACTAACAAATAGCTAAGATGTGGTTGACTGTAAGCACTTTGAGTAGCATTTTAATTTTAAAAGGTCAATATTTACACACTACATTAAATTCCTTCTCTTTTTTTTCCATTTTGCATCGTACTATGAATTCACTACAAAGAAAGAACAAGATAATGGTTGCAACAGATCTTCCAAGAAAGTTAACTTAAAATGCTCAGATTTAACTCTGTGCTGGAAGAGAACACATCAAGAACACGTCTGTCTACCTTTAGCTCTACTTCCTTTGGGGTTTTTTGGGAGGAGACAACAAATGGATCTAAAGGAGCTGTATCATCCAAACTGATCAATGCCAAGAGATCCACTTTTAAGTGAGGATTTGAGAAATAAGAGAACACAAACATTTTAAAAAAATGACTCACCTAATTGTTACTTTTGCTACTGAGTTTTTTGGGATATTAGAGAGATATGGTGACAACATAGGGTGTGAGTATGTATGTATGTGTATAATAAAACAAATATAGACATACATACATATGGTATGTTTACATGTAGGAAGGTACCCAGGCACTACAGTGAGCAGCTGAATAAATGCCCAGCAATCCACCCATACCCTGTCTATGCACAAGCAATAATCTCCTGCAACTGCTGTTAAAGAGGATGCATCTACTCATTAAACAGGCATTGCTCCCGTCACTCCTTCATTTAAATAGATATGAGGCCATTCCATGCCTTTATTCCAAAGCCACACATTTGTCTCAAAAAAAAAATAAAAATTAAAAATCCAACTGAATAAAAATTTTTAAAACTGAAGTTGGCTGAACCTCAGGCTCTTTGGGATAGATTCAAAACCCAAAGCAGGAGTGTTTCTACAAACTTCTTTGACTTTTGAATCAAACCCATATTCTTAGGCTCCAAGAAACCCTCTAACCCCAATAATGTTTGCTTCTGACAGGACAGCTGATCAACTGCAGATGTTCCTACTGCTGAACTCAGCTGCTGGCCTGTCTGGCATTTGCATCTATCCCAGATTTCCAGACACGCACTACTGTAACTCCACTCTGAGATGTCTCCTTGTCCTGCTCACTGCAGAGAAGCTGCTCCCTAACAGTGGGATAAGCGACTGTTTAATGCCTTGTTTTAAAGAATCAAAGTGACATAACCTGAGAGGCAGCACAGGTCCCAGAGCTGGTGGTGTGAGGAGTTAAACAGCCCGGGGCTGACCACTCTGCAGGTCTTTGGGGTTGGTCCCACTGGGCACTTCCCACCTGCAGCTCATGCTCTGTCCTGGGCTTGGCACTACCCTGAAGCACTAACAGCACTTCATGTACAGCAATTGTGGCTGTCATTAAACATTATGCATGAATTATACAGATGGGTGTAAACCTCGCTTCCATGAAAAGATTCTCATTCTGTTACTGTGTCTTGTCACTAAGTCTTAAATGGACTAAAAGAGTATTTCCTAAACACCATGTTATTCTATATTATTTCAGTGAACAGAGAGCAGGTCTACTCAGATGACTTTTGACAGTACTTATTCCATCACTATTTTTGGTAACTTTTACTTAATTGAAAATATGGACCAAAAGTGGAAGAAAGCCAATTAGGTATCTGTGCCATCGACTCATCATCAAAAAAAAAACCCAAAACCCCAAACTATTAAAAAAAGGTACTATAAATTTGCTTAGCTCATCCCTTCCAGCTTGGCATGCCTATTTTGGACCTCATTTGCAGCTCTTTTATTTCATACCCACAGTGTTTTTCTGCAGTCACTCAGGTAACAAACCTACATTTCTGTAAGTCCCCCCCTTCAAAAAGTAGGTGGAGTGCTTCAGAGTGTTCCTAAAATAAAGCATGAAGCAAAACATCATGGTCTAAAAACTAAGGAAGTGCTCATAAAAACTGGAATCCAATATAAAGATGACATTTTAATAAGTTTATTCAGAAGTAACTGAAAAAATGGTTCCTTTGGCAACCCCGTCTTGATGGTTCTAACCAAAAGGAAATATTACGAATTTTACTTTGAATAAAATATAAGCTCCTTAATGTCTGCATGGCAGTTTTGGTAGCTGACATGTTCACCAGGAGATTCACAATGTCCTCATAGTCCTTTATGTATCAGGAACACCACATCAAAACAAGTCCTTTCAGTTACGGGTTTCTGACGGTTCAGCATTAATCACAAAATAAATCTCAAAGAAAAAAACCTGATCAAAATAAAGCATGAGGCAACCATGAAACACTAGCCCAAAAGAACTATCAGGAATGCACCATTCTTCCTGCATAACATTTTTGAAGTGACCCACCAAATATTTCTTTTTCCTTGCATCTGGCAGAGTTATTCAAAACAACCTAATTACAACTCGGAGTTCACTACCCCACGATGCTACTGAAGGGCAAAGATCCTTGTTTTTAAAAACCAAGGGAAAATACAGCAGTGTTATTCCTCCTACACAGGGTTTTATGGGATAAGTAGAGTTGGAAAGAGAAGATGGAAGTCTATGTTGGAATAGAAAAATGCAAAACCAGACTTATTTACAAAGATCAAAACTACAATTTTCCAGTGTCACCTCCAAAGCTTCTCAGCAAACTGCTATTCAGCAAAGCAGACCATGTTCAAATCTATGCAAGAATACCTTCTGTGCTCTCAGGTATACAATGCAACTAAATTGTTTAGAAAAAATGAGTTTTCATTCAAATACCTTGCATTGAAGATAAGAGCAACCATTATCAAATATTCTTTGCTAGGAAGAAAGTTTTTTATATCTTTCGCTGTAACCATTCTCTCTCAAGTCACTGTGGTCACACAGTAGGATCCTGAAGAACAATGTCTACATGCATCAAAAGCATTTTGAAAAAAAAAAAAAAACTATAATTCCATGTGGTTACAACAGAATGTGAAGAAACTGAACAGAAATTCCACCTTTGCAGATCCTCTCGAATTCACCTCCCCAGGAGGTCACCTTGGTGATTTCTGTAGTTCAACAGAGCAGTTACAGACTGAGCTGACAGGGTTCCCAACCCGATGGATTTTCCACTGTGAGTCTGCAGCTCCACAGTACACTGAGGCCGGTGCAGGGGCTTCTCTCAGCAGACATCACTCCACAATCAGCGCCACGTTGATGTGGGACAGATCTATCATGTGCCTGTTAAAAGTTAAAAGAAAGTTAAATGTGGTGCTCAGACTGATTCTGGCATGGAGCTTCTATGAAGGTCACTAATCAACAGATGCTTGATTGGATTAAAGAATCCTTGAGCCAGAGGAGACTGATTTTATCTTCTGAAAGGAGGGAAGGAACCAGGCGGCAGCAATGCTTAATTATTTACCTGTGGAATTTCTGTTGAAATGCTAAAGCATGTGCTGGCTCCTTGAATTTTGCTATGGCTTTCCTTTGTTGAGGAAGCATCTGTAAACTCTGCAGAGACAAAAAGCCAAAACATATTTTTAATATTCACTTCATGATCTACTTCACAGTAGCCCCTTATTTTGCATGTAACCAACTGAAATTTTGCTGTATTTCTTCATTCAGAAACGTATTTCTGTTCTCTTATTTGTGTCTCATAAAAAACCAGACTGGAAAGAGACTTCTGAGACTGCAGTCAGGCTCCCAGCTGATGGTGCTTGAGTTGGTGCATTAAGCAATTGCACCACCTGGAAAAGCCAGACTGTCACTTGTTAAGCAAAGGTGACAACAATTCAATCCACGCAGATGAGCCAAACCCCACAGCCAAACTCCCACCAAGAGGCATTCAACTGGTCAGAGCTCAACCACCCACACAAACACCTGGAGTCAATTACCTGATGTACATTAAGGGATCACGGCTTTCCATGGGTTAAACAGGGCAGAAACAGAATAAAGGGGTTAAGTTCTCTCAACTGCATATCCTCAAGTCATTTTCATAAAACAAGCGGCCAGCTTTTGACAGACACCACCACAAAACCCCAGTGAGATGGATTAGATCACCACATCCAAATCCTCCATACAACACACATCTCCCCAGAAAAGTCCATCTGATACATGCCTCCCATACCATGAGAGCAGCAGTCCACAATGCTTTAACTATGACAAACTCCCTCCACAGTACTGAGCTCTCCAAAACTACAGCACACCTCAGCCAGGGCTCTGGAGAACTCGTGTCCATATTCCCTGCTTACAGCAGAAGTCCAGGTCAGGCTGATCCCTGACCTGGGAGTCAGAAAGAGCAGTTCTGTGCCCTCGGTAAAAAGGTGTTATCACACTTAGGAAGATTAAAGTTTATGCTTTGAGTTACCCCTTCAGTTATAATAGAATAATTTTCCAAAAGACACTTGAGAAATTCAAGAAGATGGCTATTAAATGGTTACATGCCCAACAATCAGTGAGAACATCCAGCAAGTATTCAGCATCACAGAATACTCAGGATGGAAACATGATCCTGAAATCTTGCTGCCTGTGAGCACAGGCCACAGATTTCAGGGTAATTAAGTTAAAACAGATCTGAAGGCTTCAATCAAAATTTCACAGTTCCATAGTGATTCCAACATCTCACAGAAAGTTCTGGATGTTTAATAGCCTATGCTGCAGCACATTAAAGACAGAATTGTTCTAATTCAGCTTCCAGTTGTTCTGATGGTTTTGGATGCAGAATAAAGAATTATTATCATTCTACTTTTCTCTGAGTTTCTACATAAAGGCAATACAGTTTTAACTGAGATTTATATATATACACATATACACACAGAGACAAATGCATGTATATGGACACCTTAAAACTTTTCTAGATTATGACCTCCTGATGGGTAAGTATGAATGTAATTATTTGCTCCCCTGTTTTGCCTGGAACTCAGCTGCATCCCCCACACTTGGATAACTCCAACCCTCTGATGGTCAGTCTTCAGGATTTTAAATTTTACTTTCAAAAATTCTGTATCACTATCTAGACTGTTAAAAAAGTACCACACATTTTTAGAGAAAGCAACAATTCCTTGGGAAGCAACATACAACCCAATACATTTTGAGGGTGACATACCTTGGTATCTCTTAGTGAAAGAATTTTTAATCCCACTAATCTGTTCCCTGTTCATTCAATCCAATGGAGCATTTTAAGCAGGATGTCAAATGCCTTGATGAAATTTGAAATTAAAAATGTCTATTTCTATCTTTTTTGAACACATAAAACTCTCTTGGTAAGATGTGTATTTAACAAGAACCATGGGACCAGGTAAGTCATATTTCTTTGTATCTAAGCCTGACAATTCAGCTTTGCCACTTTCTGTAACTTACCTATCTGTGATTTTGAAGCAATTAATTTTGCACCTTCTTGTAACTGACAGGAAACTTTCCTCTCTCCAGGAAAATCACAGATGTTTAGTATTTCCACCAGCCTGTGATTTCAAAGTGAAAGCTGAGTAAAAGTGAAAGGATTCAGCAAATCTGATAACCATCAGCAGGTTAATTTGCATTTTATAGTTTTTGGAAAGCTGCTATGATGGGAAGGTGTAGCTGAGTCACTGCAACTTCTCCATTTCTGCGCTGGTAGAAATGGGATTTAGCTTTAAAAAAACCCACTCAGTGGATGATTTTTATTTCTTTTTAAATCAGAATGCTGTGCCAAGAACACAGTTAAGCACGTTTCACCAACAAGAATGCAGTCACGCTGCAGAAAGGAGCAGTGAAAGACCCTGGATAAAGCTCAATTCACCTGCAGGTTTGTCTGCAGGAATAAATGACAGAGATGCTGAAGTTTGTGTTCTCCTCCCTTACTGAACTCATTTTTTTATGATTTACAGAACTAGATCTTAACACACATTTTCTTGACATCACTTTTCTTGCCAAAAAAGAAAGAACCACAAATTAAGTAAGTCCTATCACTGAGGCCTATGCTTTGAAGACCAAAAATGAAACACAGCCCTTAAATAAGATTTGGAAAGAACAAACTTTAAGAGTTGTTATCTTCAGAGATACAAAAGCATCTCTGAATTACAACTAAAAACAAACAAACAATCTGCTTCTTTCAAAGAAGTCAACACTTTTTGCTAAGAGAAAAACCTTTTTGAATCACCGAAAGGATGAATATTTCAGTGAACAGTTCAACAAGAGGAGCTGTACAAGAACCCAGGGATGCATCCTTCCAGCTGCATCCTGCATGTCCTGCTGTCAATTGCTTCCCTCCCCTCTCCAGATCCACCTCCATCTCTCCTGCTGCCAGCTGATTCTCCCCACAAGGTCAGGTCTCATTCAAGTACCACAGCAGATTCTCCCAATGCTTTACGCTCCAGATCCTTGTTGTGACCAACTGAAGAAGAGAAGCTGAGTTTGGTGACTTTTGTCACAAGAACTGAGCTTTATGGCATTAATATTCTTGAGAGGCACAAAAGCAAAATTTGATTTTGCAGTTTATACAAGCATGATGATAAATTATTAACAAGTTTCTCAGTAATTAGCATGTAAAAAAATTGACTAAAGGAAGACATTCTGGTGTAGCACAGACTTATTAACAAAATTAGGCAAAGCATCTAAATATTATTATAGATAACTTATTTATACTTTCTTATGAATTTATAAGCTTATTGACTGACTAGTTTGGGTACTGTGTTCTTATATGGTATTACTGCTTTATTGTCCAAAGCAGAAAAAAACCCAAAGCAATCAGAACACTAAATGCATTTTAACACTCCACTGCTTTGGAACCAAGGCATCAGTTCTGGGATAAGACTACTGAAAAGCATCTTTATTAGATTTAATTTCACTGGTCAATGCAACTACAGAAACAAAAACCTAACCCATCTGATCCATCACTGAACTGCCTAAACATAACCCATCACCCAGCCTGGGGTAAGGCAGCATCTTCTCAACTGCAGTTATACATGCCTAGACTTCGACTGAGAATTAAGGACTGCAAAACAAAGGATAAACTAATGCTACACACACAATATTGCTCCAGTTGAAAACTGTCTGAAAATAATTAATTTTAATGGGTTTAATTCAAATTCTCAGCCTCTGCTGCACTCAGACTATGTCACCAAAAATGATGCATAATCTCTTCATGTTTGTTAAGGTATGAGGTGTATACACCTTATTTGGGTATAGATTAAAAAAAACCAAAACAACCTTTTGGTTTTTTTTAACAAGAGACAACTACTAAGCTAAGTTACTCTGAAGATGTGACCACGGCCTGAAATGCCACCATCTTTGCTGTGCTGTTAAACAAATCCTCATCCACCATGACTTGCAAGACTGAACATTATGGATCCAGCTAACAAAGGTTTATTTATTTTCTGATTTGGGGACAATACCTTCTTACTCACTCAACTACTTAAGCCCTGAGTTTTATGTTTTAAGAACATTAATCATAAGGCACACATTTATCATGGGTGTAGGTCCTGAGCTGCTGCTATCCCATCCTGAGCAGACAGGCTATTGGCTGGGCATAGAAATTCCACTTCAGCAGAAATCTGAAGTAAAATTATTGCATACTCATCCTACTGGATTATTTCTGTCTTTTTGAATTTGGGGTGATTTGCAGTTTAGAGCTGATCCTACATTTAGAGGATGTTAACAGCTATTGTCAGAAGAAAACACTCCTTGTGTACCCTGTGGTATTTTATTAGCTCAAAATATTCAAGGCATTATCTCACAGACTTACTGCAGCAGCTTCTGCTTTTGTTGATTCCAAACACACAAGCTAGGAGAATACATCAAAAAATTCATTCATTTTGCAGCTCTTAATCATGTTATCTTGCAAGTTTAACTTAGGGGGTTTTTTTTAACTTAGGTTTGGTGTTTTTTTCAGTGGTAACATTCAATAGCCCCTCTCCTCTTTTGAAAACACATTATCCCAGAGGCTTAATATCACTGCTGATGGGCTCAACCTAAGCCAGTGGTGGGTCCACCCTGGAGTTGGTGGCATTGGCTCTATCAGACACAGGTGAACCTTCAGGCAGCCTCTCACAGGAGCCACTCCTGTAGCACCCCCTCTACAAAAACGTGGCCATGCAAATCCAATACACATTTCTCAAGAAGTAATTCAGTGTGCTGGTCTTAGACCTGAGGCAGAACCACAAAGCAGCTACAAGCACCACACAGGACAAATGACAGCTGCTCTCTCATTTTCAAAGAACAAATACTCCCACAGCAATCCTTGGTCTTATGATCATTGCAATGACAAAACGCGTGATTCTATGTTCCCCAAAGCATGATACCTCAATTTGATCTGAGTTTGGTATCATTCTGTGACGTACAGATGTTGAAAGGCCAATGGTGGAAGGCAGGGAAGGATGCAGCACTGCCTCTGGAGACCAGCTGGTTCTAGTGAGCATCTCTTGACTTCTCATTTAATGGGAAATTCTCACTCTTTCTCCACAGACTTCCCTATGCCACACTGTGCAACACCAGAATCTCCTATCATGAGCCCCTAAACTGAAATATCACAATCCTCCCAAACGTCACAGCTCTGAGAAAACAACTTCATTCACATGTTCTCTTTAAGTTGACCTAGTCAGATGTTCACCAGAGGATGAAAACCTCTTCCAGGATCCACTCAGGTGGAAAGGATTGACAATACATACAATAACTTCCAAGGGATTTCAAATGACTGGTTACTTTACAGATTTGGCTGTACAGATCTACCATGCAGCACTTCCTGATAGCAGCCTGAGGTCACAGGTATTCTGAGCATGTTCCTGTTTTACTCTGGAGAACAGAGATTAGATTCTGACATATTTCTACCATTAAAAATAAACAGCTAGTTTAGAGTGAGGAAGAGTATTTTACATGGAAGGGATTTAGGAAGCACAGAGCTCATACTGAATGGAAAATTCAAGAAACCCAGCATTTCATAATCATAGTTTTGATTGAGAGTTTGCTTACAAGCTGTTTTAAAACATATTATTTAACTCAACAACTTAAAAAATAAT
>VYXD01013641.1:108038-196873 GCA_013397195.1 Hylia prasina | reverse complement strand
TGCTGATTATTTTTTAAGTTGTTGAGTTAAATAATATGTTTTAAAACAGCTTGTAATAGTTGTAATAGTTGAACTAGTAATAGTTCAACTAGTTGTTGAACTAGTAATAGTTCAGTTGCTTTTTCTGCAACTGAACTATTACTAGTGACTAAAGCAAGAATACCATAAAAGGACCATTCCCTCTGAAGATATTTCCTTAGGCCTGAAGATCTACACTGCCCTCAAATTTCTCCTCTATCCAAGCTCTGTAATTAAACTTGTACTTACTAGTACAGTATTGAAATAGCCAGTATGATCATATCAGCACATTAATCTCTAATAAAGCTTCACTGTAAAACCAAGGGCCTTGAGACAAACAGCAGGACATCCCCAAGTACAAAGCAAGAGACTGTTTGCAGAATGCAAACACCTTTGACACCAAAACTCTCAGAGGTTACACAGAGAGTAAAAAGTTAACAGGGAGATAACAAAGCACTGAGAGATGGAAACCAAGCAGGCAGGAGTGAGATTGGAACAAGCTATTGTTTCAAGTATAGGATACACATGGGAAATGAAAGTTTCCTCCTTTACTTAATTTCTCTCACTGAAGTAAATGGACTGCCCAGCAGACCACACATTCAGTTCAGCAGTGGGTTTGGGATTAGGAGTGGCAGTTCATATAAAGCTGCTAAAAACCAGGTCTTTGCAAAAAGAAAGTAAACTTCCCCAACTAACACCATCTCTCTAGTGTGTGATCCAAGCTGCTCTGCAACAAGTCAAATAGCAGTACAGCAGGCACTTTCTGAACAGAAAGATGAGATTCTGTTTTTTTCTTCGCTCCCATCAATAAATGCAGACATGTTTCTATTGTCCTCATTCGCCTGACACCTGAAGCATCTTTCCTGGCAGTGACACTTCCCAGCCACTACCAGCAGGCACAGAGGTTGGGACAGAATGTATTTATTTCACTCTCAGCTGTTGCAACTGATCTCTTCCACCTTCTGTTCCTCCTTTTCTGTCACCTTTGACTTCCTACTATCTGCCCTTAAAAGTACTCAGCTTTCTTTTTCCATATGCAAGGTGTCATGAGGGGAGAGGCAGTTCTGTCCCTGAGCTGGCTATCTGTCACTCACACACAG
This sequence comes from Hylia prasina, assembly GCA_013397195.1. NCBI lineage: Eukaryota > Metazoa > Chordata > Aves > Passeriformes > Sylviidae > Hylia > Hylia prasina. Next base: position 195,755 of record VYXD01013641.1, on the reverse strand, counting down.
CTCTACAGCAAGGCTGAACTGGACAGGCTCATGATGGAGCTGCTCTGCTTTTCCCCCAGCCCCAAGGATGGAGTAGGACTGGCTATATCTTCTCCCAGCTGAAAATGTTTTCACAAGTACAAAGACCACAGTGGTCCCCACACCAGCCTGAGCACCTTGTGCCAGAGGAGAACCCCCCTGCTGACCTGCAACCTGTGTTCTGGGGGTGCATCCACGGCATTTCCACCCATGCCTCTGTGAAATCAAGAGAAATCCAGCACTCTGGAATGCAGAGTCAGGGCAGGGGGCTGGCTGTGCCTGCCTTTACACAAGCTGAGCACTAGGTAGCACTGTCACTCCAAGAAAGCAAAGCCAAGCACATCCGTGCTGGAATTGTTTTTCCTTTCCCAGACCAGAAATGACAGCGTTAGCAGAGTAAACCCCTTATTTCTAGAACTACTCAAAGTACACCTACAATCCCAACATTCTCATCACCTCTGATATACAACAGGGTAATACATCAGAATTTATGATCTTAAATCTTCACAAATACTGAGATTTTGCACTGATGTTTTATGTTTGCATCTATTCGATGCAAGAAAACATGATTAAAGATGATGATGATGGAATGCCTCCACAGAACAATTCCATCAGTACTCAAATTATCTGGAGATCGAGAAACAGCTCACTCTACCTGCCACCATTCTAAAAAAACTCAGTTCATCTGAGGGTGGCAATAACTAGCTGAACACAACCTTCTTTAGACAGTATAAACATTAAACCTAGATTCAAGAGCACAAAACAAACAAAAAACCCCAAACACTATTTCTCATGACCTTTGCAACTTATTACTACTTTATCAAATGGTTCTGGATGGACATGCATTGAATGCCACTGCACCACCACCATCCTCAGGAGGTTTTAGTTTGATGATGTGCTCAGAAATTTTCTGTACTTTCCAACACTTTGCAATACATAATTTTATTTATAACATGTAATTATCTTAGAATCAGCAGTGAGATTTTACTGCAGGTACATCATTTGCTTCTGAAAGCTTATCCTCTCCAGAAAGAGTATGACAGCAAAGTGTATGCTGGAAGGAAGCACTTATGCTAATTCCATCATGCTTGAGCTGTAAAAGGCAGCTATAACAAAGGAGATGTTCCTGGAGCCCCAAAGATTTTCTTACATTCAATGTCTTGAGAATCTTAATTTTTTTTCTCACATGTTAGTAACAGAACACCTTTAGTGAAGCACGGATGAGAATTAAGGAGTTTTCAGTGATTAGGCAACAGAGGATATTTTAAAGGTTATCTATGGGAAAAGACTATTTTCTTGATTTCTAGGTTATGGGAAGGGAAAAATGCCGAATTCCCAACTTCAGCTCTAAGTTTTCCCCATCCTGGCTTATGCATGCCCAGTTATTCCCAAACCGTGGCTCACAGAACACTCAATGAAAGTTGATGGCAAAACTTGGAGCATTGAATATCTAAACTTCCCAAGGTTTATGCAAGGTACTTGTACCTCGAGAATGATACTGACAAGAAAAAGATAAAAACAAAACCCCCAAACCTTTTGGACCCAGAAAACCAAAGTGATCTCTTCCTCCCTGTTCACACCATGATAGATTATAGACTTTTTCTACAATTTAAAACTGTTATGCCAGCAAAGATACTTTCTGAGGAAAGACTCACAGAATGATCACACTGTAACAATTCAGGATATTTGGAAACCAGAGCTGGTGTGGGATCAGTTGCTTTACAGATGTCCCAGCATGGAAGATGAATATTAAGCAGAGGTCCTCTACCAGGTGGGACAAGTGCTCATGGTCCATTCTTGTCAAAGAGCAAGGGAAGTATTTCTTCCTGCTCTCTGTGAGCTCTCTCTCAGTGCAGCCACTCCCAATTCACATCCTGACTGCAGCAGAAATTGATTCAGGAGATACTCAGATTTCTGAGCTGCATCTGCATGCTGCTTTGAAGCAAGGTGCTTGTTTAACATCAGAGGTGTATGTCCCACAGTTTGTGAACTCTTACCTTTAACCAGGGATTTGGGGACTGGATATGTGTCATTTCAAGACACTATCCAGGAATGAAGTGAACTCCTTAAGTTTTGATTCAATTTCCTTTACAACTGAAAAAAATCTAAGTACGAGTTCAAACACACTTATTTCCCCTGGAGACAAATAAAATGAAAAATCTCCATCTCAGAAGAGTTCAGTTCCTTAAGGAAAATTTTGGCAAATATAGTCAACAGTTGAAGACAGGATATTCTACAGCTTAAAGACTGAGTCAGATAGAACTGACTCACCTTTCCCTCCTCTTATTTCTTCAGCTCCATCAGACAGCAGTAAAAAGCTGGGCATCTTGCCTCATTTCAAAAAAAGCAGCTAGAATTTCGCACCTTGCTATTTTCTCACAACTGCCATCTCCCCAAATCCTTTCTATTTCAGTCCATCAAGCTGCAACACTTCACCTTAGAGGACCAGAGCTCTGCACTACCCCAAGATTTGTTTGCTCTGGCCCTCCCTCTCACACAGACTGTCCTCACCCAGGAACACCCAGAGCCTGCATGGAAAGGGCCCTTCCAGCCACTACTGGGCTCTCCTCAGCAGCATCACTTCAGCACTCCTCCCTGCAAAATCCTTTACATAAAACACATATTAAAGGAAGAACAAGGAAATAATTGAGTATCCCTTTGCTATCAGAGCCTCTCAACCCTCCCAGCTGCAGGGGATTTTGTACAGCACTGAGCACAAACAACAGCGAGAACATTAATTTACAGCCAGGAGAAAATCCACTCGTGTACTTCAGGATATTGACCTCTTTGAAAATCTAGCACCACCTGTATAAAATTAATTGCTGTGGATAGCAACAATGTAGATTTTCAAACATTCTGTTTTCCATTCTTGTCCTCCAAGTCACTTAAAATTGTTGCTGCATCTTCCTCATTTGGTGCATTAAAATTTCTGTGGTGCTACTTCTCATTAAAAAACAAAATCAAAAAGCTAAGTATTACAGATGGTGGAACCAGTCTCTCATTCTTCCTACAAAACCATCATTTTTTTCTTGCATATCTCACCATTCATACTTATGAAACATCATTTAGTCTCAAACAAGGTAGGAAATTTCTTGCCTTTTACAAGTCACTTGAAATTCAAGTGCAGAATTAGCACAAGAGCACTCTGCATCATTAGCTAAATTCAAGCATCTTGTTCAAGCACTACTTCTAGATTTCCTGCAAGGTGAAAATGGATGATGATTCAGAAAGCATAATTTCCAAAGGTACAGCTGATGCTGCTGCAAGAATACAAGTTCTGGAGGGCACAGATATGCATCAAATCCCACTAGAAAATTAGTCATTGTTTTTTCTCCTGTAAGTACATCCCTCTAAATTGGCCTGTGACATTGAATTGAGCGACCGGGGTTTGGAGTCTGCTATGAAACAGCAAGTACTGAATAAATTTTTTAGCACATTCTCAATAACTTCTCTCAATTGTGAGATTTCCTTGCAGGGTTTCTATTAATCTCTTTCTAATATTCTCATGCAAGATTTAGCAAGTAAACACTGAATAAATGTGCTTCGGAACTGTATGAATAATTTCCTAGAGTACTACAGAACACGAAGGCACAAAGTTATTTTGAGAAGGTAGTTTTGCTTTCCCAAACAAATTAAACCTCTCTGAATTGATGATGTAAATAATTCAGCATTATTTCATTTACTAAATTAGGAACAAGTGAGGCAGAGTATTCATCTCTAGGAGAGCAGTATATTTTGCAACAGAGAAAATGATCCCAGTAATAAAGTCTCACAGAACACCTCCAGTCCATGCATTGCATTTGTCTGAAAATGTTCCTATCAAAAGGGAAAAAAATTCTCACCTGTATTTTTCATTATTCATTGACTGATATTTTTAAATGCAGTAACAGTAAGTCAGGCAGGGCCTCCTAAGCCTTTCACTGCTTTGAAAACCTCCTGCTTTCCTCAAGTCATTTAACTGACACCTCAGTTCCAGGAGGCAGTTTGTGAACAGAAGCTGCACAGCAGATACATCAGTGTGTGCATGTCATAACCTTGCTCACAGGCCCCTACTGAAGAGAACCTTCCAAAAAATTAAGGATCAATAAAACTCTCCAAAGAAGACTGTTTTCATCTGAAAAAGTAGAGGATGCTACACAGCACAAAATGTCCACTGGGTCATTAAGTGCTTGTATCCCAGGACTGCAGTGACAGGAAAAGGTACATGTCAAAAAGGAGAGTAGCTGCAAGTCAACAATAAACAAGGACAGCACCCAAAATACATTTGCTTTGATATGACCATCTGGCTTTAACAACCTCACTGAATGGACAGGCTTCTATTGCCTAAGAGAATAACAGAGATAGCACTGGAACCACAAAATGAAGGAGAATTTTGCAGCAGGAATGTGATGGTTAGCAAAAATCCTACCGAGCCTCCTGTGCTGCAATATCATCATGTGCTTGTCTTTGCTACCAGGTGTAGCTTGTGTGGGTGGGGGTGCCTTCAAACATAAATTACCAATAAACACACATTGTATTTAGTGTCAGGGAATTAATTGAGCTTTCCGGAATGAAAGCCTTTTGGCACAAAAATGATAAACAAAGGTTGACCTACCTGAATGGGTCCCACTGACATCAGCAGGTTTTTCAGTTGGACATCAGTAGTTGATGAAGAAAGCCCTTCAACTGACACAATACAGGGCTGAGGTTTGCACTCCACCACTCGCAGGTTCTGTTTATTTGGCATCAAGCGTCCTCGGCCCATCTGGCCTGCTACTCCTCTGCCTCTGCCGTGCATAATGACCTGCCAACAACAAAAGTAACAGTATTTTGATTTACTTACCCACTGACTCTGCTCGCTGCACTTGACAGAGGATATAAAAGTTGGCTATTTACTTGAAGACTTGATTAAAGTACGCGTTGATTTAAAACAGCTTGTTGCTGTTTGCCAATTTGAAAGGCCACTTATTAACATACATCCACTGCTTATACAAACCTCTTTTAGCGGGGTAACAAGTTATACATTGAGTTATATGTATTACATTCATCCTAGAAGCCTCAGCTCGAGCACAGATGGATCAGTCAAACAGTGGAGGATCTCAAACAAAAATACATAACCTAGCTTTCAACACTGATCACACCAGCAGCATGTATTCAGCTCCCACATTTTGAGTCTGGACAAAAAACCCAACAGGTGATCCCTCTCCTTTTTCTATTCTTATCCTGTAGTTAAATTTAATGCACTCAAGATCAGCAAAGTGCTTCAAGCACCTTCAATCTCTACTGCTGCCAACTCTTGGTCTGTTACCAGAACGGAATTTTATTTGCATAAGGCTAAAAAAAATAACCTTTTTCAAAGCTCCTCTCCCCTGTACTCTGGAGTGCGAAATGCATGGATTTATTTCTTGCAAATTAAACGCTGAACAGTCAGAGAGTGGAAAAATAACAATAAAACAAAGCAACAAACATTAAACAGAGTTAACACTTAACACTGAGTCAACATTCAACAGAGTTTCTTGATTCCTACTTGGAAAGCCTATGATGGGTAATAACTTTTCTTACCCTTCAACATCAGCAACAAAACTTTATCCTTATATGAAGCAGGAAGATAACGGCCAACAGTTCAAAACCAAGAACTAACTTAAAAGTCAAAACGCCAGCTACTTGCAAGGAGTGTGCCAGCCTGCAAAGGCAGAGAAGGCACATGCCACTGCCACCTTGACCCTTCCCTGCCTCCTACCAGTGCATGATCCGAGAAAAAAATCAAGTTACAAGATCACCAACTGTTTTGAGTGATACCAACTTTGGGGATCCAGCAAAGAGCATCCTGAAACAGTTACTGTGTGTTCCTACATATGCAGGAAACAGCCAAAATAACATCTTAAGCACAACTTCAAAAAACCAGTTGGTTTTAAAGCTAGAAAGCAGGTTGGTTACCATCTCCTCCAGTAGCTGTCTTGGGACACATGCACTTCCCCAGGGAGTGCTGAGCTGGCCAGAACGTCAGCAGATGAAGCAACCTGCAGGCATTGCCAGTCTGTGCTGGGTACAAACAAGTCTCTCTAGATTAAAAGCTCTATATGCAATTATGCATCTCCTGGGTCATGCAGCCCTGCGCTAGCAATTGACAAACAGAATGCTGGTTATTAATAGAGCAACACAGCTAGACAGTGAAACTTCTAGCAGCAATATGCGTCTAAAAATCACCTTTTTAGGTTGATGGATTCCCTGGATGTTTTTGACTCCTTGAGGAACTGGTGAATGGATCTGTGCCTGCTGCTGCTGTTGGTGCTGCTGCATTCCCTTTGTCAATGTGACCTTCCGCACTGGCTGCTGTTTTGGCTCCGGGGGTTGTTGAGGTCGCTGGAGTTGGCCCTCTGGGTGAAAAAAGCCAGCATCCTCTCCCCCCTGCTGAAATCAACAACACAACAGCGGCTCAGTGTCCAGGCACTGCGCACCCTCGCCCTGAGCACACTCCTGCCACATTCCAGCTCATTCAGTGTCCAGGCCTTTGCCTGCTAAAGCAAACTGGTGGCTGTGGCAGGCGCGTGAAAAGGCTCAGCCTGGAAATCGAGCTTCAGCCTAAAACAAATCCCTGCTATCCCTGAAAAACAGCTTACTTTGTTCAGGCTTTATTATAATTACAATGGTCAATCATGTCTTTTCATATACAAAGCAACAAGATGTTTTCACTTCTCTTTCCAAATCATTTGTCCTTCCAGGTTACACGTGAACTATGGTGTGTGGGGTTTTTTTACTACTTTTCTTTCTTAATATAAACAGAGACACATTGCAGGAGGAGGGGCAAAGAACTGCAGAGACTGGAAGAATCAGGCAAAAGCTCTGTTCATCTTTAAAACTCCAATCTCCCTTTAGTTAAAACCTGGTATTTATTTTGAAGTGCATACTCATTCTGCCAACTTCTATACCAGCAGCTTTTTAAGCAGTCCCCTTCCTCAGTCACTGTCTGTACTTGGAACAGTTCCTCAAGGTGTTTGTTTGCCTTACAAAGCTCTCATTATATATCTTTGTAATCATAAACGCAGTGAAATACCATCTCAGTGTCTCTCTCACCCAAGATAACTCTTGTCATTACATCCTTTGGTGCAATCAGGCAGAGTAAAACTATGAACTTAAAGCACTGAGAGAGAAATTATTCCCTTCCACCGCCTCTACCTGATCAGTTTGGGTTTTTTCCTACAAACAGGTGATTCTTGAATTTGTGTCTGCCTGGCCAGATTAGATCAATCACTGAAAATACCAAGGAGCAAGAAGCGGCAGAGTCTGACAAAAGATCAGGTACTTTTGCATCTATGACACACATCATATTATTTCATGGTTTCAACAGCAGTATCTATACCTTGACAGGACTTCAACTTCAGACCTCTAATACTAATGAACATTTTATCTGCAGGGGGAAGGCTTTGACTAACTCCCTAACCAACCTCTGCTAACCCCACAAAAGCTCTCAAATAGAAAGCATGTTGAAGGGAAAAAGTAAAATATTATGAAATCAGCTTTATTTACACAGGGTTCTATTTTCCCTTTCCCTTAAATATTCACAAGCCAAAACTCCTTTTGCATCTGTTAACACATCACAAACCAGAGGGTTTCATGCTAACTGGCACATTTCTTGTGGATAAGGAGACAAAACACCAGGGTGCAGAAGGAACAGACCTATGGTCTAATAGCAAAATTCTTTTCATTGAGAATACTAATCAGTACCTCTCTACATTAAAGAAAAACAAAACAAACATCTAGTGAGGACTGGTTACTAAGCTAAGGTTTGATAAGAAATAGTCTGTGGTATGTAGGCCAGTCTCATGTTTGCAAGTTCACTAGCTCACAATTTACACCTCTAAATCAAGGCCTCTGCAGTACAAAGTATATGCAGGCTACAACTTCTCAAGAACTCAAGTACTTAAATCCCACACAAATGAGCTTCAAACTTCCTTGCACTAAACTCAAAAGCACGGTCTGCCATAGGGAAAATCCTAAAGCTCATCATAGCATTTGTCCTGTGTTCAAAACAAGAAAGCAACAGAAATCTGCATGTCTTTTCCACCTCTAATCACAAACAGGTTTTGTTTCTGCTGAACTGAATGGCACCAAGTCTCCACAGAAAGTTTTGTATATAATGCTTTGAGAGCAGCAACTAGTGAGCAATTATAAAGCTTTCCCTTCAGTTTCTCTTCAATCTGTATTCAAAAATACAAAAGCAGGAGCACTCCTGAAAAATCCAAACAGATGCACAAAACCTCACCAGCATTAAATCCTCCTCGTTTTAGTATTAGCTCTGATATCAGCATCACCATAAGCTCTATGCCTTGATCAGATAATTTCTTTTATTCAACCCTACAGCAGCTGGAAGATGATGAAACTAAAATGAACAAAAAAATTCTAGGAGGAATTTAAATGCAATAACTGGGAATTAAAATCTAATCTCTGCTAAATGCCTGCTGTGAGAACCATAAATATTTGCAACTATTTCTTTCCAAACCAAAAAATTATCCCAGCACATCGGAAGAGCATCTGAGAGCAAAGCCCTCAGGTACAAAACACATTCAACATGCTCATTACTGAAACTTCAAAAGCAAACAATCATTTCACATAAAAGTCTAGGATGGCCAACAGCCACCGAATATTTAACCAGCAAGCTCAATTATCACCAAATAAAACTGTATAAACTGAACACAGAACTGTAACAGAGTCAAAGGCATTAGCACACAACATTGGTTTGCACTGATGAAAAATCTGATGGGGTTTGTTCCCTGCTGGGGTCTCAAATGCCACCATTGGTCTTTGCTGCTACCATGATGCTTCTGCAAGAGTCTGAAAAGGTGGAAAGCTCTGGACTTTTTAATGAATTGATCCACTTCAGAAATACGAAAACTGACACAAAACAATACAGAATGGGGATGGAACAAGCTTTGCTATTCCTGCAAAAAGAAGGAAAGCAAAGGCAACTGGATCAACCACCTCTTTTACGTCACTGCTCTGAACATTTACTGGTTTTGAGACAACTCAGAGAGGGGAAGCAGAGACAAAAGTGCAGCTCTGCTTCTCAAGAGAGGACTGTGAGTCAGTGACATGGTGCTCCAGGCCTAACAGAGCTGAGCAAGTCAGCAAGACATTAGTTCCTGTCCCAGGCAACTGAAAATAAAACCTGGTGGTCTTTTTAATAAAAACCAAACATGACTGCTAAGTGACATGTGCCAACAAGCAAAATGACACAGAAGATGCATTTTAGCAGCAATTCCTTTTTCACCAGTGAAAGACACGACAGTGCAAGGACAAACACTGCCCAAGACAAAATGAACAATGTAGTACCATGTAGTGGCAAATTACTCTCACCACCACCACCACCATTATTTAAACTTCTACGCAACACAACAACAAGTGGCTTTTCAGGTACAAAAATGAAGAACCAAGTCAAGCAAAACACCTGAAAAGAGCTTTTTAACTTCTGGACTTCAAGCTAGAAAACCTCAGAACATTATTGACAGGTCACATGCTCACAGGAGAACACTGACATTTTAGAGGAAAGGACACAGTTGTTAAGATGACTGTACAGATGCTGACTTCTGATGTTCCCTCATGAGCTGTACAATGAACTGGCACCAAAACACACATCAAATTACAGGCAAGCAGGTAAGTCCACTGAAACTGTACTGCAGTAGCTACCCCAAATGACATCTAAATCACAAAAGCTAAATTGCTAACATCTCTTCTACTTAAAGTATCTCAGGTCTAGCTCATCTTAAATGAACTTTTTCTTTTCCTAAAGACAATTTCTGTATTGTTATTTTTGATCAGCTTACATCACTGCCCTCCCCAAATTTAAATATGCAGCAACAGAGGGACGTATTAACATTTTAAGCCTTCTCATGTCAAAATACATTTTCTTTCCTAGAGTATTTTACAATTCAGGGCTGCACTAAATTTTTTAGAGATGCGTCTATTAATCATCATGGCCTGTCTCACATAATTAGTTGTACAAAATGCTGACCCCAGGTAGAATGCCTTAGTTGACCACAGAGACCTGGGACTGACTGATACAAGCTCGGATTTTATACTTCAAATTTCCTCTAAAGTCCTGTGCAGAAAACGAATATCTATTTTTTGTTTGCAAATCAATGAAGGAAGAATGTTTCCTCTTACTGTCTACTCCTTGATTTTTAGATTACAAATCATCTTGAGTTTTGAGCTCCAAATTTTCAAGTTTTACAAAGGGTCTGCCTTCCTAAGATCTGGCCAGGAAAGAGTTCTCTTAGAAGAAACTTTTCTATTATTCAATTAAAGATGAAGTAATGAAAATGCCTTTTTTTTTAAGTTGCAGGGGTTCTGTTCAGGAGTAAGTATAAAAAGTATCTTTCAAATTCAAGTACTGAAAGATTGCGAGCAGTTCCAAAGCAAGTTAATTTCAAATGCTCTGTGTATATAAACAAAGCTCTAAAGATTGAGGTAGAAGGATTTGATTTACATGGTGAATGTTTTTCAAACCTCTGCTCTGGAAGAATCTGCAGTTTGACCTGAAACTAGACTAACAAAAAGAACTGATGTCATTCAATGGCCATGACTTTTAGAACCAATTCACTGATACCTATCAAGGCTGTTTTCCATCACCCTCTCAGTATACAGATCTATAGTCAGTGTTGTGTTTTGAGCAACACAGAAAGAATTCTGTCAAATATGAGATCACAAATTCTAAAAGCAGAATTTTATGAAGGACTGCTTGAATTTAGCAAGCTGGAGCCCTCTGTCATAATCATTATGACAGTTTTATGATGAAGTTTATTTGCCACCAACATTAGCAGGACAAATTTATTTATAACAAATGCTTTAAAATGTACTGATAAAAATGCCTATTGATACTGTCAGAGCTGCTTGCAATTTGACAGATCAAATCTTATTTTCATTCTTAAACCCCATGAAGGAATGGTATCACCAACTTGCATTCTGTAGTGAGCAAATTGATTAATCCCCCTCTATAGAAATCTCAACTCTTGATTACACCTATCAGACGTTAAGCAGCATTATTCTAGAGTGACAACACTTGACAAATTCCCAAACCATTTTTCTCAGCCTTTGTGGCCCTGCTAGCTTGTATTAACCCTGATGAAAAATTAATTTTCCTTATCTTCTGCTAAACCCCAAAATCCAAATCCGCCAAACTGGCAACTCTTTCTGTAAAGGTATTATGAAAACCTCTAAAAGATTAATTGCATGTCTTCAGGTGACATTAAATTAATTTCTGTACTCATGACAGACATTTGATACTCCGTACTGAGAGGACAGATAACATTGTCAGGATACACAGAAGGACAGTGGTGCAGTGTCCCAGGGCAGCCTCTTATGAATTCTCCTTTCGATAAGGCCATACTTCACTGTCATTGGCACTGTTAGTGATCTTGCAGCCCACAGACCTCACTGCACAGGTTTCTATTAACTACCACAATGCTGTGTCTATCCATGTAATCTTTGTAAAGCTAATTCAAAATCGTCCAATAGCAAAGGGATGCGCATGCTGGATAAGGCACTTAAAGGGAATAAATAAACTCTGGTTGATTTGTGTAAAAATAACACAGGGAAGCAAAACGTTGTCAGCTTTTCTGAGATGCATCACAACTCAAATTCTCTGTAGCACGATGAAGACTTAAATCTTCTAGGGAAATCTCAGTCCAAAATTGTACTGTGATTGATTTCTTGTAAGGAAGGAGAAACCCCCTCATCTGTTACCAGCTTAAGTCAGTATTTCTAGAAATTAGTACCTTTAAAGTATCACAGTAGTTGGGGAGGAAAACATCCTTTTGGTTATTAAACTCATCTTTACCTTCAGGACAAGAGAAATGACTATTCATTCATGAGGTTTTCATAGCTAAACCTGTATTTTACTGATACTGCAACTGACTGTAGTAAAACAGACCGACATCTATAAGGACAGCTGTGATCCCACTTAACAAAGAGAAAGAAACGTAAAGCAACAACCACATAGAACAACAGGGACTTTCATCTATAATATACGAGTATTTTTTCACTACAATTATCAGGAACATGTATTAAAAAGCAAACCCCTAATAATGAGCTATTTCTCTTTGACTGGTGCTCTAAATGCTTTACCACTTTGATACAGCTGGCTGACAGACTGGGGACCTGGGAATAGGAAGCCTAATCACTTGCCAAATATCCCACAACCTACTGACATGACCAAGCACTGTTTCTGAACAGTCGACGATCTGTTTTCAATCTGTCAAATGCCAATGAGAAACACCTGGAGACCTTTTTTTTTATTTCCAGGCCTTCTAGGACCTTTAAAAGGTTCTCTCGCCTTTTTTTTTTTTTTTTTCTTTAGGAGTAGCAGCAGTTAAGAAAACTGCTCTCCCACCAGGCTAGAAAGTGGCATTCTATCAATAGACAACTCATCATTAACAACTGGTTTAAGACATATTAATGGGCTAGTTTTGACTCAAAGTACACATAGCAATAAGCTACATCAGATACAAAAGTGATGAAAGAGCCAAATCATTCCCAGTTCACACCAGAGAAAAAAGACACTTCTGATGCTGGTCAGTCATTTAGGGGTTATTTTTTCCAGCCTGAAATTTTTGTATAGGCTGAACTTAACACAAGCAAGAGCACCCCGACTAAGCAATAAGTAAGTAAAATGCAGAAATAGTTCCCTTCTTGTGATAAAGACACTGCTACACTGCTTCAGTGAGCCATGATGTGATGAGTATCTCCTGTGCCTAATGGTATATGAAAAGTCAGAATAGCAAGAAGAAAATGTCTTGCAGAAAAAGCAGCTAATTCCATCTAATCCCATGTACTAACACAATTCTTAACTGAAGTATCTCCTCGTCCACCTGAAAGGAGAACTAAGGCATGGAGGACTGGCCAAAGAGTCCCAGCCATACCCATGGTGCATGAAGTTTCACTGGGAGACAAAAGCACAGCATGAATCATGCTGAATCAGTCTTCAATCACATCTCCATGGCTTTTAGTTAAACCACCCACCTGCTCATTATGAGAAAAATAATAAAAACTATATGCCAAACCTACAGCAAAATCAAAGTTCTGGAATGGACATATCTGATACTCTCATAAATACCTTCATTTTTATGTGTCATCTGTAAGATACATAATGTAGATAAACAATGTCTTAAGCAAAGTTTCCTGGTTCACTTTTCAGCTGCCAGTCTGAGAGGTTTTTGCACAGGCAATTTTAGCAAAGACTGGACACGCAGAGAAAGACCAAGAGTAAAAGCACCTGCTGGGAAATATCAGTGATACAAAACTTGTGATGGCCCCCAAAGTTCCTGGAGGAGCACTTCCCAGCTATGGCATAGAAAGCCAGCACTGTGTATCAGAAACCTGCACAACTAGAACTTCCCTTCTTGTGCCATATCTGGCCTTTCTAGTCCATGTTCCTTGAAGTTTAAAACTACTGACAAGTGAAATCCTTCTTGTGTCCTGCCTGAAGCTCCTGGTTAGTCTTAATAAAGACAACCCCCACTCCCTCCCACCCCAAACACTCCTGACTCAAGAGCCAAACCTCTGCACTAAAGGCCTATTCCAAGTGGTCCAACTTTTCAACAGAGGGATGTGACTTCTCAAAATATTAAACTGTACAACTCTGCAACCTTGCCTCCCAAGTTAAGAGACTGCACTTTCATGAGAAATCTGACTCTCTCTTTGCAAAGCACTTTAGTGGTGTCATGGCTGTCTTTATCAGGAAATGGGGCTCCAAGATACTCTGTAACACCAACATCCTACAGATAGGAATTCTGCACTGCAACATTCACTATGGCAGAGAAACTCTCCTTAGAGACTTAACAAGAGTGACAAGCAAGGAGTGCTCTGCTTTCTGGGTGTTCAGGAGCAAGCTGCACTCTTCTTCAACACACAATTTAGAAGTCTCCTGAGGAAAAAGAGAAACCTGTTCTTCAGTCTACGACAGAAAATACTTTACTGCACTTTAGATCCAAGTTATCCATAGCAAAGTCAGATTCATTTAGGTAAATATCTCTTCCCCCTTTCACGCATTTTAAGAGAAGCCCATAAAATGTATTATCTGTGTCTGGTTTGGCTGTCAGCTTAATTCTCACTTGCCAAGTGCCCACACATGCCCCTTTATTTCCTTTTCCCAGTAATCAAATATGCCCTAAAGAGAACAGCACAGCCCACCTCCTGACCCCAATCTATGTAATAGTCTGTCTCTATAGGGGCCATCCTCACTGGAGGTTAGGGAGGACAGAATTTATTACCCATTTTCAAATGTTACTGCCATGGGCAGGGACACCTTCTACTATCCCAGGCTGCTCAAAGCCTCACCCAGCCTGGCCTTCAACACTTCCAGGATGGGGCATCCACAGCTTCTCTGGGCACCCCTATTCCAGTTCCTCACCACACTGACAGGAAAAATTTCTTCCTAATATCCAATATAACTATACCTTTCTTCAGTGTGAAGTCATTCCCCTTGTCCTATCACTCCATGTTCTTGTAAAAAGTCCCTCTTCAGCTCTCTAGTAGCCCCTTTAGGAAGGTTCTGTAAGGTATCCTTGGAGCCTTCTCTTCACCAGGCAGAACAGTCCCAACATTCTCAGCCTGTCTTCAGAGGAGAGGTGCTCCAGTCCCCTCACCATCTTTGTGGCCTCCTCTGGATACATTTCAACAGTTTCTTAAAATTAAGAAATTAATGTCCATTTGTGAAATATTTCCGGAGCAAAATCTCGCAGGTCATGGCAGGCAGAGTCCTTCAACAGCATTTACATTAATGCTGCTTCAGAGGGGTCTTGCCCATTTTGCCATGGTACCTGGGCATTCAGATACAGCTCCTGCAGCTCAGCCCACTCCTATCCATGCCTCCTCCAAACAGTGGGATACAAATAAACACCAAAGCCATTCTCCTGTTTCTTAGAAAGTTATAGGACTGCAGAGGGCAAGAGTTCCTTTCTCAAGGGTTGGGGAAAGGGCTCCCTCATGAATTTCCCACACAAACTGACACAATTCTTAGTGTTTGCAATTCCTGACATTTAGATGAAAGGTGCTAAAGAGCTTTCAAGTCAAATATTTTTAATTAAACTTGAACATATACAGGCAAGTAGAAACAAGTACAAACATAAAGCAAAGTTGGTTGATAAGATTACACTATCAAACAAGAATCATCTCAATCAGTATCTTTTTTCCATATTTAGAACTCCATATTCATCTCACACTTCCCAGTTGCTTGAAGTATGAACGAAGTTGTCCGTCTTCCATTTCCATCTTGTTTTTGCAATCCAAGGACTTTCTGTGACAGGCTTTTCCAGCATAAGAACTTGCCAGCTGTTTTTTCAAGCTTTTCATATGAAGCAATTCAGGTTTTCAGGAATTAGGATCACTTGTAACATACTGCTTGTAATGCAACAGGGATCACCAAGATTTTTATGTATTTTTATCTACATACGTATTTATGAAAAAACCCTCATTGTGCAGCCTTCCACAGAGACAAAGATTGGTGTATTCTTGGTGCAGCATAAGAACCAGCATTTTCAGGCCTTTGGGACAGACACACAGCTCTCTGAGCATGGCAGGACATTTTCTGGCTAAGAGAGAAATCATCCAACAACAACATAAGATGACAATGATACAGAGATTTTTAAGATCTTGTAATTTACCACAGAACCTCCAACTAAAGAGAAAACATGTTCAGCACATATTTCATATGATCTTAAGATAGCTAAGGTTATAGCTGGTACAAACCTGTTCTTCCACGACTAAAACAACTCTGAATATATTGACTTAAGGAATTCAGTTGCATTTGGTACTAGAACTCTTAACAGATTGATGACAGAGAGCCCAAAGAGCACCACCAACAGCCAAGGTGTTAGAAAACATGACTCATGAACAGAGAATGAAAGATATTAGAGCTCAGAAACAGTTAAGATATCTTTAAGAAGAGAGACAGGCACAAAGAAAGAAATTCTTCTCCATCTCTCTTCAAGTGTAATACAAATAGTCACAAATTCAAAATTACAGCAAGAAAATGTGATTTGGTCACTAAGAAAATGCTCCTGAATATACACATTTGATACCGGAATAGATGACCTTGGAAATCTGCAATAATGAGATCTCAGAAAAAGGTTGGACAAATGTGTCAGGAACACTACAGAGTTCATCCCCCCCTTCAAGACAAATTAGTTCAACAGTCTTTCCACCCTTATTTTCTGTAATTTTATGATCACATTTTGAAGTGGTTTATTAGGGTGTTTCTTTCCTACACTCTCATTGACATTATACTTACAAGGAACTTTAGGATTCACCTCAGGCTCCTCAGCAAGCCCGACAAGTCTCAGATGTTTTATTAGTAAAATTTACAAGTATGAATACTCAGTGAACACACTGAGCCCTTGTATCTGAAAAGGACAGCCCTGAGGAAATGCCACAAAAACAAAGCATACTGGATCCACTGAAAGATATCTGGTTCTCCTTGTAAAAAATACAACCAAGAACAAAACCAAAACAACAACAAAAAAAACACCACCCAAATCCCCCCAAAACAACCTCTTCCCCCAAAAAAACCCAATCCAAAACCAAACCAGCAACAAAAAAATTCCAAGTCCATGTGCTAATTTTCCAAGAAAATAACATTTAAGAGAGTAATTAAAATGGAAAACTATTCACTTTACTGCCATTTCTGCATAAATTATTTGTATATTAGAAAGGGATGGGCAAATCAATATTGGGGGGAGGTGAAGGGTGGGATTTATTTAAAAAAAATAAAAAAGCATCAACAGACAAAATCATTACTGAGAGTACCTAACGTGTCACCTTGACACACAGACTTAGTCCGACATACTGGATATGCTGAATCATTTTCTACTTTCATCTTCCTGAAGAACAAGAAGCATAAATTAAGGCATCTTATGCATCAGGAAAACTGAACAAGTTAAAATGTTGTTGGAATTTACATGGTAATTCTTAAATTTCCAAAAGTAAAATCTTTTCACAAAAGAATATTGTGGAAATAGATGAAAGACCATTTTATCTTTTAAGGACCTAAGGAGTATTTTGTCCTGCAGGTCAGAGATATTCTATTGCAACACAGACAACAGCTCAGCTTGGTAAAGACACTGCCCTCAAGAAGAGAAGCCGTTCTCTTCTGACAGTATCTGTACTCGACAGTTCTCACCAACACACCACACTGCTTAAATGTTACACAAACAACATCCTCAGCAACGCCAAACCATTGAATCCTGGTTCTACAGATGGCCATCCTGAATTAATAACAGTCCTTGTTACCAGTTTCTGGTTTAGGCCAGCTTGGTCTAGAGAGTTAGAAGAGCTCTGGACTCGAGCAGCTCCTGCAGCCGAGAGCTCCCAACGGTGCCGTGCACTGCTGCAACAGCAGAGACTTGCCAGGTCTCCACCTGAACCCAGTGAGCTCCAAAGTGGAACCTGCATTCTGTCTAATCATGAATCATCTCATCTGTACAAATGTATTCAAAACATCTCTGCACAAAAGAGCCCAAGAAAGGAAAAGAGTACAAGGAATTACACAGAGAACAAGGGCAGGGATGCTTAGCTGCAGGACAGAGCCAGGGCATAACAGGTAAAAGATACCAGCAACCCTTTGCCAAAGACAAGGAAGTAAGAGGAAGCACTATTACGTGCTAAGGAGAATGGCTAGGGAAAATGAGGTTTGGCTTTTGCTTTATATTTAGCACTCAGGCAAAAGGTGTGAAAATAAATAAAGCATGTGGCAGGACTAAAGCAGTGGAAACTAAGTATGATCTCCAATCGTGATAGTATTCAGAGTCCAAGCACCTTTTAACTCTTCTTTTAAATCCTCTCAAAAATGGACTAGAAGATTGTCTGCCCTGCTGTTCAATATTTATTTTTTCCCCTGTGTTGTCAAAGAAATAAAGTCACAGATTTAGCTTGCCGTTAACTGATTAAAAATTAATCAATTATCTTGATCAGTGTTAACAGCTAATTGCAATGCTTGCTTTCACTCTGCCACAGCTGGAAGGAAACAAAAAGTCCATGGCAATATGAAAACAGTGACAAAGGCTACATGTAAAGAACCTGCTTCACCTTGCTGAAACCTCAGGATCTGAAAGTTACAGACTACAGAGTAAATCTGCTTCTGTACACAATGAAAGAGGAGTTACACATGCATTTAATTAAGCTAATTGCTCTCGCTTACCATGAGACTTATCTGAAACAAATCATTTGTGGTCTTCTGAAATAGAGCACTGTGATAAAAATTATTTCATTGTGAATGCTGCTGTGGGCACTGATAATTATTTGTTACAAGGAGCTGTATACATTTGTGACTGCCATTGTTTTGTTTCACCACATAATAAAAGAAGTTGTGCATGAGTGCTTTATTCAATTATGCATGAATTACAAACCTGTCATACCTCTTGCAGGCCACTGGGATTCCTGCAGACATACTTATATATAAATATTTTTAGCTCAATAGAATTAATTTCTTCCAGCTTCCTGCATTTTACTCTTCTGTACTTAAGTTACCATGTCTAAGGAATTAAAACTGACAACAACCTGAAGTGCAGGATGCCTATGTAGTCAATAATGCCCTGTATGTTAATTTTTGGGAAGACCATACAGTTGTTATGCAATTCATAGTTCTGAGTGTAATTAAGTTTTATGAGCTGTAGAAAAACATTAATAAAAAGTAGTTGACTTTGGCATTTCAACTTCCCATTTCTACGGAGTAAAGCCTAGCCTCCAAGGCCTTGTTCAGTCCCTGTTACACACTGATTTGTTTCCCCTATAAAATTCTCCAAATAATTTAAAAGCATTCTTCTAGAAAAACACCCAATGTGCTGCTACATCCCATCATTCTTTCCTCCTCAGCATAAACCAAAGAACAGACTTCAAACACTGACAACATGATCTCTACGTGCCTTCATCTTAGTTTCTTTAGAGCCCTAACAAATCAAGTTGTCTCTTCATTAAGACAGAAGAAATTTGGTCAAGAGACTTCCTCACCAAAACCCCAGATTTTAAATAGACACACTGTCCTCAAGACCATCATTGTGAGTCCTCCACACCAGTGCTCAAGGGACACACTGCAGATAAAAGACCCCTCATCAAGAGATAAGAAAATCTAATTTAGATGCAGAAGTGAAATGGTAACGTTTTAAACCCAGCCTCTAACAGAAAACACCCCTCCCCAACATACTGTTTAAATTAGTTTCATAACATGTTTCCCAAGAAAATAAAAAGCATCTTCCCCTGAGTAGAAACCATACTAACACCAACATCTGCACACAACTAAATTAGGTGGCCTCACTTACCGAATAAGAGGTCCTTTTTAACCAAACCCTAATTAAAAACAGTCACCTAAATTCTTTTCTCTGAGCAATTATCAGACCTATCAACCTTAAGCAAAAGGAGCTCAACTGTGCAATCTTTCAGATTTCAGACTCCAAGTAAAAACTTAAAAGAGAGGAGTATTTCAGTATCATTTCATTGGTAACTGCCTGGCAGTAAAGCATTACAGGCAACACTAACTGTTTAATAACTGCTAATAAATTACACTTCTGAAAATATAATGTATAGACTATTAGGTACGCTAAACCTGTTACTTCCCTCACCAGCTCAGGCCCATTTTTTATTTCGGGATTACACAGAGTCAAACACATAGAAACAAACCACGAGGAGACACAGAGATGAGATGAGCCTTGTAAACTTACCCCTCCTGACAACTTAATCACCCTGACTTTGCTGCCGACATGGGGCCCATCACTACCACTGTTTGTCCGCTGCATGACAGTCCTTTTCACCCCGGGCTTCTGCTCCTGGGGCCTGGCGGGGACGGAGGCCACTCGGGCGGCCGGTGGCGTGGGCAGCGCCGCCGCAGCAGGTTTGCTCTGTAAGGCTTTCTGTGGCACCTGAGGCTGACTCGCAGGAACCGTCCTAGTCTGCCTCAGCTGCTTCACCGGCTTCATCTGCTGTCCTTGGTACTGCCCGTCCCCTGCGGCCTGGGGGAAATCTGTGGGTTTGGGGTGGATGTTTGCAACTACCGCGTCTTGCTTTCTAACAAGGAGTCTGTTTTTCACGTTGTGCCGGGTCTGCAGGCCCGAGTGGGGTATGTAGGGGCTGCCGTTGGTGGGGAACTCGGAGGAGTCCTCCTCGTGCTGCATGTAGGACTGCTGGGAGCAAGGCTGCTGCTGCTGCTGCTGCTGTGCAAGTCTCTCCAGCAACTCTCTCTTCCTGGCCCCAGCCTGCTGCTGCCGTCTCAGCTCCTTCTGCTTCAGGATCTCCTCTCTCAGGCGCTTCTGCTCTTCTATCTTCAAACGATACAACCGAGTTTCTTCATCTTCGTCTGGATACTACAAAGGAAGACACAAATGAATTTATAATATTCTATACAGATGCCTAGCTTGGTCAAAACAACATGAAATTGTTTCAGATGTTGTAAAGCTGTAACTCCGTAGAGCTTTTTAAATTTTCCCTGATACTAAAACAAGGCTATTAGGGGAGTGTATCTGCTGCTAAGGTTTATTTGCTATTCATTACAGACAAACAGCTCAAATCTGGTTTAGGACATGGATATACTACTTCCTAGACAGAAAAGATTTAATACCACTTGAGAAATCTGATCAGAATACTAAGAATAATAATAATAAAAAAAGTTTTACAAATTGGAACTAATTTAAAAGTTTCCAAAACCAATTAAACTATTAATATAATTCAAGATATCAAAATATGTTTTAAATAGAAGGTAACAATACAGAGGCAACCCACTGTCACACAGGTTTTATCTTGCTCTTTTCTGACAAAGTAACAAAAGGTAGGGTGGTAAATGACCTGAAAGGCCCTGATTAGAACTATTGATTTTTCTCACAGAATTTTAAGCCTGATCTCAAACTCATTTGTCACACAATAATTGGTTATAATGAACAGCACAAGTCAATCTCTCTGACCTTGAACTCATGCACTCTCTTCAGAATCAAAATGTTGCCAAATGCAGTGTTGGAATATTAATGGTATATAGAGAATGCCTTTAATATTCCAGCCCTGGGCCCCTCTGAACGTACTACACACCATCAAATAACCTTTCTAAAGGTTCTTCAACTCTGGCAGAACAGGATCTTATGAAAAGCTGTATAAAAATGGACAAGAGTCAAGGAAATGCAGATTTTCATTATCCTGGAAAAGAAATCAAATGGCTCTTGCAATAAAATCACATTTTTTCAAAATTAGGAAGCATACTTTTTATTACATTATTTCTCTCTTTTTAACCATTTGCAATATTAAGTTAGACTTACAGAGAATGCCTACAAATGGTAACAAGCACAACATTCTACTCAAAATGTATTAATCACTAACAACAGCCTGTCCAAGTAACGATACTTTGCCTGCTGGTAAATTAATAAGGAGTGCTAAAATATTTCTCAAAAACTGGGAATCCGTGGTGAACCTTTAACGTATCTTGCAGCAACTGGGTGCGAACTGTTTTCGACACAACTGCCATTTTTTGAACATGTGACCCAAATGTGTGACTTGAAGGTTTGTTTTTTTTTTAATATTCAAGTGCTTTTAATCCTAGTGCACCCTCCCCAGCACAAGAAAAAACCCAGCAAAACAGACTCAGCCACAATGTTGGTTCACAGATGTGAAAGCCCAGCAGAGTCAGCTTTGCACTCACAGCACCCAATCCCAAGTGCTTGTTTCCTTCAGCTCTAGCTGCTTCTTCCCCGAGCAGGTATTGACAAGGATTATACTCACAGTTACCAAAAACCAGCTCACTGTCTCAAATTAGAAGTCCAATTATAAGCATCTAATTAGCAGTCTAATTAGAAGCCTAAACAATGGCTGAAAAAGACTAACCAAATAACACTTCTACAATTTGCATTTATTTTTTAAGTATGGGTTGTAGTTCAGGGATGAGGTCTAACAGTTCTTTGCATGACAATGCTACATTTACTCAGAAGGCATCTATATATCTTTATCTATACTTTGTGGAACATGATGGTGGTGATTAATAATCACTGTGACAACTAAATTAGTCTGTGCTGATAGCTGGCACAGAAACATACTTCTACAGGAGGAAACCCAAATATTTTATCTGGAGATGCCGGACTGTAGCAAAAAGGAATAGAATATGACCCTTATGAAATACAGGGAAAAATTAAGACCCTTAAGATAGTTTGCAAAGGGTAAGAAAACACATAAGCTCCAGCTAGGAGGAGGATGTGCTGTTATGCAGATCCTGATGCAATTAGTAAAATTTTCAGTTATTTTCAGAGACACTAAGTATCACAATTACTATGATTGTTCAGAGGGAAAACCTGTTTCACTTAACTTACTGAATTAGTTTATTCACCTGCTTTGGTTTAGATCATAATATTCTACAATTTATGTAGACAAGCCTGATGGATGCCATGAGCCAATACCAAGTTTACTTTTGGAGGTAGCCCTGTAATTCCCCCTTATGTTCAATTGGAACATTGCAGCACTAGTCCTCAGAAGATCACCACTTCTACCAGTGCCCTTTATTGCGAGGGACTTGCCTGCTCATTTTATCACCTAACAAGTACTGGAGGCCTTGGGAGATGTAGATCACAATGTGGTAGGCTCAGAACACCAACTCCAAGGTTACACATAGCAGCACAGAGACGTGTGCTTTGCAGCACACTCAAATGAGTCCTGCCAGCAGACAAGCAATGAACATCCCGAGGGACTCTGACTAATACATCCCTGCAACAGCCCCTGGACAGATACACTGATTCCAACTATGCCAGAATTAAACACAGAAAAATGACTGACAAACTCTATTACCAACACAAATGCAGCTTGAAGAATGCTTAGTAGAATATTTAGGCAACTTGAATGCCAATATAATCCGAAACCTTCTTTTCTGGAACTTAACTCAGGAAATTAGTAATGATCCTAAGAAGTCAATCCCTTCTTAAAGGTTAAAATCAACCATCAAGAGCCCTGAGGTTATATGACAGCTGCAGATCAGTCTGTTAACAGGCTGAAGGACGACCTAAATCCTTCAAAAGCAAGTTACCACTACTGTTAAATTCTAAACAAAATATCCTGGCAGCTAGAGGAAGATAATATAAAGGCCCTGTGATGACTAACAAAATACCTCCATTAGAAGTCAGGTTTAACTCAATTCACTTGTACAATGGCCCAACAGTACAGACTGAGAAGGACAGCAAACTCCTTATCACGATGAAAACAGGTGCAGTTAAATCCCCTTCTCCTCAGCTTTAAGAGCACCTTATATACACCATCCCAGAGAGTGGGGGTATAATGTGATGTACCGTACATATAGCCTATAACATGTAACAAGGACACTGAGCATATGGAACAGGCAAGACAGGGTCAAGATGAACACAGGACACAATGCCCATTGCTAATGATTTCCATCCCATTAGTTTAGTAAGCCCTGTATAGATTTCTCCAACAAACAACAGTACTGCCAAGGAAAAAAAGAAAAAGGCAAGGCAAGCAGGCATTTTGCCTACAGAATCAAGTGAGAGACAGTACACGTCCTTCGAAGTTCAAACCATTATAATTTTCACATCCTGTGTCTGGAAGCAACATTATCAGTAGGTGAAAAAGCAGAAGAACATGGAGCAGCCTTTTCCCTAGATAAACTGTTAGGCTCCACATGTTTGAGTATAAAACTCCCCAACATGAAGAAATGACACATTGTACATGTATATGGCTCCTCCTTTTACTGCAGGCTGCAGAGTACAAAAGGCCAGATATGCACTTGGTTTTGTGGAGGTGTCTTTTTTCTACCAGGTTTTGGGTTTGTTTTCTTTTTCTTTCTTTTTTTTTTTTTTTTAAGTGGGAATTCTCAGCCATCTTTGAACAGCTTTAACATAGTTTATTTCATTGAGGTTTGAAGGAAGACTGAGCCTTAGCTGTAGGTTTTTCTTCTGCCTTAAGGTCCCAGGCAGTTCTGATGGAAAGTACCAAAAGAAAATGTTACAAGCTGCTTTCCTGAATCTAGCACCAGCAAGAGAAGCAGCCTTCTTCTGGAGAACCTAGAATGCCACTGTTGATCTAGGAAAAGACATCAAGGACACTCTCTAAATCAAGGCATTAAACTTTCTACTGAAATTTAAGTACTAGTACCAGTAGCTTGCTTCTGATGTAGTGAATTAAAAAGAAATAAACAAACCCATGCCTTTTCAGAGGCCTGCAGGATTAATTGCCAATTAATAGAACTAAATGCTGAGTCATAAGAACTAGACACTGTTAATGTTCTGGCTGGCTCCCAAGAAACAAAAAAGGAATCATGCAACCAGGATCACTCATGTGTCTCAGTAAAATGGGTACAAGAACAGAGCAATCAAAATTATTTGATCTGTGTGGCAGAAACACAAATCTATTCAACAGGCTTGTCTTTAATTTTTTAAGCTGTAACATTAAATACATGAGAGGCTAGAATAATTTGTCTAAAAATTCATGCCAAGTGTTTGCAAAAGCTACAGCCAGATCCAAATTGCATCATTTGGCTGTCTGTGTTCAAACCCACAAAATATCTGAACTAAAGGGTACCTATGTACACACACTGTACATTTCACACTGCTGATAATATCAGCTCCTGAACCCAAGGAAGGTATGAGACACCCTACCAAGCAAAGCTGCTGCACCTTTGAGAGCTAAACTGAGAGAGCCAAGAGTAAGTTACACATTACTCCAAGAAGCACACTGCCCTCTTGCTAATTTCCAGCTGGAAACAACAACTGTGATAAGACTCTTCTAAGCACAAGACAGGAGGCACCTATACCAAAATTTGGAATGCAAGTTATTTAAACTGGAGAAAATTTTAGTTTAGACATTTACAATTTTTCAGGTAGTTAATTTCCAAAAAGATGGAAATATTCAGATATATTTGATCTAGTAATTTAATGCAGCAGCTCTTCTCCATATTGCAAGTCTTGTTAGAAAAGATAGCAACGTAAAATCCAAGAACTTAAATTCGCAATTTACTGGATTTGGAAGAATGGAATACAAAGGTTTTCTTTCCATACATCAAGGACATTATCCCCAATATATGTACTAACATCAGTACACCGATAACTACACAGTGCTCTACTAATTTCCCTCCTGTTCTGAGCTCCACTATCCATTTCTCCTAAAGACACATCACCTTACTCCATTCTCCCCCTTCTTTAAACTCAAAAATGCTTAATAATGCCTTAATTCCTCTTATCATAAGATGACTTCAACAGGAGCAGAATCAGGCCCACATCATCCAGACTTTCCTACTTCAATGAGAAAATGATGTTTCAGACTGAGGATATACAATTTAAGCCCTGGGGAGTAAAAGCTATTCTGAACAGGCACTTAAGGTCAGTATTTTGCAGTCTCACAGGAACTGGAACAAATACATTCATTAACATACAGTTTTTAATCTTCTAGTCACTCACATTGCCAATCTTTCAAACATCTATATTTAGGGCAAGCAAAACTTTTAACAGGCAATATTGCTATTTTTTTGGTGCTTCCTGAATGATAGGTCACTCATAAATACAGCCACTGACTCTGGAAGAAAGATGCAAAGAAAAGTCTTAATTTTCCAGTTGAAGACACTTGCAAAATAACCTGCCCAATTCAGTTATGTGCCATACACTAAAAAAGGTGACAGAACTTAACTCTTTCTCATCGTCATCAAAAGCAAAAGAAAAGGATGAAGCCAGCTAATTACAACAGAAAGACACAAAAAAGACTGCAAAACATTACAGTCTGCCTAATGAGAAATATGTAATAACCTACACTACAAAAATAGTGAGGAATATGATTAAATGCTTGTAAATGAGCATTTTGAGTGCAACATTCCCATTTGTAAGACTGACAAGAAGCAGCAGCAGTGAACAAGACCACAAGACCACTGCAGTGGCACAGCAGAAATGGGACAACTGCAACTACATCATCTGCAGCACCAGGCTCTGTTGCAGGTGTGCTTTGAAAGGAGAAGGTTCTGCGTGCACACAGTCACACTCTCCTAATGCTTGCCAAATATATCTACAAGGGCCTTACTAGGAGACTTCATTTTTTTCCAACTCAACCCTGGTTTTTTACCCTGCTTTGCAAAAACTTGCATAAAACAGGTATCAGAATGTTTTCAAAGACCATTTTGACAGGAAAAATAAAGCTTTATTTGTAAAATACCAATAATTCACACAGGTAAGAATAGCTGGTTTTACAATCACAGGCTAGACTAGGTTTAAAATGTAAGACGGAGACAACAAGATGACTGCATTGGGGTTGTTTTTTGTTTAGTTTTCGAATTAATTTAATTAAAATAAATTTAACAATACTCTTCATTTTCTAAACACTGCCAGAGATACTTCAGAACTAATGCCTTAATTTTCATATGACTACACTGCAGAATAACTTCAAAATGTTTTAGATGGGGAGGCCTTGTGATTTTTCAACTTACCTTACTAATGGCTTGAAAGACAAGGATTCTCTATGAAGCACTGAATTTTTTGTGACTGAGATTATTCCAAGAGACTGAATTGACGGGAAAGAAATTACTTAAATATTTTTTCAAAAAAAAAAAAGAAAATTAAAAGCTAAAAAAGCATTTTTTTTTCATTTCCATTGAAAAGCAATTGCACAGGAGGTCAAACACTGATAAGCTTTGGGTTTCTTCTGTGCCTCATTTGTGGAAATCAGTTATGGCCATCCCCAATTCAAGAACAAGATGAAAAGCTAATCATGAGCAGCTTAAAAGGAAGACAGCGTTATCACAATTAAAGCTTTCAACAGTTGCTGAAGCAAACCTGGTTCTTGAGACAAGATTCATGGTTAACTATAACTATGAAGATTTACAGTTCTTCACAGAATAGCCTGACAAAGCACACAGGGTGCATTTAGCCATCATGCTCAGGATAAAGAGCACCACCAGTCCAATTCTACCCACTCCCTAAGTAACAGAGCTCATGGAGAGTCTTCTCTAGATCTTCTCTAGCTTCCAGGAGATCTGTGCAGGGAAATGGTCAGCTGTTCACATGACATGATCCAATGGAGCGGAAAACACTGGCATCTGATTTTTTCAGTTGTGCAGAGTACCAGCAGAGCAAACAGCACCACTTTCTCCAAAATGGAAAGCTTAAAAGCATCTCCTCTTTTCCCTTATATGAAAAGGTTTCATAAAAAAGAGATTTTCTTTTGCATGAGCAAGAAGCTCCATGGACAGCACAGCTATGATCTCCTGCATGAACTCTCAAGGCCTAGTAGAGACTGAACAGCTTAAAGGAAAACACTGAGAGGGAGACAGCTCTCCAGATAGTCCTTTTTTCCTTTGAGCCATACAGCATCATACAAAATGAGAGAGAAGAAGCTTTCAGACTTAAAAAAATATGATCACCTGAAAATAAATTATAATTCCCCAAAGATAAAAATGGGCAAAATGAGTAATTCAGAGACTTGTATCACTGATCACCTTTACTCAAATTCTGCCTTTTCCTAGTAGAAATGACTCCTCTTCCTCCAACACAAGTTCACCATTGCCTTGCCAACCTTCCAGACCTTTTATGCCAATGGAGACTATTTCTGTTGTTGCAATAAGCGCAATTCAGAAGGAAGGCCTCTAGCGACACCATAAAATATTTGGTGAATAATACATTAAGTGTGCTTTCAGTTCATAAATTAGACTAGAAAAGTTTTTTAAAGGCAGGATCTTTGTTCTTGTTGTTTGGTTTTTGGTCTTTTGCTTAACAAAAAAAAAAAACACAACCAAAAACAAACAAACAAAAAAAGGCCTTACCTCTGGTTCAGATTTTCCTTCTGACTTTGCCTGGCCCACTGGAGTGATTGCTTTAGCTTTCATCTCAGGCCTCCCCTGGGAGTTCCCACCACCAGTGACAGACTTGGTGGCAGACATGGTGCTGGTAATGGGTTTGACCTGAGCAGCAGGGGTGGAGTTTCGCCTGTTGTTGCTCATCTCCATGGCGTGGGACGGGGCTATGGGCAGCTCCCGCAAGTTGCTGTTCCTGGGAGCGCTCGACTGGAGCTGCTGATTTGAACGCTTGACAATATTCTGTGATGGGGTACTCTGAAAAGCAGAAAGGAAAAAAACTGCTGACTCCCATCACAAATCAGGCTGAAGTCGTTTTGGTATCACATTTTCCTGATTTAGTTCAGTTTGGGAAAACAAGCTTTGTGAAGAGGCACAATATTTTTAATGTCAGAAAAAAACCCCAGGAATGAGAACGTTTTAATAACCTTTTTTTTGAATTAAAAGCAAAACTTAATCTCACTTGTTTAACACCATTCTCCGAAACTGGATTCACTTTGTGATTTCCTTTCCTAATCAAAGCAATTATGCTAAACTATAGTTATATTCTCTTGAGCACTGCTCCAGGCAGTTGTGCTACCAAGCAGCAGAATATTCTGCATTGGAGGAAACTCACAAGACAGGAGATGCATTATCTGAACCAGAAAACTGATCAGCAGTGGTACAGAGAGACCTTCAAATCAGAAGTGTCACAGAACTGGGCTCCCACACAATCACAGACTACCAACAGTTGTAAAGCCTTATCAAGCAAACCTATCTTTCAAAATCCCTTTATTGCTAGTTCTTGGCCAGCTGCAACATCTCCTGTTGGATCCAAATCAAAAAGAACACCGAAGACCGGAGGAGAAAAGAAAGATACACATTGGTATTTTTCAATGTAGATTATAAAATGACCAAGGCAGAACGAGCAGGAAAAGGTAAATGTAAGGGAAAGAGCAGGGAGGGAATAAATAGACCTGAAAACCCACACTGGTGAGTTCTGAAACGTGTGCTTAACATGCCTCCTATTGTGCAGGACACTGACGTATGTGATACTTACATGCCTTGGCTTCATTGGACCCTGTCGTGGCTGACACTGCATCCTGTTGTTATTTGGCTGCTGCTGTGTGGCTTGCATGTGAGGCCTGAACTGTGGCTGGTTCATGGGCATCAAGGGCTGGGGAGGCCCTTGGAGATGGTGATGCTGCTGCTGCTGCTGGTGATGGTGCTGCTGTTGCTGCTGGTGATGGTGCTGCTGAGGCTGAGGCTGTGGCTGAGGCTGTAATGGAGGATGCATGGGACCCTTCACATGAAAAAAAGAAATTTAGTTTCAAGGTAATAAACTCCTGAAAAACAGCTCCAGCCTCCCAAGTCATTAGAACTGTATGCAGCTATGAACCAGGTTAAACTAAAATCATACAGTGGAAAAAACAGACCAACAGAAGCAGTGTAAGGTCGTTCTACACTTAAACCTGTGTAAGGCCAACAGCTGAAGTAAAAAACAAGACGAATTCAAGGGTTCCTGCCCTCTACACCGTTTTCTAATGATGTTTTTCCCGGCCCTCTGCACATCCCCAAAGCGCTGTCCCGCTCCCAGCAGCGCCGCAGCCGGCAGAGGGCGCTGCCGCCCCGCGCGGCCCCGGCTCCGAGCGGGCCCCGGGCCGGAGAGAGACCGGCACACCGCAGCGGGGACGAGATCCATCACTCTGCGGGTACCGCAGTAGTGGCACTACAGGGCCATTCCCCGCGGACCTGCAATGCCGATGGGTTCGGCTCCGTTCCTTCCCCGGCCCCGTACCTGCATGCTGGGCTGCGTGTGCGGGGACAGGAAGGGCTGTCCCGGCGCCTGCAGGAACTGCTGCCGCGGGGGGATGAAGGGCCGCGGGGTGGCAGAGCCCGGCTGGTTGAAGTGCAGGATCCCCACCGGGCCCTGGGGCTGCATGCTGGGCCGCACGGGCCGATCCCGGGGGTACACCGGCTGCTGTCCCTGCTGGTTAAAGGCGGGCCCGGGTGGGCTGAACGGCATCGGGCTCTGCGTAGGAACGGGATGGGCGCTGTTAAGAAGTGGGGGAGGCGGCGGTGGTGGGGGGCTTCGCTGCTCAAACAAGGGATGGCCCGGGAACCTCGGATCTGTGGGAATGAGAGAGTTGATTAAATGACAACCTTCCTGGGAGGCACACACATTTCGGAAACATGAAGCTCTAGTCTGTTTCGGAAAGTAACTTGAAATTTGCAGAATGCAAAACCGTATGGGATGTTTTAATTATAAGAGCTACCCTCAAGGTTATGTTTCTCTTGTTCCTGTCACTTGTGTATAAAAGGAATTGATCCTTGAAAGACCAGCACAACTGGTACTTTGCTGGAATCAGCAATACCTTTTGGAAATTCTACTTTAATAAAATCAATGAAGGATTCCAGTGATTATAGTTTAAACCACAGAAGAACTCATAAAGCATAGACACCATTCACTGACCAGGTATTTAGCACATTTTTACATACTGTAAATATTATATATTATGTTATAATATATAATATTATGTATACACATTACATATATATGGTATAAACATGCACTTACCCTCTCTTTTGATTGCTAGGCTGTATAATTTTATTTTATCTTAACAAATTTCTTAGACTATACACACAGTCCAGGCAGTTTAAAGAGTTACAAGAGGAAATCCAAGTGTATGGAGAGTACTTGTTATCCAAAATATAATAAAGTCAACAACTTCATTGCAACAATCACTTAGATATTATTTTTGTATCTATATAAATATCTAGATTCATGGCAGTTACAGGTGAAGATACATTTAGAAAAAGTAAAAATCCACATCAAAAGGAGTAAAAATATACTAGACAACCAGAATTTCTGGCATGTACCAGCCTGGCTACATCAGATATGATCTTCCAGCCTTCAGCTTCTTCTGAACACTCCATGTTGTAGAATACACAGTCACTTTACAAAAGGTGGGTGTTCGTTGTTAATGGGATTGAAAATGCTCACCTGCTATGAAGAAAGGATCTCTGTCCTGAGGAGGTGGAGGAGGGAGTGGTGGAGGTGGTGGGGGTGGCCCTCTCCACTGGTCCTGGATTGGCAGCCTCGGGGCTTGGGAGAAGTTGGTAGGAACTGGTCCAGGCGTGTGCTGCTGGAAGTCTGGAGGGCCCTATTTAATAAAGCAGAATTAAAATTAAGGCTGCCATACAGAAATTTATGTATTGTCTGCTATAACTTTTTTCTCTTAAAAATACAATTGCTCTATGAATTATCTCCTATCACCTGTACAAACTGACAGCTCTTACTGAGTCATTCCTTCACAATGGAAGATATATTAAACCCGAGCACAGTATCTTGAAATGAATTCACAATGTTTTAATAATCACTAGCACCACAGGAATGCCATTTCATCTCAAGCTTATTGAAATCCATGCAATTATTGACCTTCTTTCCCATTAATCCAAAAAAATCTGAATGTCTACTTTAGAAGACATTTTTGACATTTATCTTCATAAACCGTACTATTCTTCATCATCAATTTAGCACAATGTAAGCTACAGAAGGGAGCAGCTTTACTAAAAAAAAAAAGGGGGGGGGGAAGGACAATTTACGGCATCAGAAAATTAAAGAAATCATCTTTCTAAAAGAATTAAGAGTAACATTTCTGTCTATTCACAGTTTAGCATCTGAAGCATTGTAAGAAAGAGTACAAAATTTTCTTTTCTCCAGTAAGGAACTGATTTTTTTTCTTTTTTTAATGCCTTTGCATATTGCAGGAAGCAGTATGTTAATACAAAAGCAGAACTCTGCAGAAGACACATTTAATTGGGTAATTCATGCTAGAATTTTTTTCTATCAAAACCTGACAAAATACATTGGCAACCTCTGATATACAGAGTAAGCTTTGCTTCACATAAATTATATTCTCAACCATTTCCTTATTATGTGAGTAATTCCAGTAAGTAATGAAAATAATCTGTGAATATCCTTGCTTTCCTCTTTATGAAGATTCTGAAATCAGTGGTGGGATCTGTTCTGTCTACATCTGATACTCACCTTGAAGCTTAAAACTTGTATTGCTGAAGACAAGCCTTTCCAAACAGATTCCAGACCAAAAACTCCCTGATAGACTGAAATATCACCAGGAAAGGGCCAAACAATTAAGCTGCAGTAGCTTATCTTTTATCTCTTGAGTTGCCCTCACCAAGCGTATGCACAAGTCTCACCCTATCATATTTGGACTGTATGAAGATTTGAATTTTAGGATAAGAATTTCTCACACAGCAACAATGGCCCTGGAGATACTCACTATCAAAGCAGCAAAAGACAGAGCTACTTTATAGCCTTCTACCAGCATAATACAACTGGGATTGGCAAAGCCCAAGTAAGCACATAAGCAGCACCAAGCATCAGGTCCATTATTAAATCTGTAGCCATCCTGAAATACCTGAATGGGGATATGTGAGATACTAAGACCTCTTATTTGGGACCAAGACTGTGACTACTTATTTTATGCCATTATACAGCCATCAACTGTAAATACATTATCATTCCTAGAGATTAAAGGGTCTATATCCCCTTGCCAGTGCTTCCAGTCAGCCAGACTCCTGTGGGTATTTCATTTAGTGAAAAGACATTACATTACACTCAAGCATGACAGTCCTCATAACATACACACTGTTTGTAGGAGGAGCTCCACACCTCTGCAAGTGAACAGTTACAACACACAATATTCCTGTCACCTTGGAACTGACTACTGCCTTTGAATTTCAGTCTGCCTGCAAGGACCAGCTGGAGCAAGAGGGAGCTCTTTGGGATGAAAAAAAGTGACATTTATTTGTTGCATAACAACTGCACTGCCCTTTCCCTCATGTTGAGCAGGACAGTGCTGGCTGCCTGCCAAAAGACCAACTGAACACAAACCTTGAGGATCCTGACCCTTCGCTCCCAAAACAAACCTCCAGCATCACTGCACATAGGAGATGCCAGAGCTACTTTCAAACTAAGGTTAGATGCACTCCCTCAACTCGGAAGTCTTGGTGATAAAAGCCTATCTCTCAAAGTATTGCTCTTCGAGGAATCCCAGGGAATTCACACACTGCACATCCTTGAAGAAGGCACCCAGCAAACCATCTCATTTTTTAGCTATTTAGTTATTAGTTTACCAGTGGACAATGCATTAAGATCATTTCAACAGAAGCATGGAAGAACCAGTTCAACAGGGCAGTTGCACACAGGATGGTTTTAACCTTGCATCTGATTTACAGCATGTAGTCATATGCTCATCTTGTATCTCGGGACAGAACACGGTCTTGACAATCTTTTTGCCCCCCTTTTCGGAGAGCTTGACTCAGAAGCTTTCAAATTCCTCCTATTTTTCCCTAGACATACGCCTACACTTATCTTAGTCATTTGTAAAATAGCCAGCAAAAAACAAATTACGTGGAAAGTTACTGAAACCTGGGCTAATAAATCTTAAGTGTCACATATCTGCCACCCAAGCTGAAGAACTGGCAGCAGCAATCATCTGTCTGGGCTTGGTTCCAAGCACCAAATAGCAGTGCAGTGATCATAGGCTCCTCTACCTGCTTCTTCCAAACTCCATGTATTCTGCCCTGGTTGAGGTAACAGATCCTTTATCAGTCTCTCCCCTCACTCCCAAACTTCAGTTTCAGTGCTAGGCTGAAAGGCAACAGGCTTAGGCTACAAAATAAGCAGCCATCTCTGCATGGCCACATTTGTAACCTGGTCTCAAGCATCTTCCTCACTATTACTTTCTTGCCCAATCTGCCTTTTTGTTTCCCTGGTCCTGCTTGCTCCTTCAGATCCTTTCTCTCATCCCCATCATGTCTTTCGCTCTGCCACTGGTTCCTAATCCCAGCATGGATCCAGCTTCCCAGCTTCCAGACTCCAAGTTGGTGGTCTTGTGTTGTGGCACATGGTCATGAGCTCCTACTTGTCCCACTCAGCCCCTGATTTCATTGCCTGTACACTTAACCAGGCCATCTCCCTTCTTTTTCCTGCCAGGAAAGCAGCAGGCACAGGTTGAAAAAAATCCAGTATATTTATTTTAAATAAACAATTCTTTGTACCAGCCTTCCCTCTCCTGCCAACCTGTACCCTTATTATTATGCCCAGATTTATCTCCTCCTAAGGCAGCCGTGAATTGCAAATGCATGGAAAGTCCTGTTGAATTTCACACAGCCCTTATGAACTGTAACATCCTCAGTGCAGCCAAACTCAATTTTCTTCCTCAGAAACTGAGAAATAATAAAACATTTCTAAATAAGTCACTTGGGCATAAGAGTATTTTTTCACCATTTCAGTCTTGGAATGAAAGTATATGGAACATTTCAACCAGAAGGACTCAAAATGAGCCCACCAAACAGCACAACATCTTAAAAAAGGCCACCAAAGTCTTGTTAGTATTACACAAACTGAGAGAAGCTTTATATTTCTCATCATAAAGAAACAAACCTTTACAAAATAAGCTTTAAGTAAGTTTTAGAACTGAGCAATACAAAGTCATTTTAAATCTAAAAAAGCTCACACTTTTAAAAAAATATATTATAGTTTTTTTACAAAAAAAAAATGCACAAACCAATAACCAGCAAGACATTTTAAAAATAGTAGCAATGCTGATTTCAAGCTCCCTATGATGTTCTGTACCAAAGGTGTTCATCCATCTTAAGAACCAAAACATTTAGTGTCCTCTAAATATCTGCATTGATTTAACACAAAGGAACAGACATCCAACTGTTAACCAAAAGCTGGTATCAAGAAATCCCAAGAAATGCTCACTAAGATACATCAAGAATTTTTTTCTCTTGTTAGTAGTATATGTCATATAAGTATATGCCACGACACAAGTCTGGGTCAAAGTAACTCTTTCAAAAGTCCAAGAAAGAGCAAGAAGGAAATATCTGAAGTTTGGAACTCTTCCTATTGTCCTCTCTTTTTTCCATCTCTAGCAGTTAAGAACTCTGGGTTTTTTTCCACTTTTTAAGATTCCAGGTTCACTAACAAATACTTACTTATTTGATTGCTGAGCAGATTTTAACTTTATGTATATGACATTTTGAAAAACTACTAAATTATGACTGATCACATTTCTTGGCTGATAACCAAAGGCCAATCATGCAAAATTAATTGCAAAGACATTTGTTATTTGCTGAAAAACGAATTACCAATGTTTGCTTCTAAAAAAAAAAGAATTAGCTTGATTCTTTTCCTTCTTACAGTTATGACAGACTGACCTCCACTTCTTTCCTAAACCAGCTTTGCTTCTACATCCATAAAGATAAAAACTTCTGCCCTAAATAACAGTAAAACAGGGAGGGGGAAACTTATATTTTCATATCTTACATTGCTAAGATTTTTCTTCTGAAAAACCTTCCAGGGTAATTCCAATAGGAATTCAATTGTGTGATTGATTCATACCACACACTACATATGAAACTAAAACTCTAACGCTCAACTACTTCCAGATACACACGAACTTTTTTTAAAAAAGAAAATACGTAAACTATGCTGGGTATTTTTCTAAATTATGAGGTCTTTGTCTATCATTCTTAAATGACATTACATTTTTTTCCAATTCAATAAAAATACATCAGTACTACCACTTCAACTTTTACTTATGTCAAATTCTAATTGTCCTAAAACTAGCACTAAGTAATATAACAGCTCTCCATTGCTTAAAGCTTTTGAGGGTGGGCTTGGTTTTTTTTGGTGGGTTTTTTTTTCATGCTTAACGGTAGTAAAACTACAATTTTAGTAGTGGATTATTTTACCATTAATGTTAAACTCTACATTCAGCAAGTATTTGTTGCTAATAACCCCCAAATGCCCTCTGGTATTTGGTAGAAAAGACCACTCAGAGCTATTTAACTTCAAAAATTAATGAAGAGCAGGTGCAAAAGCCAGGTTTCATAATGGTCTATTTTTGATAAAATAAGCATACTGTAACATAGATGCATAATAAATCTTTATATGCACAGTAGTTACTCTCATTTTTCATGGTTTTGCTATCCGGACAGTTTCAAATTACACCCAACTATTCAGTACACACATCAGCTAAGAGTCCCTGCAAAAAACATTTTAACTATTACTTCACCATTATTAAATCTTTCAGGAAACGTCCTTACTAAGTGTTCAGCATACTTATTTTCAAGCTAACAGGTTTGAACCTAACAAAAGAAAATTGCAAATTCATATGATCAGCCATGGCTCCAAGGTTCTATATCTCAGTCCAACACTGGGGTCAGTTCTAACACTGAGGAAAAGGACAAAAAATTATGTGCTTTGCCAGTGAGATCCCACAAGGTTGGTTCACATTCATACAGAAATGGTTACCATGACAGCTACCAAATGTCCGTAAGAATGACCCAGCAGACCTGTCTTTTCCTGTTTTTAAGGGAAAGCTCTGAACTCTGTAATTTAATTTATCCTCATGCAATTTTATTTTGAAAATTCAAAAAGAAAAAATGGTGGTACGTAAGAATACAAGACCTGAGGTCTAGAAGGAAATTACATTGGAAATAGGATTCTGTGTAGATTTCTTAAGAGAGCACAATCATCACAGATATTTCAGAAATACTTCAAAGGAGAAGATAACACCACAGTGAAGTGCTATTGACAAGTATTTTGTCTTAAATCTTTCATTTTGTGATGTTTACTCTTACCAAAAAATGTACTCTTACCAAAAAATGTACTCCCTCTTCCTCTCACACATGCCGTAATTTACTGCACCTCAGACTGACATTTTTATACAATTCTGAATAACTGCAGGTTGTACAATTTCCCCTTTTACTAATTTTAATTATTCCATTTAGCTAAGGCATAACCTAACACCTTATCAATCACTTTTGGAAAAAAAAAAAGGCAATGCAAACTTGTGTCTACAATTCATTAGAGTTGTGAATAGCTCATTGAACATGACTTTCACACACATGCAATCCCACCTTCTGAAAGAACATGAGATAAGGTTACTTTAATCCTTTCAAAGAACTGCACTATTTTGCCTTCCTTTTATCCCTTTAAATATCCTTCCTAGTTAAGAAATTAACATTTTCTCTCATACAATTCTTACACAAATTGTACTTTTACTTTTCTGCATCTCTTGTTAATTACATGATGTTATCTCCAATAATCTATTCATGAAGCACAGATAACTTTGGTTACCAATAAAAGGGAAAACTTAGCATAAATTGCTTAGCACAAAGTTAATCTTATAAAGGAAGGAATAAAGAGGATCTAACAGCTATTATATGATTTATCAGCTTCTCTAAAAGGGTCACTCCACTTTTTTCATGAGACTAATTAAATACCTTAACAATGTCATTGAAACTTCATGAATCTTTCAATAAAATACACCCTGCCTGTACAACATGTTTTCATTTATTAATCTCACTTAAAATGCAAAGAACTAGAAGAACCCTATTGACAGTTAAGCAGGGCAACTCAGTTAATTCTTCTTATATGGCTTAAATGCAAAGAATAATGACCACTATAACCTATGACAATTAAAACTATAGCCATCTGTCACAAGATGTTAATCCTCTTATTTCAGCAACCCCCAGACTTTTTCAAAAGCTTTCCTAAACTACCCACCTTCTGTGCAAGGAACTGACTTTTCATTCTCTTGTGTAGGAAACCCTGCTCATATATCTTGGATATGGTTTAAAAATTTACAAATAGAAATATGTACCTTTCACAAAACATGGATCTTCAAGTTTCACTGTATTTTATTTTAGTTTGCAGAGCATACAGAAAGGAATGACTCATGGAACATTTTTATTATAAAACTAAATTTTGATACTTTTTAAATACAGTTTCAATGATTCAGTATTGTTCCTCTGACATTTATGACAATCACATAAGTCCATCCAGGTGGACTAAAACCTAGGAAGCATCATGGTTTTCTCAAAAGATTTAGGATAAGATCACCTAATATAGAAGGCAACTCTGAATTAATGCCAATAATGGACAAAAGTGCCCATAAAAGTCTAGACTAGTTTTATGTTACCCGTATATGAACCTTTTCAAAGTTTCTGGAATATATTTTCTGAGGGGAAAACATACAGAGAGAGACAAACAGTGGTTCCAGTCTGTGGACTGCACAGATCCTGGCACTACAGGCAGACTGAGTTAGAGAGAATGGGTTGATATTTTCAACTCAGCTGAAAGCAATTTTTAATATTAAAATGTACCACACAATTTGGACAAGCTCCTCTTTGACAATACACAAGTCCATGAGATAAGAGAGAGGCTTAGGCAGAAGTCCAGGTCATCTGTAAGAGAAATCACCAATGCTCTACTTCACTGTTTAGGGTCTCAAAATAAAATTCAGCCAACATGGTAAACCAGTAGAAGCAAGGAAAGAAAGGCATGGAATCCCCTGTTATTTAAGCCAACTCATGATCAAATAGCTAAAATAAGCAACACAGGCAATACAGACAGAGATGGGTATTCCCAGCAGACTGACAATCCCTAACTGTTTAGGAGACTAAAGCTAAAAATTCGAACTACTGTATACTAAAAGTGTCCATTTTCAGCAAGTTTGAGGGTATCTCCCCCCAATACATCCAGCAGGAACAGATTCATGTTGCAAACAGAGACAAAAACATTCCCAACTTCAGTGTTTCTACGAGAAGCAACAAAGCAGAGGCCTATAAGCAACCACTTCTCCACATGAGAACTTCTGCTTCCAAGAGTCCTTAATGAAACACAGACATAGAAAACATACCGGTACCTAGATCCCAACTCTAGATATAAATTCCTAAATTAAAGTGCTGATGTGCAAAAAAACCCCACACTCCCATCCATCTATTTTGTATGGATGAAGGAAGAGTGTCTCCAGCAGAGACAGGCTATACTGAGAAATAGTGTGACAGACAAGATATTTCAACTTGCACAGACTGAAGGAAGAGTAAACCCAAACCTCTCAAACCACAAACCTAAGGAATTTCTTTAACACTAAATTTTTAAACTAATTCATCGGGAAGATTCACTAAATTAAGATTCACTTTGCAATCCTCGGCAGGAGTGAGGTGTAGAAGAGTGCATGATCATTTTTGTTTGGTGCTAACTTTTAAGATTAGGTACAATAC
Organism: Hylia prasina; assembly: GCA_013397195.1. NCBI lineage: Eukaryota > Metazoa > Chordata > Aves > Passeriformes > Sylviidae > Hylia > Hylia prasina. The sequence continues at coordinate 156,886 of VYXD01013641.1, read as the reverse complement.
AAAGCAATTGGGGAAAGAGTGTAAGAGACATTAATGTCATCTAGAAAAATGAACTCTCCCTTGAAAGACGGAGATTTCATAATCTTTTTGCTGTCTTTAGTAAAAGACAGCAAAATCCATCTGCATAGTTTTTGTGCTGAAAGCTAACAGTTTTATGGATGTATAAAAAGTTAGGAACCCCTCCTGTTACCAGAACTAATGAAATAAGATCTTTCCCTTGGACTTTGCAGAAACTACTCCATGGAAATATCATCATGGTGTTTACATGTATCTTGGTGGCCTGCAAGTCACTAACAATTAGAAACAACTTGAGGCTACAACTAAATTGGATCATGAATATCAAATTCATCAAGACTTCTACATTACACTCCAAACTTGAAGTTGCAGTTACAATTTATTTAAAAACAATCTGAGAATCTCAGTGTGACCGGGGGATGATGCTTCTCCCTTTAACAAAAAATGGTCAGGTTGCTACAAAAGAAAGTCAAGAAGCAGCCAGCCTCATAGGAAACAAAAATGAGAGTTGCTGCTAACCTGGACCTTGAAAAGGACCTGATTATTTAGTAATCCAGTTACTGGATTGATGATTTTTAGTTCTGTTACTCATTCTTGAGGTGCTCTGCACATCTCTGACCTTACAAACATTGATGTGAGAACTATATGCTCAGAGTTCCCAATATGCCTCCAGGTACTATTCATGCATTGGGTAAGAAAGCCTGAACATCTAAATCATTTTTGGGTATCCTACAGTCAACCCATAGTATCTCTCTGAATCTCCTTATTTTATTGTGACAGTAGTGACTTACTGCTTTGTAATAAAATGAAGCATTTTCACTTTCACATTCTAAAGAAATAACAAGAACTCAAGGCACAGAAGGTGAACAAATACCAGTTTCCAGATTTACTCTTTTTCGTATTGTGATGAAACAAATGTACTGAGTAATCTTTTAAAAGGACATTTTCTCATCCCAGCAAAATAGCTTAAGGTGAATCATCTAATACTCTCTAGTATTGTAATAGATACATTTTAGTTCTCTATTCAGTGTTTAAGCTCTAGATTATTCTTACTGCATTGTACTCAGCAGACTGTATTTTAATTGGATTTCTTTACAAGTCTTGATTTTTGCACAGTAACTCTTTAACAGTGCTTAATTAGTGGCAAAATAGCATATGCAAAATACTTTTCCCCTCTTTGCTTTGATAAAAATCTGTGCTTTGCTTAAATTTATTTTTTTTTTCAAAGCTTCACATTTTGTTCATAGAAACATACAAAAACCAAAGTACAACCTATATATCTAGATAAACTTTTTTACTGTAAGGGTGCCTGAGCACTTGCACCATCCTTGGAGATATTCAAAAGCCATCCACACGTGGTCCTGGGCAACTGGCATCAGGTGGCCCTGCTTGAGCAGAGGGATGGACCAGGTGACCTCCAGAGGTCCCTGTCAACCTCACCCATTCCGTGATTCTGTGTTTAGCAGGTACGAAAGCTGAGACTGAAGAAAATCTACCCTCATTGACACAGGGAAAAAAAAAATCTACAATATTGGTTTCCCTTGGCTGTGCTAAACAGCAATCACCTAACAGAAAGAGAAATGACAGTAACTATAAAATATAAATGCACAAGTTTTCTGCTTCATTTTACTGTCTACAGAGCATGTGCACACTGGAGCCAACATGACAAGTTAAAGGGTTACTGCATTTAGAAACCAGCTATTTCTCTCTTATTTAATAGCTGTTACCATCATGTTTAGCTGCTGCTGCTCCTCCTGCAGATGGGAATTCACTGATATGATTAAATTTGATGGTATGATAATGTATGGTAATCGTGATTAATCAGAAGCCCACTAGCAAATGGAGGATGTTGGGTATTATGTCACCTGCATTTTAAACTGCATTCCCTCTATGGCAGTCTGACAATACTTGACAGCTGGAGCAATCTCAAGCTGCATTTGCTTGCTACTACTTATAGATCTGATAAGAGGAAGTGCCCATCATTCCTTCACTATCTTAAGTGCTGTAATTACAGAGCTTTGCAGTCAAGTTGTGAAAACAGTACCTGTTAAAAACCAAAGCCTTTTGCTAGCTGCTGAACAAGCTCTGTCTCACATCTGCAAGGGCTATAATCTGAAAGAAATGTAATTTGATGCAGCAGTCTCATTCAAACATGATTTGCATGAAATGCTGTGTAAAACAGTATCCAAGAAATGTCAATCAACACCACCTGATACCATGTACTCTGTTAAATGAAAACAAAACGCTTTCTACACTACCTGTGATCTGCCACTACTACACAGCAATAGAGGGAAAATTTCATTTACTGTTACTCATTATAGTGAAGCCATAGCTAAAGCAAAATAATTGTGAGGAAGTAAGAGAATCATTTTCACAAGTGGCTTTTTATTTCTGTGAACAGTTTGTCTCCTACATATGTACTGCTGCAAACACATACAGGTTACTAAATATCAGTTTAAAATGACTGCCTGTGGTCAGACACAAGACTGTTTATAATTTGTCCTTACTATGAGTAGTGCAGAATATGAGCCCACATTAATAACAATTGCTAGAAAACTCTTTCTCAGATGTAGCAAGTCATGACTGAATTTGAAACAACGGGGAAAAATTTCCTTCCAATTTGCATTTCCCACAACACACAGCAAACACTTTGGCAAGGAGTTGTGTTTTCAAAATCACTGCAAATTTCTGCCTCTACACCCTGTAAGAGGTGGTGCAGCCACAAACCCAGGCCCACTGTAATACCACTAAGCCAACCCACGTTTGATAAAGTGACAGTGGGATGATCCGTGTCAGTCCAAACCTGGGTAAAAATAAGCTGTATTCTGATGTACCTTTTATAATTAATTTGTATAACACTAATATAGAGCTTTTTTTTAAAAAAATGTTTCAAGCAATTGACCATGAAGGACAGCACCTTCTGTTTTGAGCAATGACCGGTCAATTGTTTAAAAACCTCTCACAGATTAAATCATAAAGAAGTGTTTAAAAACAGTGTCTGGAACACAAACAACACTTGAAAGCCCAGAAATCAAACTGCTGTTTCCAGAAATGATGGAAAAAATGAATCAAAACTCATCAACTGCTTTTCACAGCATCCATTTGAGACACCGCCTGACGTGCTGGAGTGGAAGCATGTTGAATGAGAACATGAAGAAAGGTTACACAGGTTTTTGCTGTTTAAGGAAAAAAAAATGTACTCTTTGAGATGAAGATTATTTAAAAAAAAAAGTTTTAAGTTCAAAAAACAAATAATGTCAAAACCCCCTGGGAATAAAAAGACATATAACGTAGGCTATTCACAAGGGCCTGAGGATAAGTCACCCTATTAAAGTCTTAGAAATACTAAATAAATTATAATTTATATTTTACAATTCAGCTTCTTCAGACAGGAATCCAACAGTTACCTGAAAGACACCCACCCAGTGCACTACAAGTGTCCTAGCAAAAGAAAAATGTTTTGTGCATTAAAAAAGAGCAAAGCCTTCCTGGCACAAATCAGTCAGGTAGACACTGGTGCCACTTCAGACTGTTCCCAACTTCAGCTCTGAAACTCAAGCTTGGCACCTGCCCAGCTCACACCACACCCAAGGTGACAGCTTAAGGACAACAGCTAAATGAGAATTTATCTCAAGTTCCTGAAAGTTTTCCTGGCCAAAGGCATAGAGCTCCGTTAACAGGCTCTGCTCTCTCTGCAGCAGCCTCACAGGAGGATCCAGTTCACGGCCAGAGGGGGAATGGCCTCAGACTTGAGGAATCCCTCTCTTCTGCCTTTAGCAGGGGAATGCTGGGTCTCCACAAATTCCTCTTCTCTCCAAATGCCCCACACTCCAGCCATAAATCTGGATGCTAGGGATACCTCACAATTTCTGGCTGAAGAACACTGACACCTTCCCTCTGTCACAATCCATCCCAAAGTGGGCATGACAACATTTCTTTCACCTCTGTATGTCCATAAAATACTGCACGTGTGTCATGCAGTAGTATTACTCTGGAGTTCATTAAGTTAAATGACATTTGATGCCACACGTTTCTATAAATTTTTCTTCAGGCAAACACTGAAGTATTTCAGACATGGAATGTGCTGGTGGACTCAGATAAGCTGATGGTCCAGATTTTTTCATCCCTTAACTTCCAGTGTCACACTCACTAATACCCTGGCCTCTGTAATAGTCAGTTAGCAGCAGCCTTTATATAATATAAAGTGTTTAGAAATACCTCTTCCATTTTCTATTTAATCTCCTCTTGCCTTGTTTTACCCCATCTTTCTTCACAGAACACAGGAACTGAAGGAGAAATTAGCCCAAATAATGAACACTAGATGAAGGATAGGAATCACAGTGGTCCCTCTTGTGTAATATAAAACCCTCCAGCTCCTCTCCCTGTACTGGGGAATACACATGAATTGGTAAATTGGTCAGAAAACACATGAAAAGTCCAGAAGACCCGAGCAGTCTGTGAATAAAGTCTTCTGTGACCTTCCTTTAAATGGATCAACCCCCAGAGCAGACCATTGTTTGTGAAACACCAACTGTGACACTGGGACAAGAACTCTGGAAAAGGCCTGGAAAGCACTTTAAAGCAACAGCAGATGATAAAGCCCGATCTTCAGAAGGACTCTGCCAAAGAGGTTATGTAATCTATTCTTTAAACTGTTTAAAGAAAACATGCACTTGGCACTTGCACAGGTCCAGGTTAATTCAAACCAAGCTTGAAAACTGGATTACTATGAACTACTGCCACAAGTACTGTGCAATTCAGACAAAGTGCATTCACATCCTTAACTCCCAGGTCCCACAGGTTCACCACGTTTCTCAGTTGTGACACACTCAGATTCACCATTTATTCAGTCCTTATCAGTTGCATATAGCTCTCAAACACCATTCACACCAAGTCACCTCAAATGCTTACACAGTAACAGCTAAGACAACTTGATTGCTTGATTCAAGATTACTCTAAGTGTTAAAATAACTCTGTGTAGGCAGTACCAATTCATTTCCCTTGCATCTTTTCCAGTACTCCCTCTCTAAACATTCCAGGAGTTAAGTTTTAAGAGGGAAATAATTCAACAATGAACTCTACCCTGAAATACTAAAATTGAGATTCAGGGTTAAGGGAATTTAATCAGCCCCAATTCTAAGAAGGTTCAGTCTTGATCAACACTAGCCTGACATAGCACTACATTATTTCCTATAATTTAGGTCTCACACCATATGTTAACACGCTCATTACAACTTTGTTCAACCCTTCAATTACATCCTTCTGCAGAAGGTTGTAAGAATTAACCATTACATGGTTACAAGTCATTTCATCAGCCCTAAATTAACAACACCTGGTTTCCAATAGATTTATGACTGGCAATTGATAAGCTCTGATTGAAGTTCTTCCCATATTTGGAGCACACAGGCTCCCTGCACTGAGAGGTTTCACTCCTAGATAGGATAGAAACTGAGAGACAAATTTTTCCTTCAGTTATGGCATTGCCCACTTCTGGTTCTCTTCTTGCAGGAATTTAATTACTTTTCAAATTTCCACCTGTGCCACGTTCAACCAAAAGAAACCATCCAGTTCAAAGTTCAAGAGGAAAGCAGACTGCAAATATTTAATTCTAACCCTACTATCTTTCAGAAGCAAAGCAATCAGAAAAATCAGTTAACTATTACCCTCTGATTATGCAATCGTAAAAACAAGAGCAAATTCAAGTCATTACACATCCAGAGATTCTTTATACAATGAAGAAAAGGCTGAATGAACTGTGTGTAGTCTGGAGGAAGTCTTTGATCTTTTTCAAATGGCTTGTCAAAATTGTCTAACCATTGCTGCATTGCTTTAAGTCAACATTTATACATAAACAAGTGAATTATAACACCACAAAGGCATCTGACATGTAACAGCAAAAAAGGTAGTTCTGCAAGATAAAACGTTAGTCAGAAAGTAAATTTGTCTTCAGCTCAAGAGCTAACATACTACATTTAATAAAACAAACATGAGATATGTACACAGTGACACTTAATTCCTAATCCTAATATGACTGATAACCTATGCAAAATTTATAAAGTACTTCATAAGGGAAGTCCACTTTATAACTCAGTGAGCCATGGAAAGATGAAGCAACTTTCTCAGGGTAGTGCAGCACTTTACTGCTGAAGTAGAAAAAAAAACCAGTCAGGGCAACCAAATGACAGTGCCAGATCCTCCTAGTTAAGTCAGCCCTCCTCCTCCTTATGAAAATTTAATTATACTGACTCTTTTCTGGTGCATTGCTGATATGAATAAAAAGGCAACAAGCAGTCAAGTTTTTCCTGCAGGCTAAAGGAGCAAGAGTCTTACCAAAAAATGTTCTGTTTACTTTACTCCTTTTTAAAAACTGCTGCATACAGATTAGTTAGGTTTGCCATACGTCTCAACTTGCAACTCCAGAAGTGAACAGAACTAACATCTAACTTCACTTTCAATTTTACAAAGAATTAATTTCCAATTTTTCTACACTGATGTAAACACACTTCAAAGATACCAATTATGCCTTTACAGACATTCCTTATCCTCCAATTTCTTTTCCATCCCAAATTGTGTTTATTGGCAAATCAACTTAGTATCAAAGAAGAACAAATGCAAGATACTTCTCATAAAAAATAACAATTAGAACTACTTTCAAAATGTAAATAAGGTCTCCCCATAATACTAAATGCTGTTGAAGAAAACTATTTCCTCTGAAAACCACAACATTTTAATAAAAAAAGCTCAAAAATATTTCATTGAAGATAAAATATAACATGAATTCACTCAATAAAACTGTGGATTTACAGCTTAATTTTTTAAGACTTCACAGAAGAAATGAAGAAATGTAAAGACCATTTCTCTGCAAAATACAGACATCACAATTCCTCACTTTATGTCCCGTATGAAAAATATTCTGCAAAACAACCAGGTCCGCACTGGGCAATCAAAAGTCACAGCAGGTTTCTGAAATCTGCTTCTTTCCAGCACATCTGATCTCTATGCCAGTAATTTACTCTGCGATACTACACAGATGTTCAGACGTCTTTTTTCATCTGTCAACACCTTGCACACATCAGCAAAGGATATTTTTTGTGTGTTTTATATATTTGGAAAGCATAACATACAGGTTTTTACTTGGAAATACTTCCAGTAATATTGCAACCTAGGTCTTTTGCTTATTTTCATACTCTGCTAACCATTTCAACTAGAAATTTAGTATAACAAAACTGAAATGATGAGAAAAGTTGTAGAAGCATGCATTCTTTCCATTCACAGAGTTAAAAAAATTATGAAGTGAAATTAGCCTAGTAAAGCAGCTAGGTGTGTCTTGTTTGTTTTCAAAATTAGAAACATAAAAGAAAGTAAGGTCATGCAATGCCAGTTACATTTTTTATATAAAAACATGAGGGTGTTGAAATACCTTTAGTAATGATAAAAATGACTGCTGCATTTTACAACAAATACATATTACTGCTTTTTAAGCTTAAGGATTATTTCAAATAGCCTTTTATATTATCAAATAAAATAAGGATTCTATTTATACAGAAAGAGTCAAGTAATAAAATGAAGCCCATATTCCTTAAGACAAGATGCATTCATGCCTTTCCCACTGGAGAGACTGGTTCAACAATTTTACAGTTAAACAGAATTAATTCTACTCTCAAAAATCCATTGACCTTAAGCTTTTAACAAACATTTTCAACTGCAGAGTGTATTGTCAATATTTACAAATCCTTAAAATTATATTTCACTAGAACAGCTTTTATTTGCTATATTAATATTTCCTTGCAAATGTATGCTTATCCATATCAGAGAAGAAGAAACAGCTGCTACTCACAGGAAATCTCTGGGGTCCTACAGCAGGTCTTGGCTGGGCGGGAACTGGCAGCAAGGGCACTGAAACAAGAAGCACCTTTTAACACCATTTGTTTTACCTAACAGTTGTTGTAGCTATTTCCAAAAGCAATTGCAATGAAAAGCCATGATTAAAATCTGCTACTTTTACCCTGACATGTCACAGTTCCTACAATTAACTTTGAGCAACCGTTCCCTCCCCTGCAACATGCAACAGGGCAATTAGGATTCTCCTAGTTAATTTACATAATTTAGTTCTGCATTTTCCAGAATTAAACTGCTCTTTGTTGCAGGAAGGCGAACTAGAATAGTTATTCAGCCAAAGACATCTCTTAGACAAAGCTGACAGAGACACTACCAATAATTTCATGTTTCAAATAGAAGGATACATGATTAATTTGCCTTCTCAACTTCATGCCACTCAACGTTTGCTAGGCATCTCCCAGTCTCACCACCAAGCTACCACAAGAAGCACAGACATAAGACACACTAACTGGTAAAAATCACTGCTCATGAGGGTAAAATGAGGCAAGCAGCTGCAATTAACAGCACACAAAAACTATTTAGTCTGGCCTTGCCACCACAGTGGTGTGAGCAACTGCGATCACAGAACTGCTGATCTCAGATGAAAGACCGTGATTGCACAGAGACACCAAGAAGAATTAGGAGACCTTTTCCTCAAAAAATAACCTCTAAAACTAGTACATTGGGGGATTAACGTGGATGATTTGTCCTTACAACTGCACTTTGAAATGCTAGTCACAAAAAGCTATTTCCCAAAACATTCACTTAATGTTATGGCAAAATGCACAAAGTGCTACAGCTGGATCACCTTGGGAACTGAACTTATATTCAAATCTTGAATACAAAGACAGCTTTCCCATTTTCCTGATAGGTTTTTTATTTCCTCTCGCAAGGAAAGTTGTGGAAGTGGTTAAAATTACAAATGTTTCCTTGTTAAACAAAAGGCCTAGAGAAGTTAAATAAAGCATTTCAAACCACACAATGTGTTTGCTCATTTACTAAAAGCTTTTTAGTAAGATTCTTCTCCAATTTTTTTTAGCACTTCTGAAAGTGACAGGGAAACATTTTCCAGGCAGGGTTAAACACTGACTTTACAGACAGCTACTGTGTTACACTTCAGAGCAGGATGGTAGTAAGAAATGCTGCTCCTCTGAGAGAGAAGTTGGGAGCATTTCCCATCACAGAAGTTTGCTAAGATGCCTCAAAAATCCCTTTTCCCTTGGTAACCAGGGCACAAGAACTAATGCATTAGTGGGTTTTTTTCAGTTCACGTCCGTGTCTGGCTTCTGTCCACTTTCGTTAAGTACTTGTGGTTTGCTGGTTCAGAGCCTGATGGGGTAAACTAATTGCAGCAGTCTTTCAGCACGGGAGGACTGTGTGCAAGCTTTGTATCACATTACAGGAGAAAATGACTGGAATAGTTTCATCCTGGCTTCCAATGAACATCTGTCAGCATCAAACAGCCATGGCCACATAGAAAAAAAAAAAGGATAGGATGCTCTTGACAGACCTAGTCCTAAAATAGTTCAGGTATTACAGGTCAGAGAGGCGCTGAAAAAAATAGCGTAAGGTGGGAAACACAGAGAAACATCAACTGAACAGAGCACTAGAGTCTAATTCAGTATCCTGCCTCCAGCAGCAGCACATAAATTCATATATTTATATATTTTACACAAATTAATTTAATACTCATGAAAGATAGTGGTTCAAACTCTGTGCCCTTTCAATCCTTGGACACTTGCTTAAGCAGCAAAGAAGTCTCAAGTCCTCATTTTCTTGATGTCAAATATTCCATAGGTGTGAAAAGTGTGTTTCAAAAATAATACACAGCATGTTGTAAGACACTATTTTAAGACGATTAAATTACTTCTTGCTATAAATTCCAACACTGTAGTTGAAAAGACCAAGAAACAATTCTCACACTGATTATTCAGAAGAATTATTACAATGTGATTTTTCCCAAGACACTAAACAGTTTTCAAAAGGTAAATGGCATACTGAGCTGCCATAAAGTGCTCATTAGTTCACATCAATTTTGGCAGCACCACAGTATCCCTGAAATAGTTACTGGTGGTATAAACATTTAAGGGGGAAAAAATGCAACACCTATTATCACAGGTTCAATCAGTACTTCATAGTACATCCATGTGTGCTCTTCCAGCACTAATAAATTGATCATACTCAAGTTTGGACACACACTCAGCAAAAATTCTTACCTACAACTCAAAACTAATTTGCGGAATAGGACACAAAGATAAAACTATGTGACAAGCTAAATGCTATGGGATTCAAATGCCACAGGAGGCACAGCTGAACAGCAACTGCACAGTACCTGCAGCAGGTATCCACAGAGGCTCATTTTTTAGGGGTTTGATAGACCAAGTCCCTAATCATTTATGAAGCTTCAAAGACTAAAAATAGCACCAATTCATTTGAAACAAAACTGACTTGAAAGTAACTTTTTTCATATCAGGATTCAAGGCTGGGCAGGGAGATGGTGGCTACTGTAAAGAGATTTGCCTTTGAAACATCAAAGGAATAAGCCAATGATAGGATTCTTCAACAGTGTTTCCACTCCTTTTCAGGCTAAGGTAGCTGTCTTCTGGAGCTCTTATACACGGTATTTTATTCACAGGAAAATTTTGTAACAACTTACAGGAGGTTTGAGTCTCTTTTAGAAAATACTGATATAGTCGACGCATTTCAAGACTAACTCAAACCAAAAAGATGTTTAAAAAGTGTGTTTCTATGATCTGCAGTTAGGAAAAGTGTCCCTGGTGCTGACAATTAGAAGTGTGTGAGCTTTATCCTGCCATAAAATTAGAGAGGAAAAAATGCCAGTCTACACTAAAACATGACAGCACACCATTAAAATTACCAGAACCTAAGTGTGCATATCATGCACTTCCAGACATGGCATTTTTAGCTTCCAGGCATCACATTTTCAACAACAGAATCCCAATAAACTTTGAACCTATCTGACTGTATTCTCCAATGTGTAAAGCCCCTTATGTATCTGGAAATATGCTCAGCCAAGAAGGGGCAGGACATCAGCAAGCACACGAAGTCAATCTGATCTTTCATCCTTCCTGTTAACCTGAAAGAAATGATGCTGCAAGTGAAACACATCCTTTTGTTACCAACAACCAGCCTCTGCCTACTGGGGCTTCAAGTAGATAGATTAAAGGAATATTTTTTTAAGAGGAAGTTTGGAACAGCACTCCCTACACTGGAATGTCTATCTACCATTTGCCTGCAGTGACTGCTTTAAAATTTATCTTAATATGCAAATACCATTGAAGATTTTAAAATTATGTTCATTTAGCTACAGAAAGCTCCTGATTTCCAACACATTTTCATATTTTCCTTATGTGTGCAAGTGTTTACTTTCATGTAACATAGCTGTACTGCTACAGATTAAGACTGAGATGGCCACTACCCTCGATCACTGAATGAGACTCAGCTTCATATATATGCTCTCTAATCAAGAAGATTAAATTTCTACAGTGACTTAAAAGATTGTTTTTAATAGCATGCTGCATACCTATTAGCAGAAAAAATCAGTAGTCTTGCCAAGGACTCTTTCAGTAAAATGAATGACACAAAGGGATTTTATATGAAGCAGCTGCCATCAATACACAGAGCAAAGAATGCCCTTGCTCAATGCAGGTTTTAAAACCATTCAACAATTGATCACTCATTCTCCAGGGCTGCTCAGTCTAAGAGAACAACTGATCTTTTACAAGTCAAGAAATTAATGTGCACATAAAGTCAGCACATGTAAGCTCTAAAGAAACCCAAGAACCACCACCCTCCCCCTTAAAAATCCAATACTGAAGATCTCCTAACCTGCAGGAGGTACACGACTTTCTGGAAAATGAGGATGTGCATGAAGACTGAAAAACAGACTTATGAACAAGACCAAGTAAGAGAACTGCAACAGCTACAGTGCCACAGACATAGTGGTAAAGCTGAGAAGAGCCTGAAACTGCCCAGTAACGTGAAAAAAAATTCCTCAGACAGAAAAAAGAAAATACATTGGGATACTTTGGACATTAGGCAAAAGCACAAATCCTCAGTAGCCATTCCCAGGATTATGATCTCATTTGTTTACCTAGATAGAAAAGATGTGGTACTGTTTCACAGGGACAGAGAAAAGGCATCTAGAATAGTCTAAAAGCAATTTTTGCTTCTCATTAAACAGTAACTTAACTTTGGCAGTGCTAGAAAAATGCAGAGAAGGCACAAATCCAAGAGTAAAGGGTGTTTTGGAGTGCTTCCAGATAATCTGTCCTGATGCATAATTTGGTGGGAAGCACCACAGGGAAAAGCAAAATAAGCTCTATGACACAGCTACTACAAACCCATCTGTGAGAAGCACAACAGACTTCCATATACTGGCAATATTCTACACTGCCAACTTCCTGCTTTTCATTGGTCAAATAAATGAATCAAAAGCACTGGCTTGGAGTTCTGCTCATGTGAAAGGGGGGAAAATACAGAAAACCTAACTGTAAGTATGTATAAATATTTATGTATTCCCTTAGTTTGTCTTGCACGAACATAATCAGAAATCAGAGGTATGCAGGTGTCTCTTTTATTAACCCTCTTTGGGATTAAACACTTCCTACATAAGTAGTAACATGAACAGCTTTGCTGAGAGCTACCCCAAGAAGCGTAGCCCAAATGTTTGTGTTAAATTAGAGAAAAAACCTATTTGCATATTTTCAAATCAAAACAATTACAGATGTGATTCTGTGAAAGACTGAGGGTGTGTATCTTGTCAAGTAAGGACAGCAGCTGCTATTGTTCACAGAGCAGCTACATTGCAAGGAGCATCTCAGTACCCTCTTACAGAAACCGGTAGGTGGTCCTGGGAAATTTACAAATTGCAGTACTTTCCTAGTTTTGGAAACTGGTTTATTGTCTTTTTGAAAAGCATTCCCTTTTCAGTTTTCATTTTTACTGCTCTTCTCAAGCTTTACATTAGAATAGCACACATGATAAAAGCTAAAAAGGCTTTGCTTGTTCAGTTGGCCACAATCCAACAACATTATGTCTTACTTCAGGCAAAACATTTGTTTCAAGCTTCAAGAAAAAACCAGCAGCCTGAAGCACATTTCCATGAAGTGATAAACAAACAAATTGTTCCATCTCTGGCAAAGAATGAGATGAGTCATGCTTGCATGACTGGGAAGGTGTTCAAAAGCTCACCTTGTACAGGCGTCACTACCGTCCCCTTGAAATGTGGATTTATGTGTATGTTCTTCGGTTGCTGAGGTGTCACTGGAGGGGGAGTCATCATTATTCGAGGTGTTTCTATCTGAGGGGGCATATGTAGCCCTGGAGGAGGAGAAGAATGATGCTGATGCTGTAAAGGAAGCAGAGATTGTAACTGTTGCTGCTGCTGCTGCTGTTGTTGCTGCTGTTGCTGTTGTTGTTGCTGCTGCTGCTGTTGCTGCTGGAACAGACTCATAACAGGTTGCTGGTGTGTTGGAATTAACCTCTGTGAGTGAGTCTAAAGTCAGACAAAAGAACAGAGTCACTAGGCTTTAAAGTTAAAATATCCTGACATAAATGAGCACAAAACCAAGACATCTCTGGAGAACAATTAAGGTCAATTATGAACAGAGACACTTCCCTATAATTAACTGGAACCACTAAAAACCATCAGCACAGGAAAGCAAAGAAGCAATCAAAAACATTCATACGAAGGAGAGGACAGCAAAGAGCAAAGCACAGGGAATGCAGACATATTCATTCATTTTTAACAGCGAAACTATCTAGTTTCATATGCCAGGGTTCTGCCTATCAGTGTGATGATGATCACTAGAAATCTAATTCCTAGTATCAAAACAAATCCACTACCTTTTGTCTCATGTATAGATATGCCTCTCTGAGATAAGACCTAGAACTAGCAACAAAAGTCAAAGTACAAATTCAGGTATCAATGCAGCACAAATTCAAATACTCTTCAATATCAGTGCAGCACACCTATCCATACTGCTGAAGAAAAACACTCATTTGAAGATACCTTTCAAAGTACCTTTGTGTCTTTCTGAACACAGAAGAAAGTCTCTTGCTGACCAGCTCTCAAAAACAAATGGCAAAAATTAGAGCTAATTAAAAAAAAAAACCCCGTGTCTCTTTTCAGAGACATTCTTCTGCCTCTCAACTCACTATTACTAGATCACAGTCCTAGTCCAGTAACTTCCAAAAAGTTCAAGGGACCCAAAGAGGCAACCCTTTAGCAACAAAAGTGTGACACTGTTGCTTTCAGCAGCCCTATACATAAAGCACAGCAGCTACATGGTATGCACAAGAAAACACTGTGATGAGCACAAAAAAAATTACATTTAAAATCAAAATAGCTTGCAAGGACTGCAGCAAAACAGAAAAAAAAAATTCAACCGTCACTGCTTAAAAAACACAAATTATACTACTGCAGGGCTCGCAAGCACTAAGATATCCACTGACTCCTGCCAGTGACCAGCACCTACTTACTGCTGTTGGAAAAAATCACTTTTGTTTAATACAGATGACCTTGTCCTGCAAAGACATACACAGACTTTGTTCTACAATCTCAGCTTCCAGTGTATTTTATGACAGTGAACAAAAGTAAGTGTTGACTCCTTGATCACTTGCTGGAGTTGGTTTTGGTTTTTGTTAAGGTTTTTTTGATGAAAAAAGTAAAGTCTTTTAGATTGTGATACAAAGCACAGCAAAGAAAGCAGTAACAAAGATAAATTCTATTTGAAATCCCAAAATAATAACTTATCTAGTAGTAAAGTGGTGATTACTATCCTAGGGTTTTATTTACCTCCACAGTAGCATAGCCTATATGCAAATACATTTTTAAAACAAGTATCAGCAAAAATACTACCTTGACAGAACCCATGAAGTATTTTACAGAACTATTTTCTAAGCTACATTATTATGAATAATGGGGGACTGAACATGTTTCCATGTTGCATGTAGACTTCTCAGAGAAATTCAGTTTTTCCTCCATCCTCATGCAAACCAGCAGGTAAGTCTGACTGTGATTTATCAGTCAAAATGCACTTTTCATCTGGAGGTCTTGAGATTGCTCAAGGTGAAGCCAGTAACAGGACTAAGCACATACTTTACAATCATCACGTCACACAAAGCCCATACTGCCTAACAGTGCCTTGCAAGAGCAGAAGGTCTACACTGGAATATATATTCCACCTTTGCAAAGATTCATGATTTAAAATGCATTTCTCCACAAGTTCCTGCAAGGATGCTCAAAGAATACTAAGGATTAAAAGGTACCATTGTTGATGGCTGGTTTGGCAGCAGTGCAGGCCTGTGATCCTTCATTCTTCCCCTATCATTATTGTCTCTCCTTTGTTCTCCCATTCCGTGGCACATAACTGAGCCTCCTCTTCTCCCTCCTCTCCTGGAGCCGTATCGCCCCTGCTTAAGCTGCCTTTCCCTCTCTTCAAATTCACGTAGTGCTGCTTGGGCTTCTGCAGAAAGCTCTGTTGAGAGAGAAATGGGGGGAAATATTTTAGCTTTGTGCTGAAGAGGTGGAAAACACAATGACTAATAAAACAGTTCCAGAACTATAGAAGAATCCATGTGACTAACATAGAATTTGCAGGCACTTTGATTTCCTTTAGGTGGCATGTTAACAATTCATTAAAGACATCTTTAAAAGGAAAAAGCACAGATATTTGTGTCTTTTGCAGGGGAAAAAACAGCAGATAAATGAAACAAACATGAACAAAAAGGTTTAGTTGTTTTCTTTTTGAAGAAGGTATTGAAGTCTGCCTTCTGCTCTAAGAGGAGGCTGTGGCTCCTCTCTAAGTTTTGTTATCTTTAACGTCTCAGTTATCTGCAGATGTCAGGCAAGACAATGAATCTGCAGTAAACTTTACTGTAATGGATCTGTTGAGTCTTCCATATAAACAGATTTCATGCACCATACTCTTCTGCACATTGGATTGTTACAAAGAAGGACATTCTCTTGCTAAAGTGTTTCTAGTACTGTAACTACTTAATTTTTGTTTTATTGTATGTGCTTTAAGAACCAGGTATACTTCACAAGTGGTAATTCCACTGAAGAGAGAGCACACATTAAGATCTGTGCTCAGCTCAAGTCAAACACATGGCTGCTGGTAACACCCACCCAACATATCCCAGGCAAACACCAGAGAACATGTGGTACTCAGCAAGTATGACAAATTTGCTTGAAACCTTGGACAATGCTGATATTAAGCAATAAATGATGCAGTAATAGACCCAGGTAATGAAATCACTTGAAAATACAGAAAATATCTACAACAGACTGAAGGAAAGACATAATGAAAGTATAAGTTTCAATCACTTACAAGGGGTAATCAACTAACTCAAACATGCAGCTGAATCTTTGCCATGGGCTAGTCAGATCCTTTGTTACCCCACTATCGATTTCTGCCTCTAACAAGGCAAAATTAAACTAAAACCAAACACATTCCTGACTAATAAAAGTCTGTTTTGAATTAATATGGTATTTATTTGTCAGTACTACACACAGTGGCCATTATATCTGAATATAAGAATTAAAGTAATTAGTATGTGGTAGGAGACATTACTACGTCTCCACACCACTAGATACCCTCTCCCAAGAATACGTAACTAAATCAATTAGAAAACTCTTACAATTTCTTGTGAGTCTAAAGGCCAAAGCTACTTATTAAACCACCATCTGAAACATCTTCATAAGTAATCTCTATTAGTCTTTGAAGTCGAGGATTGACAGAAGGGCAGAAAAGGGTGAGCACTGAGCATTCCCTCTGCGGCAGTTGTTCTTACTTGGCTACAAAAACTACCTGCATGACTGAGCTGCAAAGACTCTAAATTTGCATGTCCCAGTTTTCAGAAGTATTCAGCACCTCCACAAAGCAGGAGCTTTTCAATTTTTAAAAGTTCTGAACTTGCTGATGGCCTCTAAGAACATAGCAAGCAAACACAACAGATTTCTAAAAGCCAAGGATCTGCTTGAGTTTTCTATTTCATTTTTGCACAATGGTGATGAGAAGTTTCCCTACCTCCTTTTCTCACCACTCTGACATCACAACTGAATGGCACAAAGCCTTAACAAATACTCTTATGAAATACTACCTTTGCCCTCAAGGCACCCGCACAGCAGAGCCCAAGGTAATCAGGCTTTATCAGGAAAATCTTACAGAATGCTGAATCTGAGGGAAGGAACCACAGTCCCTCAAGTCTTAGGTATCAAATTTACATTTCTGAAATAACAAAGAAATGTACTCCTGCCCAATCAAAAGCAATCAAAAGCATTAGATCCAAGTAAAACAACTGCCATAGCCATCTTTGGCTGCCAGGGATCGAGTAAGCTGCTTAGATGGGAAAAGCAGAGCTCTGATTAAGTCTCCTTTCTCTCCACACCTGCAGCAAGTTACATTTCTTCAGAAATCCACAAACAGGAAAGGGCCAATGTGGGCTTTGACCTGACCTGACCTGCCTGAAAGACACACAGCTACTTCCCACATATCCATGGGGGAAAAACAGTGCCACTATATTGCAAAAGAGTAACTCTCTTTCCCTTATCCAGAAATGATCCAAGTCCTGCAGGGCATCCTGGGCCTGCTGTTGCTTGGACAGTTGTTTTGTTTTCCCAGGAACAGGACAGGCAGGGCAATTTCTCTGCCATCTTCCTCACTACAACCCTGAACTCAGCAAGGCTGTAGTCTGGAAAATAAAGTTCAGTCATTGCAACAAGTACCTACCACTTATGGTTAAACAAGATAAGAAGCAAGTTCCTATTACATAGCTTAGAAATCACGTGAGGAAAGTAATTTTTAATGAACCTAGGAACACAGCTAGGCTCCCTAAATAGCAAGACTATGGCCAAGTCTCTCAGCCTCTTGAACACACAGTGAAGGACACTGAACAGAAACAACTCGGGAAGAATGGGCAAAATTCTTTTAATTCAAACAAAATTACTTCACAGCATTGTGCTGATTAAGCTTGGGGAAGGAATGACAGCATCCATGCAAAGTCAAGTCTGTCAATCTTGGATGTGCAGAATCACGCTCTTTAAAATACATAAACTGTTTTCCTCCTCACTTTAAACAAAATTTCTCAAACTTTTAAGGCCAAACAAACCACACACAATTTCACACTCATAGTACATCTATGACCACAGAAGTACAATATAACCACTGGATTTTAAAAATAAAATGATTACATCAACATCAAGCATACTTCCCCCCGAACACGCCACTGAGGGCAACTGTCCTGCCTGTGTAAGAATTTGGCTTAGACACATAGGTGCAGGTTCAGAGCCTTCCTGCGTAAGTTACGACTGATGCCATGAGCACCTCAAGTGCTGACTGTAGCTACACATCACCACACAGCAAAATAGAGTCAGCTGTATTATGAGGGGGGCTGCATATTGAATTTGAGAGCATTGTGTCCCACACACAGATATCAAGCAGAGGAGATGGATGGGAGGCGGTCTTGCAAGGAGGGAAGCAACAAAAATAGTCCCTGCTTCCCTGAAAGCAACCTCAGACTGCTCAAGAAAAGAGGTAATGAGCAGAGGAAGAAGAGATTCCCTTCCAAAGCACAGCCACGTATTCACATGAATACAGCTTCTCCCTGGCCAAGAACTTGTGCACAACAGCAAATACTTATTCATTTGCATATATATGCAATATGTTGCCATTTCTTTTCTCCTCATCATCCAGATCTGCAACCTGATTATACTCTGTGCTTCTGGACACAGAACAACTGGGCAAATTTTAAACACTCACTTTAACTTTCTAGCCTTGCCTGAAATCTCAGCCACAAGGCACCACAGTGGCTAAGCAAGGTGTAATAAGAAGTACTGCCACATCCAACTGACTCTTGTTAGCACTTGCAATTGGTTCTGCGTAAGTCTAAGAGTTTGAGTTGTGTACTTTTGATTAGATACAGAGGGAATACTTTAGTTTGGCAATACCAAAGACATTTTCCCCTTCACATTCCTTAACAGGTTATTACATCCAGAGAATTATGACAATTCCCACTCTGAGAAGACTTCACCTACAGGCGCTGAAAGAAGATATGTATTTCTTATCAAAGGTGACACACTTGGTATTGCTAGGAATCAACTGCATAGCTGTCCTATAATATCTCTCTTCTGAACTTTGAAAAACGATTCTTCACACTATCTTGGATGAAGAAATGTTTAGGAAAGATTTTGCCTGCATTACTGAGAACACTGTATTTTTACATCTTTTTTACCAGCACACACTTGGGTCTCATTTTGACTGTACAGTTCTCACACACAGTTAATGCAGTGAATCAGCAATTATTTTTCTAGTGTCTCTAAGTGTCAAGATTAATTTCACTATTGCTGGTAATAAAATGGTTTCAAATGACATCTTTAATCAGTAAGTAAGAATGCACTCCTCCAATAGAGACAAGCTGTCACAAAAGGTCACCAAAATGTGACAGGATGGAAATTACGTTTGTAACTTCAACTGAAATGTTAATTCCTCTTTAAGTGTTTTCTGAACTACGTTCATATTTTAGACTAAGGAGATGTAGGTCTGCTATGAAATTTCATTTTTAAACCACAGCAGCTGTAAAAATTTGCTCTTTATTTTGGGATGCCTCTCCTTTATATACTATTTTACACAGACCAATTTTGATTGGTGAAACAAAGGCAAACCTCTTCAATCACACTGGTCAAGCCAGAGGGACATCAAGAAGAAGTCCCTCCTGCCAGAAGGAAAGAATAACATAGGTACAGTTACAAAAACTTTCTTCCTGTTTACAGAACTTCCCTGAGAAAAGAATTTCAGAAAAACCAAAACACCTCAGGCATGGAACCAGGGTTACAGTTTAACCTTCTATCACATGGTCAGTTATCTGGTCTCCATCAACAAATTATTAAGAAAAACTAGTATGAATAGAAACCATTTCACAACAGCAATTTTGTGTTTTTGCCAAACATTAGTTTCCAAAAAACCTCTTTACAGAATCATCTACACTTGTACTCATCTTTTCCTTGTATCTCAGAGCTACATCTTAGATCACTCAGAATTACATTTGAAAGTCTAATTCAAATCACTGTTCCTTTAACAGTCAAGCTCCACTACAGGTTTTCTCCTTATTGGTTGGTCTTGTTTTTATATTAAGCTAAATAATAAATCCACAGATACAGGAAAACAAATGCAATTGTCATTTACCTTGTAATCATGTGCAGAAAGGTAGTTATTCCAGCGCACTCTTGCTTTAGAAATATTCTGTATTTTAAAGCCACCAGCACTTTTTGTACAAACAAGACAGTCTCTATGTGGTTTGTAGAAATATGGTCTTATGGTTGCAAACACATTTGGAATGCACATCAGCTAAAACACCCTTTGCCCTTTACTGTCATTCATACAGCTCTGCAAAACAATCCATTGCCACAAAACCTCACCCAAAGTTTCTGGAATGTTTCTCCTTTCTCTTGTCACATCTGAGAGCCTGATGATCGTTCCTTCTTTCCGTTCAGTTTTGAAACGTAATCGTCCAGACTCCTCATCATCATCCTCCTCTTCATCAGATTCTTCTTTTGTTTCTTCTTGAAGTTCCAGAGACCCAATAGCTGCCTACATCACAAAAACCAGAGGATATGCAGCCTCAAAAAAACAAGTCTCTTGTAAACAGTATCAAAAGCAAAGCTTTAAAAGTCCCTTTCTACAAATTTTGTTAGCATTATAGATTGTGCTCATATATAATTCAGTGAACATTTAAGAGCTTGGCGATTTTTTTTTGAAATAAAATATATGTACTACATCATAATAAAGTAAAATCTATTTAGAAAATTAATTTGCTGTAATATTTAAGGGAATATTGAAACTCCAGTTAGAGCCTCCATCTGATTAGCAGGTACTTTTGCACACAGGTTGACATTTTATCACTGAATTGACTATGACGCAAACCTTGGTTACTACCAGATTCAAATAATAGGAACAATAAAATCCTAATTTTTTTCATCGTTTTAAAACTGTCAGTACCATGCTGTTCAAAAAAAGCAACCAAACAACAACAAAGATAACCTTGCATCTCAATCCCGCTCCTCTAGGTATTTTATCCCTTTACTTTGTTCCTCAAATACTTTCCAGTTTCAATTCAGTAACTGATGGGGAGAATCAGAATAGGATTGGATAAATTTGAAAATACTAAATTTGCATTCTGGATGCTACTCGAATGCTTCTGTAATTTACTTTCCAGTTCTCTCTAAAATAGAGAACATTTATTTAAATAAAACAATGTTCCAAATGAAAATGGATCCCTCTCCTTCCAATTAATAGAAACTAAAAAAAATTTCATTTTCCAATGCTGGCCTGATGAAAATATCCAGAACGTTACACAAGTATATTGGATTTCTACAACTGAAAATTAGAAGTGTTCTAATACTGTGTGATTCTCCATAAAAATTTTTGGTTACTATGTATTTGATTATTTCTTGTACAAGCCTACTTTTTCATTTCTTAGACCCTGTTAAATTAAAATACATGAGCATTTTAATTCTATGCAAAGCCACTAAATACATCATAAATTTTATGCTGCTTGAGGACAGTTATTAAAAATGAGCCAAATCTAACATGCAAAAATGGTTTAATCTTCTAATTAACCAGATCAGTTCAGAAATTTATATGAGAAAGGCACAGCAAGTGTGACAGTCAAGTGGACAGATTTTAAATCACATAATGGCATAATTGTGCAAGAGATTGAAAATTTCTCTATCCAGCAGCCTAACTTCATCCATAACCACAAAGAAACGTATGAAGCAATATCAGAGACAGGGTGACCTGGTAAAACAATCTCTGCTTTAAAAGACAGCAAACATTATGAACACAAGCTCAAAGCTACTCCACCTTTGGTCTGGTGAATAAATGATCTGTATACTTAGTTCCAGGGTTTTAATGGGCCACTGATCCCAGGTTGTTTTATCCATTCCAGACAAACTTTCAAGTGCAACATTTCCTGATCTCACAAAACTGCTTTAAGATACAGCTAGGAGAACA
Organism: Hylia prasina; assembly: GCA_013397195.1. Lineage (NCBI taxonomy): Eukaryota > Metazoa > Chordata > Aves > Passeriformes > Sylviidae > Hylia > Hylia prasina. Next base: position 134,960 of record VYXD01013641.1, on the reverse strand, counting down.
GTAAAATTTTACAAAAGGCTTTAAGGCTTTCACATTACAAATATATATATATTTTGGAGTAACAACTTAATCATATTAAATAAAAAAGCAAGTAAAAACAACAAGAAAAGCAGGAGAAACAAAAAAAACCCTTCAAGACTGAAAGAAAGAAAGAAAATCCAAACCTCAAAAGCAAACCGAAACTGAGCACAACTGGTCTAATTAACATATACACATATAATCAAAATACCTTTGAGGGCAAGCAGTTGATACTTGTGGAACAGAGGAGGGATGTTAGCAAGGAAAGAGACGCTAGCATTGTTAGTGCTGGAAACATATATTCATGGAATAATTATATGCAGGTGCTTTTATCGAGGGGCTCCGGGAGCCGGGGTATGCAGGCCCAAATCTGACTCCGACAGTGATTCACGACACACATTTTATACCCCTCTGCTACACAGCTATGGATTGATTATTTCCTTTATGTTGTTCTATTGATTTTACCCAAGCAAAAATTTCCAGTAATTTAGCCAAACAGTGATCATATTCAATTCCTCCAAAGTCATACTTGATTTAGTTAAAACAACGGCCTTAGCTACAGCAACTACAGCAAAGCTAACATTCTATTCTCAAGGCCTTGTTGACCAGCAAGCCCAGGCCTTTCCCTTCCTAACCACCACCACCCCTAGTTACCTGCTTGCAGTTCTACAGAAATCATTTTAACCCTATACTATCAGCATGGTTTAATGAAAACAAACAAAACCAAGAGAAAGACAGGGTTGGCATTTTACTTTGAAAAGAGGGACTCCCAGAAGAGCAGATAGTAGCAGTATCTCTATCAAATCTCTGTTTTTATAAATATCACAAACCCCATAATTTTACTGTCTCACTGCTTCTTTTTAGAAGCTTGCCCTTCAGGAGCAGTATTTGGAAGTCAGAACTGGAGCAGCTGTTTTGCAAGACATGCTTACACTACACTGCGCCTCCTGCTTCACTCTAAAGCATAAACCTCAGACAAATCCACTCTGTATGTCTAAGGTCCTTAAAAGCTACATTGGAATTCTGTTTTTTTATTAATCAAAGACTGGTCTCAGTCATGTAATCTCACCTGTGAGTGCTAAAGTTAACTGTGCAAGGCTCTGTGTGTAGCTCAGACTTCTGAATCAGGACTAGAAAGGGTAACGAAGTCTACAGTGTCCTGAAAATTTCTGCTATGCTTTAATGAAATGCTATAAAAAAACCCCCACCCTGTAGAAACTGTGTTGCGTTTTGACAATTACTCATTCTAGAAAAAAAATCTATTCTAAAAAGAAAACATCCCAAGTTCTGACAGACTCTCAGACAACTACTTACCTACAGAACAATTAAAAAACCCTCAAACTTTTCTAGACTAGCACTATTCTACTCTTATTCACTTATACGAATTCTGAAGCCTTGGTGTGACTCACTTTATTCATGAGCATAATGCTCATGTCACCCATTAACCAGCAACAGCCATGAAAGCATTAAATATCAAAGATTTAAAAAAAAAATCAAAGGAGCCAATGAAAAAGCAGGCACCAAGGCAAGGCAATGCTGGAGAATGGTAACTGACCCATGTCCAAGTCTGATTACACCTATTATTGAGGGATTTATGCAATGGAGACACAAACATGTCTGACAGCCACCCGTATGTCCTCTCCATTCAGGAAAGGTTGGCTCAAAAAGCCAAGGAAAGGGTAGGAGCATGCTCTCTTCCCCTGTAGTTTTTCTGCAGCTGTAAAATGTAAGACTCCTACATGATCTTTTCTAGCTTCCAGCCAAACAGAAGGAGCTGTTCTGCCAAGATTACAGCATGAATGGATTCTGTGTTTCAGTAAGACACAACTGCAGACACAGAATTAAGACATATTACTACAGGATTGGCTTTATACTTGCTAATCGTGAATATCTCTGCATATATATAAACAGTCCTTGAATGGCCATGTGAGGTCACTGGACTGGACTCAGCAGCCCAGACTCAAAGGGAACTTTACATTTCCCACTGTGTCACCTTGCCTAAGCTATTGAAGAGCTTTGCTGACCCTTACATAGACTCAGACCTTTCTTCTGCCGGGAAGCCAGGGGTTCCTTCCACCCTCATTAAAAACTGTGCTATAAATCCCAGCCACTGAGCAGAACTCCTCATGCTGGGTTATGATCTGCTATAGAGAGGGAGTGAACAGCTCCTGCCCTGCACAGCTTACAGGCAGCTGCAGAAGGGTAACAGACACAGCCAGCCCAAGGGGAGCTGCAGAAACACTGACAGCATGATCCTCCCAATCATGGGATCCTCCCAAACAGTGCTCAGGAGAGCTCTGTGTCAAGAGATTCATAAGATGTGCAAAACCAACTAAATTAAAGGTGAAACAAAGAACTTTTACTAACAAGCCATAAAAAAGGAAGTGGAGGCATCTACTACAGGCTAACACTGAAGAGGTAGCAATTGTTTAAACCCAGGGGATCAAGAAACAACAGGGCAGGTAAGAGGATATGATACCTATTCCAAGGGCACTTCAATTCCACAGGTGAAAAATGGAACCAAAAAAATAAACCTAAGTGCCTTAAACTGTATTTAAAAATTGGCTGTTTCCATTTGTGTTTTTTTCATCACTTTCCTCCAGGCTGGCAGGTAATTTTCAAACTTGAACAACAGAACTACAGTGCAAAAGTTTTGGCTAAAAACAAATGGGACAATTCAGACAGCCACACTCGCCTTTATTCCATCAAAAGAAAAGCAGTAAGCAGCAATTCTTCATTAAATGATTTCTTGATTAAAGTACTCTTCATTTCTTACCAGCATAACCCAAGACATAGTTTAAAATATGCAATGATAAATCCCCTATCACTGACTTCACAGATTACTTCCAATATAAAACAAAGACATTCTGAATTCTAATTTCATGAGGTTTAATTTTTATGAACATTTCACAGAAGTAATTAGTGATATTTTTCCTCTAAAATATTTAGGACATGATACCTCATGTGGCTGTTCTACCACACCTATTTGCTGCTGAAACTTCTGGGTGTTGGGTTTTGCTTTATACCTTAGGAAAGTAAAAATATTTTCTGAAGCACTGCTACATTTTTCAAGGAAGTCTTAGAGAGTGTTATTTATCTAAAATCCAAGTTCTGCAAATTTTAAGCACTGTTTCAAAAACAAACTTTACCTGCCTACTCCTCACTTCTCCTACTTGAGTGCCAGTTGTCAGAATTGTCTCACCTCCCTTATTCACTTGTTTCCCCGATCATGTTCCAATTCCCCAGTCACTCAGCTTGCCTCTTGGTTTACAAAAAGATTTCTTCATGCAATATAACAAGAGGCTTTAGTTGGTTTTAATGTGGTAACTGCTTAAAATAAAACACCACCCAAAATCCTTCTCTATTATTCAGATGCCAAATTTCAACCAAGAGACAATAATGCTCTTTCTTTGTACTGCATCCATTACAGCTCCACTCTTGTGTTGCAGAACACCAACCCTTACCCTGTTTACAAGCACTGAATGCTATGAGATTTAAGGAAAAGTGTTGTTACAACTCTTGAATAAAGAACAAAACTCTTCAGAGCTGGAGGCAAACATCTAACCATGCCATGAACAGAAGTGAATACTTTACAAAACGTTCTCTCTCATGGTGGTTTTCTTCTTTGGAGAGTGCAACTGTGAGCCTACTGCCAAATGGAAGTAAGATCCATACAAAATAATAAAGGAACAAAAAGATGGTACTATTTTGGAAAAAAGAAAGCTGTGACAATCTACAGACCATCAGAATAAAGCCAAAATGTAGAGTAACTGAAGGTATGGCCCAAAACTTTCACCTTATATGATGAACAAATGCCATAAAAACTCCATTTACAAAATCAATTAAAAACTTCCATCAATGGTACCTTTTGAATGAAATGAATTTAATTCTCAATTGGACAAATTCAGACAGTGTGATTATTAGAGAATTCTCACTCTAGAGTTCATACTCCCAAAATGAAGCTGTGCTTTTTTACTGCACTAAGTTTGGCAGTGAGTCCCAGCTATGTACTGAATTTTACATTATGTGTGCTGTGTCCATCATCTCAGACTGCAGCTGCAGACACTACAAATTCATCAGTCCACCTCCAAAACACCAAAACAAAAGTGTGTATCATCAATCCAGTGAAGGAATAAAGTGGTCAAGGATTTCACAGTTCTTTTGAAGGGTAGATTTAACACTTGGGAAGTAGGAAATCAACTACATTAACAAGTATTTGGTGCAAGATGTTATGCTTCCTACAGTGAAGGCTGAACAATGCAGGTGGCCCCTTTCAATGCAGATCTCCAGCTACCAAAAAATGTTGTTTTACCAAGATAGCTTGATACAAGTGGAGCATCACAGCACATCCAGTTGTCAGAACTTCATACAGTAATGCTGCTGTGTCTTTGAGGAATTAATTTCCTGATGAGTTAAAGCTCCAAAGAGGAAATACACTCTGACTACACTTCTCAGCAGGTAATCCATTCAATCCCATTTAATTAAGAACTGGAATAGAAGTAATATTAAAGCAGATTCCTGGTGGGGAAAGGAAAAAAATCTTACATCAAAAACTCGCTGTGAATTAAAAACAGTTGTGATACTCTTGCCAAATAACAAAAGGAAAAACTTGCAACAGAATTAAAATGACAAGATAAAAAAGTAATTCTTTAATGAAAGCTTGCAGGTGCACAAAATATGGCATTGCACATGCATGACACATGATTTCTATAATTTTTGTTAGGGTAATTAATTAGTATATCTGGCCAATACATCCAATAGGAAATTAATAATCCCAGTAACCCAGCCCTGGGCCAGCTGGTCCAGGGGCTTCTTTGCTCTATTTTCTTGTCATGTCTCTTAGGTTCTGGTAGAACATAAGATGTCCTTGTCAGGAATTCTCTCCTTAAGAATAAGGCTAAACAGAATTTCAAGAATATATAATAAGGGTTTGTTAAACTGTGAGAGAGGAAAAATACTAGAAGCTACACAAATATATACAAAAATCCACAAGGCTATAAATATATGATAAATACATAAAAAACTAAGAAACCTTTAGGCATCACTACCAGGGTATGATTAGTGAATGCATACTTGGCAGACTTTGGCATAAGCTGTCTTACTGCAAATGAAGGAACTCATTCATTTTTCTCATCAAAGATAAATCTCACAGGAATTAAAAGTCTCAACACAACCTTCAAAACAAGTATCACCTTTGCCTGTCTAAAATAAACCTTCCATGCTTACACTCCTCCTCAAAGGGGGATACCCAAGAACTGTATTTACAACCCAATAGCACCAGTGACCCAGTGGTAAAGGGAAGCACCAAAGCTCTTGGAGATTTCACAGACTGTGCAGTATTACTGACATTTCCTACCCAAATGGACCACTGAAGTTTCTAATGTTGAAGCCAAGACTAAATATGCACATTTTGGGCTCTGCCTTACGATTTTAATCCCAAAGGGAAAAGGAAATGTGATGTATCTGACAATAGAGATGCTATCACAACTCATTTTATACACAGAGTACTACCACCAATAATTCAACACTGACAATATTGCATCACTTCTTACCCAGCAGTATGTACAATTCTACAAAATGAAATTGTAACAGAACTAGTTCTTTTAAGTTTCCATTAAATTAATGACATACCTCTTCTGACTCATTAGCCATCGTCTGGGATTCTTCCAACTCCTCATCAGCTGCATACTCTCCTTGTTCTTCCATTGCTTGCTCATTATATGATTGCATGTAATCTTCATCCTATAGCAGTAAACAGGAAGGTGAAAAGACACAAGGCCAATGGAATAGGTGAGGTCTGACTGCATTGCTACAGCTTCCAGACTGGAAGTATGGCATCTCTCAGACAGTCAACTGTAAGTGATATGGCACACATACAGCATAATTAGCAGGGCTTTTAAATAGACAATAATTACAGTATTATCAAAACCAAAACAGTTTCCATTCACATCCCAGCAATGTCATCATGAAGATCCCGTTTAATACTGTTAGCCCCAACTACTTCTATACATCTGCATTAATTGGTTACAAATTCATGAAGCAAACAGTGCACGACTTTCATACAGGAAACACCCATCTACAGCACATATACACTAACATCAGATTTTACTTCATCAAGTATAAACATTCTTAAAGCATTCTGCAAGTGCTTACACATGAGTGTGTTCAACACTGAAAAATTATGAACATAAAACAAAAGCAAAACCTTGCTTAAGTTTGCTTGTATTTTCAAACACCTCACTGATCACATACAGTTTTAATTAAGATCAAATCACTTCATTAACAATTAAAGCCAGTGCATGTTCTCTAATATGCTGCTTAAATTATATCGAATTATGCAGGTGACATTTTCTAAACTAGCCTCCAATCTCTTTATTCAGGTTTAGACAGCTCTCAGTTACAAAAAGGATGAACAAGCAGGACATCAATCACTTTGGGATATTAGCACCTTAAAGATGTCTTTAGCAGGTCAATAATCTTTTCACCTTCGAAGGACTTTATCAGATCTCGTCTAAAGCCTGGATAAAAGCTTTTGCATTAAGTACTTCTAACAATTGGCAGTGTATCTCCACCACACAAAGCTGTTTTCTTCCTTAAGGATACAATCCTCAAGGTCATGATTCTCAACTGCTTTCCAGCATGACAAAGGAGCATTACCTACCGCCAAACAAGCTGTCAACACAAACTTTGTCACAGCCCAGATAAAGAAACTGGCAGACAGTGATAATAGGTCTAATTTCCCCTCCTCCCTAGGGAGGTTAACAGATTTTAAATCAGTCTAAAACCCTATGCACGTGAAGCAATGTTATCTTTGAAGATACAATAGAAGGAAACTCACTGGAAATTCATCTAGAGGTTCATTGATTTCAAGGTCTAGCACTTCATCTTCTTCTCCAGGCTCTTCCCCATATTCTATTTGGTCTTCTGTCAGTTCAGGATCATTGCCTTCATAATGTCCTTCCTCTGCATACTCTGAGGCATATTCTTCAGGTGCTTCAGATTTGTCATAACCAATTTCATCTTCCCCTTGGTCATACTCAGACTCATGTTCCAGTGAGGGATCGTTGATGGACTCGGAGAGTTCGTAGGACGTCAGGATGCCAGATGTGGCATTGAGGCTCACCGTGACACCTGGAGAGCTGTGGGACAGGGGGAAAATTCAGAGGCTGAAGTCTAACTGGCAACTACTCACTAAGATTTAGCAAAGCCAACAAACATAAAATCTCCAAGTTGGTAGATAGAATTATACCCCATACAGTATTTGACTCCATGCCATGTTCTCATAATGCATACTAAAATACAGCTTATCACCAGCTGCAGGCTGTTTGACCAGGGGAATCAAACCAACCAGATGGTTTAGCAGGTCAAACTGGCAAAAGTCCTGCTTGGTAACCAAAGCAGACCAGATTCAATTTTAATTCCAAGGCTAACAAAAAACCCACACAAAATGACTATAACTGCATCTGTTTTCCCACTCTTTCAAAATACATTAGTAAAATACTTTTTACTAAATGCATTAGCATTCTTCATTCTTGATTATCTCGACTTCAAACTTGCATCTTTATGAAAGATTTAATGTTCTACTTAATATAAAATAGTCAAGAACTGTAATTTAAATAATTAAAGACATTCTTAACTAGCACAGACACTGAAAAAAAAACAGTCAATACAAAAACTGGCAAGTTTATAATGTGCAGGCGGGCAAAGTAAAGCTCAGAGTTTACTGTTTACAAAAGCCAGTGCCATCATAAAAAAGCAACTAACCAACAGCAGACTAGTTCTTGACTTGACAGCTCCAGGTATAAGGAACACAAAGAATGTAATTTTTTTTAAAATAACATTACTAGTATTCTCCATTTTCCAAAGTTTGGGGAAACAAGATCCAGGCAGCTTTGAGCTATTTGCAGCTCTAAGAGGGAGAAGATTCAACACAAAATTGAAGACATTACGCAGGATTATCATTATCCTCCCAAGTACATAAGCATGAGGTTGACTGGAAACATAAGGGGAAGGAAAAGGCTCTCTCTGGCAATAGGACTGCTAAAAATGCAAAACTTGTCTACAGAAACCTGCTTCCACTAAGCAATAGCATTACATTTGAGATACTTCATCATCACTGTGTTTGGTCACACAGCCATCCCTGCTACCCAGGGGTCTCAAGCACATACAGCCAAAAACCAGCCAAGAACTGTAACTGGGATTCCCCTTCTTGAAGGGAACAGTCCAACCCTCACTCCTGCAGGGAGGAAAATGGCAGCCAATGGAGAGATTGATAGTGGAGCATTTTATCACACCCTCATCAGTCTAACATAAGGACAGGTGTCCTTACCCTAATTACAGCTAAAGACAGGAGATCTCAAAGATGGAGATACACCTGTGTATGTTATACATACACATACATCCATAGCCCTTCAGATGACAAGCCCTGCACAGCATGCAATAAAGGAAAGCTGGAAAACACGCCAGTAAAACCAACAATGGCACTGCATCACTTTGGCATCACAAGCATCTTCTCTCCTACTTCAGTCCAGCTTGAAAAGTAAAAACAAGACACTCATTTTGACTTGCAATGCCCATAATTCAGCTGAGGAGCTGTATTACCACAGGGTATTTACAGGGCAGGATCCTCAGTAAACCCCCATGGAAATATCTGCTCCATCCTATTAAGTCTGTTCAAAATTTTCTGGTATCTAATTGTACACAAATATTTAAGTCACAAATTCCCCTCCTTGGAGTCTTAGGAGATAAGACAGACTTTTAAAAGAAAGATGGCAAAAAAGGACTATACAGGAGTGATGCCTTTCCCTTGATCCAGAAAATTAAGGAATAAAGGGTTTTTACCTCAGTGCTCAGTAAGGATCCTTGTGGTGCACCACTTTGCCAAGGTGAAACGTGCCAAAATGCACACACATGATAAATTGCATATGCAATTTTACAGACCTTACAGATTAGCATGTCTAATAAGCATGCTCCAATCCCACCCTGAGGAATTCCCCCCTGCAGGGGCTAAATCTCTAGTTTACAGGATGTACTCTAGAGAGGACTTTGCTTTCTCAAGATAGCGTAGGGTTTTCCAGCCTCCTAGTATTAGGCCTTTAGAATGTTTGGTCTCCTGGCCTAACACAATACTAGCACTATGCTAAATTATCAGACTTAAGGAATTACAAGTATGCATGCTAAGAGTACTGAGGATACATAAAAGTGATAGAAATGGTATATAAAAGAAAAGGAAAAAATCATCTTGGCATCAGAAGGAAGCTTACCACAGCAAGCAATACTAAGACAGTGAAGAAAGCTCTGTAAGTGGTTACAATTAATTCTATTAGCACAACAGATGGCAATTTCTTCTTATAAGCTTTTTAGAAATTTGAATAAATTCATTAGATCAAAATAAAAAATAATTTTCCTGAAATGTTAACAGTGCTACTGAGTATCTATATATATCACTAAGTAGCTGGCTAGGTAAAAAGCAAAACTATTTTAATTATATACCAATAACTTTAGTTTAGTAGTTATTAATTATCAGCAATAGGAGTCATTCATAGCTTTCAGTTATACAAAACAAGATTAAAAAAAGTAATACCGAAATTCTTGTTCCTCTTCATTGTCACTTTGCAGAAGATCATCATTCAGTTCTTCATCCGACAAGTCTGACTGATTCTAGGTTTCAAAAAAAGTCAATCATGAACATAAAAAGATACAAACTCTTTACTAAGTACTGAACACTAAATATTTTTCATGAAGAATGCATCCCAAACTAAGACCACATCTTCAAAGAAATTACCTAACTCAATGAGAAAAAACACACAACACAAGAACACAAATCTTAAATACATATTTGACAATCCTGTGGAAATTTACAGAACTCAAATTTGCCTATCAACACTTCTTTTTCACTGCTCCATTCTCAAATACAGCCAAAGATGACAACTCACTTAAGAGAGATCAGGAAGAAAGAAAGGTTAGCTCTTGTACACAGCATTGTGACCTTGATGCATTAGGCAAATCAAGAAAATGCATGAATTGCAACTTCTAGAGAGAAGAGATAGGAGACTGGAAGAAAGGATATGATACAGAAAACTGAAAAATCATGATTGGTTTGTAAGTGTACTGTGTCTCCTCCTAGTTTGTCTGTCGAAATAAATAACTTTCAGCTGTTTCTCTTTAAAAAATAATTACCCCCTAGGGGGAGAGAGCTGCAGTTCTGAGCAACATCTCCAACCCTTAAAGTAACAGGGCCAGAAAGGTTACACAGAGATAGGTTTATGTAAAAGTACTGGGATGAGATTAAGTAGAAAGAAGTTTAGCCTTTCTGAGAAATCCATTATTACCCTACCACATGAGTCCATACCCACAGCTACTGCCCTGCAACATGGCAAACTAAAATGAAGACTAGAAAAAGCACAAAACCCCATAATACACTGGAAAATCAGGTACTGGTTAGTATACACATAGATAAGTAAGTAGCTTTATCACCTCCATTCAATGTTAACTGCTTCTGGTTTTGGTAACTGTAACAAACATCTGCAATCATTATCCTCCTGGAATTTTACTCTCTTTAAACCAGCACATGAGAATAAGGAACTTCCTATCTTTAATAGGAAATGCTTACAGAAGCTATAATAATTTCAAGAAGCTAACTTCCAACATTTAGAGTATGGTTATAAAAAAAACTACCACAAATAAAACTCAACTCTTAACAGAGCTGGGTTTCTTCATAACATATTCATCTCCAACTAAAACTTCAAAAACTACTTTCAAAATTAGTTCCTTTAGAAGATAAAATACAGGAAGAGGTCACGAATCAATTTGATTTCTCAAACAGAAGTCCTGTCTTCTCCTACCAATATCTGGCAAATCTAAAGATACATTTAGCTCTTTTCACAGAGTTCAATCCTGGAAATAGGTACCAACAGGAAAAGTCTATAGCAGACATGGGGAAAACTTGTTTATGCTCCCCAGTTTTAGCTGCTCCTGTATGATCCCCCTCACTTTAAAAGGGGAAATCCTCTGCCTACTCATCAGACATCGAGGCAGAAGATTGTGCACACAGTGTGAACTTTCACAGACAGCACTGACTGCTTTTTTATTTCCTCTCTGGTAAATACTGCTGGTATTTTGACAAGTGATTTTTAATAGCCAGGAAACTGGCATTTGGATTAAATTCTCCATCATGCTAATTAGCATTCAGAAGACCTAGCTGGGTTGAAAAAGATTTTTCTGTAAATTTTATTTTAAAAAGCCACACTTGGAGGCATTCACAAAAGGAAACAAGACCCTGGGTGCAGAATGCTCTGGCAGCAAGGCAGACCTCAGGTATCTGTGGCTGTCAGGCTTTGGGAAAGAGACTGTAAAATACATGAGGTCAAACCAAACACTTGAACTGGCAAAGCTGAACAGCATTCACGTGTCAGTATCTGCAACAATTCACTTCAATGCACACCTCTTACCTTTTTTCCAGTTAGCAAATCCTCTCCAAGCAAGTCATCATCAAGTTCACTGTAAAACAGTAACAAATTTAAGAAGCTGATCTTTACAAAACAAAATCAAAAACCTTACAGGGCATATGCCTTAAAAAACTGCCTGGAGGAGAACTGCTGCCAAGCCAGCACAAAGCCTGCTTTAGCAAAGCATTCAGGGAATAAAATGTATGTATTTTCAGTGAAACAACAGACCATACATATTAAATAAATATGCTAAATATGCTGTTGCCCAGTAATTTCTATATGCTCTCCTTTCCATATCCCCTCAACTAAACACAGCAGAGAAATCTAGACAAGCACAGGCACAGCCATTCTAGATCCTTCACTCCAAGGCCATTTGGACACACTGTCCAAGCTCATTTTGTCCAAATTGCTGATTTCCAGCTCCCTGGGGAGGACATGAGACAGGAATGTCCTGTGAGCAAGACTCAGTCTCCAGGTGTCCATGTGGCCCAAGCTGCACCTCAGCAAGGAGCTGAGAGGTTGGGAAGTCAGTTGGCTTGGGAGCCTGGATCTTTCCTAAAGACCAGGCTTACACCTTGATCTTTCATAAATACTTTATCCCCTCCTCCTCCAGTTGAGGGTAAGGTCAAACACACATTTGTAGGGTGACAAAACCAAATGGATGTTTCATCAGTTTTATATTTGTGCACAAGAATTCAGGAAGCACAGAAATATTGGCTTACAACACTTCTGCCATCACAGTGTAACTGCCCCTTAAATATGATTCAATATCAGGAACTACATTCCAGGCGAGCTAAAGTTTAGAAGAATTGTTTAATTTCATTCTCCCTTCATTGAAAGAATTATCTAGTGACAGGGATGACCAGATCCCCTTCTGTAATAAACACTTGTCCCTGACAAAAGCATGTATTAGGAAATTTGTATCAATACTAAAATGAGATGCCAATGATTTGAAATATGAGCTGTACTTTGAGATTATTTCTACCTGCACACCTTAAAAAAACCCCAAAAAACAAAAGCCACCATGCCTTAGGTAGTACATAAATATCAAACCATCCCAAGTGAGAAAAGCCTATGAACTGAAAAGGAATTTATGTAAGAGTTCCTTAGGACTACATGGCAAATACTTGAAAATGGGGAGGCAATCCCAAACATAAATCATTTGGTTTTGCAGCTGGCTCGAACTCCTTCACAGCCAACTCCTGTACAGATAACACAGGAGGGAAGGGGGAGTGAGGGTTGTTAAAATCTTGTGGGCTAGAAAAAACAAATGATACACCAAATAAGGCCTAAATAGGACATTATCGTCAGTATACAAAATTTATCTACTGTTATTGATCACAAATAGTTCCAGGAACGACTGAACACTAACAAATAGCAATTGTTTTGTGCTCAGTGTAATATTAAACAAAAACTAGGAGATAAGACATATCACACATTTCAAAGAGCAAACTGACTAGAATTTCAGCCTTTTCTTTCAGAGACAGGAAACTCTATGTAACAGAAATAGTTGCAGAATAATTTCCTACTTCAATTTTGTGTCTAAAAAAAAAATCGGCCAATAATCTAACAAATGCACCAAAATGTTAGAAAATATTTCCCAGCACTATGACAGCTTTTAATAAAATTGCACTAGAGAAATTCTGAGATGGCAAGAGCATATGTTACAGCAGCATTCAAAGACAAAAACCAAGTTTGGGTAGCAAGAACTTCAGATTAAGGAAAGGAATGCAAAAGAAAGGGAGAAGATTAAATTAATTATCTGAACATACCTAGGCCTATTTGCCACATTACTAAAAAGCATCCTTGATGCGATTATTTAGAAAAAAAATTAACATTTAATCTCTAGAATTAACTGCAAACATATTCTAGACTTTCAGAAACTGGCCTACTGCTTGACAGCAAAAAACATTAACACTAGGATATAAATGAAGTTTGTATCAGAAGCCAAAAGTAGTTCACAGGGTGCCCTTCAAAACCTATTAAAATATTCAATGTCATTCAATATTTTCATTGATAGATTAGAAGAAGAAAAATGACCATTAGTCACTTTTTGAATAAACAAATAACAGTGAAAAGCCTGCACTGTGAGGTGGAACTATTTCAAGCTCCTTTGAAGTAGCCAAATCTGAAGTTGTCTATAGAAAAAAGAGGGACCACAAGGACTGAATCTGACTGTTAAAGAACAAAGCAAACAAACAAAAGAATTACGGAGAAAGCAAACAGAAAATCCCTAAACAGACACTAAGAGATCTTAGGCTAGGTGAGAGAAATAGGCAAAAATGAATGGTTGCAACTTGATACCACACAGATCCACATAAAATAAATTAAACTGGAATAAAAGTATTGGAAATATTCTAGTTGCAAAGGCATCTCACTCTTGCTATCATCAAGACACAAAAGTCTTTCCAAAACCACAATCTTAGGAAATTTTGGGTTAAGATGATTTTGGGTTTGCTGCTCTCACAAGAAAGAGATTTTCCTCCCCTTCCTCAACTCCCAATACCCAACATTTTCCTCACTGAATAAATTTAGCTTTCTTAAATAAGAAAAAAAAAATAAACAGGAAAAAAAGCAGACTATAAAAAGTGGAAAGTTTACAGCCAGCATAGAGAAATCAGTAATCTCAAAGAATGGTCTAAACAACTGAATTTCAGCAAAAATCTGCTACTAAATCCGTCCTGTCACCTTGAAGGAGAGCACCAGAAATGCAGGTTTCTCCAAACCCGAGCTCTGGGCTACTTAATGAGATAAAAGTACAAATTAACGTGATAAAGACGGCAGACTGGCCCTTTTAAGTCTCGAGCTTCATAAGAATGCCTCATTAAACCTGAGCAGTAACAAGGACACAAAGGTTTCAGGAAAAGAGCTTGTAAGAAATGGCCAAAATTCTCCAAGAATAATGTTACGCTTGTACTCCCAAATAAATGGGGCCTTCTGACTCCCAGTTAACACCCTCCAGGGTTTGAGAAAGGACAGAGAAAATTCAAAATTGTTTAAGTGACTGGGGGATGGGACTCAAGCACCAACACAGTAAGAGCTGAAGAAGTGTGACTAACAAAACTTCATCTCTCCCCCAACCCAATGATGCTTCAGTTGAAAACAATGCATGAAGGATTAAAACATGGAGACTACTGCGTTCATCAAGCCTTTTTTCCATCTTCAAGAAACTATGTTCTATACTGAATTAGGCCAGCAGGTAAAACCCCCAATTACAGAAGGCAACATACCCATGTACAGCATCTGTAATTGCCAAGACACCCACAGAACTCAACACTTACAAAAACAGCTTTTTGAAGATAATAATATTAATAAAAAATATTCCAACACATGAAAATAGTATTTTACTAGATACAGTTGCAAAATAAAATTTCTGAAATGATCAGCAAGATGAAACTCTAGAATCTTCTGCTCTGCACCTGAAACCACTTCCCTCACAATTTCACTACTGAATTTTTGATCTCTCTTGAATTATATTCAGCTAATAATAAACACAAACTAAAACGTTTTTCTAAAACTAAGTCCTTGTATAGTTCAAAGTCTCCACTTGGTGAAAATACTCTAAAACTACTGTCAAGTCCTATTAGAACCAGGTTTGCCCAAGGAGTTTACCACCAGGCAAAAACTTCCAACTTCTGATGCAACAGCTGCTTGACTCTTCCAAATTTTCTCAAGTGATGAGCAGGGCAGCTAAACCCAATGTGACCAGTCAGCAACTCAGAGCCCACCCATTCAGGCAACACAGGCCAAAAGTTCAGAAAATATCTAAGTACAAAACATTCTGCCTGTAATACTGATTTTAAGGTTTCTGAACAGCCAATCCTGGGGCCGGGAGGCAGCACAGGAGTGACCCAGCCTGAGCAAGTTATTCTAATGACACTCTCACTCCAGAGCAGCTCCTTGGTACACTTCAGCATCCAGCCCTCCAAGAGCTGTACTGACCTGACAGAGAGCAGACACTGCTCACCAGCAAACAGCAGAACACTCTGTATATACCAGAGCTACTGCCCAAACTCCTCATCACACACTCAGCTCATGCAGCAATGAAAACTACCCACTTAACCTAGCAGAATACCAGGGAAGAGGAAACTAATGCCTCTGGAATGACAATAAATGTAGAGCAATTGATTTACTCCAAGGGCTCAGCTCAGTGGAAAACTACTTACAGTAAAATTTGTTTACTACAATCACTCGAGTGATTATTAGAGAAGACAGAAATCTACTTGGAATATTTTTTTCTCCCTTTCAGAGTGAAAACCACTGGCAAAGTCTGAACAAGTCTACTACTAAAAAGAAATCATAGAAAAATTACAGAAATAAGTGAAAAGTTTTCTCCCAGAAAGTAGCTATCAGCTTGATTCCTGTCTCATAGAACAACACACATTCTCCCCCAAAATAACCCAGAGCACATACACTTCTCTATCTTTTAAGCAGTCCTATTGTTGAAGAAGGTCGTGCCTAAGCTCTCTTCCTTTTCCCCAATTTAAAACTGAAGTACAACTTTGACGGTAAGAATTTAAACATCAAGGTAAAGTAAAAAAGATTTTAAAAATTAAGTTGGACCGATTCAAGTACTAGCAAATTCTATTTAGAACACCTAGGTCTACTGAATATTTAAAAGTAAAACCAAAACATTAATTGCAAAATTACACACCACAAATACTTTGTATTTATCCAATTTTAAATGGCATCTCTTTACAATGCCCCATATTCCTCAAGGCAAGTATATGTTTGGCATGATCTAGCACTGGCTGACACATGCAAAACCACCAACATCTTCATTAGAATCTAAATGAGCACTGCTCTAAATGTTAGAGTACAAAATGTCAGAATGGGAAAACAGAACAATGCAATTCAGCATACAGAAACTGAACATGAAAAAATTCTACCTACCTGTCCCAGTCATCATCTCCAGCTCTTCTTCTCCAAGACCTTTCTGCACCGGGCTTATCAAACTGATCAAAGTCATCATCTGTAAAAAAGAGGTGATTACATGAAATAATTTTTACTGAAATGAAAGGCTGCCAAAGCAACCACACCAATAAGATTTTCTGTGTGTGGGGGGGTGTGCATGTTGTTCAGAAGATGCAAAACCACCTTTTTCTACAATTAACATGAAGAAAACAGACGAATACCAGCAAAGAATTATAGAATCATTACGGTTGGAAAAGACCTGTAATATTGGCAAGTTCAACCATCAACCTGGCTCCACCACCATGTTCACCATTCAACCATGTCCTCAAGTGCCATACCCACACGTTTGTTGAACTCTTCCAGGGATGATGACTTCACTTCTCTGGGAAGCATGTTTACAATCCTTTCAAACATCCAATCTAAACCTCCCCTGGCACAACCTGAGGCCATTTCTTCTCATCCTGTCCTGTGTTACCTGGGGGAAGAGACAGACCCACCTGGCTACAGCCTCCTCTTGGGTAGTTGTGGAGAGTGGTAAGGTCTCCCCTTGAGCCTCCTTTTCTCCAGGCTGATCCCCCCCAGCTCCCTCAGCTGCTCCTTGTCAGACTTGTACTCCAGATCCTGCACCAACTTCCCTGCCCTGCTCTGGACACACTCCAGCACCTCAAGTGTTTTTCTTGTAGTGAGAGGACCAAAACTGGGTCCTCCCCAGTAGGGTTGATCACAGCCTTTGCCCTGCTGGCCATACACACAAACCAAGATGGCCTTTTTGGCCACCTGGGCACACTTCTGGCTCGTGCACAGCCACTATCTACTGACATCTCCATGCTTCAACAATAAAACAACCCCAGTACACACTACATAGCTTTGCCTCTCCTCACTGCTGTGACAAGGATGACCTAAGGAAAACATGAGCTAAATCACTGGCAAATTCTGCCAATGAAGGTCATTCCAGAAACAGCAGCTGCCCAGAAATGAAACTGAGGTCCAGTGGAGGTGAAGGTAACATCATTTGCCAAATCCTTGCTTGCCTTGGAGGCCACAAACTATCCACTAACACTGAGGTGCAAAGGCACTTCAAAAACATCAGGTCTGTGCAGGGCAGGTCAGCACAGGGCAGGTCAGCAGCAGCAGTGGGACACAGAAGAGAGAAGTCAGGTGGAAGGACCATCCATCATCTCAACTGGGGCAGTAAAACCACCAGAAGTCACTGAAGCAGATAACACTCTGTACCTAAACATGCACTTCCTTCCAAGGAACAACTGCTACTCCATATTTCTCTCAACAAATACCCTAATTTAGTCCACCACTTCCTCTTGCATAGCTTAGCTGCAAATGACAATTTTGCTACCTAAAAATACAAAAACTTCCATTTCTCTGCAAGAATATGCAAAGGTCATTTGGTCTGTTCAGACATCATGTCTTGTCACCTGGAAACTGGAAGCATGAATCCTCCCACACACTCAACCTCCACTCTTCTCTGACTACAGCCCAACAGAAAATTCACACCTGGATTCACTTTCTTCTCACACATTTTAACAACTTTGCCAAGAATCAAACAAATGGGCTATTAAAAGTCATGCTCAACACAGAGGGAAACCTGCTGCAGTTTAATGGTCTGCAAAATACAGGAGGTCAAGCAATCCAGTCCTTGCAGTCTGACACTGAACTGGGATCACTAAGATGCCATAAATCCACTCACCCTCCTGAGTTTATTTGCATTCAACTATTTGACCAAGTACACTGCCAAGGAACAACTGTTTTATTCAAGGGGGTTTTTTGTTTGGTTGGTTTCTTTAACAGACCTCCAAAACCAAACCTGTCTTCAGCTCTTTAAACTCAGCCCAGTATCCTTAAGTGAATATTTCCCATATGCAATGATAAACCTATTCATTTCTCACTTCATCTTCTCAAAATATCAGTGTTAGTGACTGATGAAAATTTAAAAGAAGGTAAAAACATTAAAAAGAGAAAATCCAGATCTTGCAACATCACTATATTAAGGACATTCAAACCAGGAATTTCAATCATAAATAGCTATGAAAGAAAGAGTGCTCAGTATGAATTATGATGCAACATGAGACAAGTGCGACAACTCTTTATTTTGAAACAGTATGTAGAAATTATTCTCCTTGATCAGGTTTTCCCCTTTACTATCAACAGATATGTCTATATCTTAATGAATCTCTTATATTTTAACTGATTTACATGAGCTAAAACCACTGAAAACAGTTGTTTCACATTGCTCAAACATTTACATACTGCAACCTCCTACACCAATTCCTATTTCACTCACAAAGGAAAGCCAAACAAATACACAAGTATTTCCCACCTTCCTCTTGAACACTAAATTAAGTAATTCTGTGGTCTCTGGGGGAAAAAAAAGGCCACGCTGCTCTCTTTATGGTCATTTAAAACCATGCTGCAGTGACTTAATGCACTGACATTTTAAGGGCACAAATAAATGCACACTGACACTGTTCTTACAGCAGGATTACAGTAATCCACTGACTTGATGTAACCACCATCAAAGACTCTTTTTTAAGGTAAAGCAACTGGTTTGGTAGTAACCCAAATAACGAGTGTCCACATATTGCCTAACACAGCTCAAGACAATAACCATCATCAGGAAGACAGTAAATTCTTTTTAAGCTATGCCTGCTTGCAAGATATATTTTTTCATGCCAGGCACTCCTTTAGGACTAGATATTTATCATATGCAATAACACTAGTTTATATTTATATTATAAACTAGTGTTATAAACTGAAGATCTGAGCTCTTAGTACACAATCCTTCCAGAGATGGACCTTCACATCAGCCAGGCTGAAATCCAGACAACACAAAATTACACAGCAAACCTTTCTTCTCTCCATAGCACAATGAAACACTTTTTGATGCAACTTAAGAGTTATCTTTTCCAACCCACATATCGGAGTTTCACAGCCATCAAAATGTTTCAACCTATTATTGGTGCTAATGAAGGAACTATAGAAAAGGATGGTCCAAGTTCCTGGCAAGTTTCCAGCGTGGACCTGAATTCTCACCACTCAGCCAACATCAAGAACCTCCACCCTCCAGCTCTTCCAATCTCCAAATTTCTCACATCCTATTCCTCATTTATGAGCAACTTCTACCAAAATTCAAAGCTGAATTACATCCAGCAAAGCTCTTTTCCTCCATTGCCTCTAGGAGAATGCACACAAAATCCTCAAAAATGACTGGTCCATTCGCCTGTAGTGACCACAGCTTGCAAGAACTGCTCCACACTCACCACCCTGTTCTCATCTCTACTCTCCCCATCTCAACACACACAATATAAAAGATCATCAGGACAGAAGAAGACAGCTTTTCTTTCTGCTTATTTGTTCTGTGACAGCTGACACTGACAATGAACATTACAAATTATGCCATTTTGACATGTCAGAGCCCAGAGCAGGCTGTAGCTTTCCTTTATTAAAGGAGGTCACAACACTCATGAATCTACAAAACATTCTGTGCCACTTTTATTTGTGAGACAGAAGCTCTGAAATGGATTCAGGCCTTGCACCTGCAATGTGAAGTGATACCTAACAGACTTCATGAGACATCACTTTCTCTCCATTTCTGAAACCACACAGACTTATTTTTCTTTGAATTATCTAGGCAATAACATTGCAAAGTACCAGTAAATAACAATCAATGTAACATTTATAGCTGCTTCTCCTTGAGAAAATTCTAAGTCAATGTTTGTGTCACGGGTGGTTAAAGGCCAGTAAAACATTAACTTGTACAGAAATAAAACCACTCAGAATCAGCAGAGTACACAACCACTGAGAGCAACAGCCAAAGTTTCATTTTTTTAAAATTAATTCTCAGTATTACTGTGTGGAAGATAGTAGGAAAAAACTGGATGGTGAGAATCCATGAACATAATCTTTTAAAGCATTACATTGTCTATGGCAGGGAAGAAGTTTTATATTTCTTCCAGCAGTCTGGGTACAGCTGTAGGCAGCAACTGTTGCTGAGACACAGGAGGCACTGGCCCCGGCTCCTCCTCTCAATGCCAGGTGCCCATGGCAAAGCTCACCCAGATGATGTTTGTGCATCTGCTGAGTACCAACTAGAAGATGCTGATAGGTGATCTCTAATCACACTAAGCCCCTTCTAATTTCCAGGCAAAACCAGTAAGTAAAACAAAAGAACACCAAGCAAACCAAAGGAGACCCATGGAACACCAAAAAAACACATTAGCTGAATAAGGAAGCAGAACAGGCCAGCTGGAGAGGGAAAAACCAAACCAATGCAATCCACCACCTGGCTCTTCCTGCAGTTCTAAGAAAACCACCATGATGCAAGTGGCAGGGAAGTTTTGGGATGCTGCAGAGAAGGACTAACGCTGGCTGATTTGTTAGACCAGCCTGCTGTGCAAGGCTCTGGCCAGCCCTGAAGTTGAATAAACACAAACATACTTGGGCCCCACAAAAAGGTTCCTGTTTTATTTATATTTACCCTGGTGCTGCACCAGCAGTGATGCAAGTTGTTCCACACAGCTGATGTTCTGGTTTTATGATATATGGCCAAAACTAGTGTCTTTTCTCCTGTTCAGTGAGCACACATCATCCACACCAGAAATTCACAAAATATAAGCCTCATTTCTACTCTGACAGTGCTGATGGCACTTTCTAACTCTGTGGACACCCCTTCAATAAAATCCTCACTAATTTTTCTGTGTAAAATCGCAGTCCTAAGCTGCACAGTCAAGTCTCACCAGCGTAGGAGGTGAATCAGCAGAACACTGCAGAGCTCTTAACATCTTAAAATGGTACTAACAGCCTAAAAAGGTAGTCACACATAGCAACTGTTGCTACGATGGAGTGTTTTACTGCAATGACACAGTGAGACTTGAGTAAGGAAAACATTTGACAACTGCGTCTCTAGTCCTCCCAGACCTACACCTGAAAGCTTTCTGGAACACGAACCAGGTGCTGTCTCTTGAACACTTCAAAATTCTGTGTTCTGCTTTGTTTCAGCATTACACTTTCATGAACACAAAGCTTACTATTGTAGTTTTAGGCACTGAAATGTGCTGAAGACTTCTCCTTATCCAAAACAAGATGGAGATGCCACAATGAGCCGACAGTTCAATAGATAAAAAAGTCCTACGTACTTTTTACCCAACAGGTCTTTCAGTGAAATAACTAAACCTTGCTGCTTTGGGAGAAAATAAAAATAAACCAAATATGATTCTACAATAGGTAAGGGAGCTAGTAAAAGAAAGAAAAAAGAAAAAAAAAAGAACACAAAATTAGAGGGGAAAAAGTCATTTACCACATGAAAAAACACCATGTCTTTACTCCTCAAATAACACTGAATATAACAAGCCCATCTTGCTTTATCCCATTCAAAACACTAAACATGACAGCTTGACAACATTTCAAGAGCAAGACTCCAAACTAAAATCATTTTACCAGATTGTTTTTATGTAACAGCATATTTCTACAAAATAATTCTCTTTGTATTTCATGGCTAAAGGTTACACAACACAACTAGGAATTGTAAAAACTCGATTTTCAGCACCTGAGTACACCATGTAAAAACAGGTAAACAGCGAACTGAATTTGTCATCTCTTGCTCTGCAATACAAAATAACAGGTTTCATGAGGAATGTCTGTGTCTGTAGTACAGGCTGGTAATGTAACTGCACTATTAACACAAACTGAACAAAAACTTCTGGTCACAAATCCTGACAGCATCTGGCAGGAAAAAACCCACAAGGTCAACAGGAATTTCTGAATCCAAGTCTGTGCTGTAAACCCAACACTTCATGAAGCCCACTACAAATCCAGTCCCCCTTAGTACAAAAAAATCAACCCCTACACCATCCCAAAAATCACATTCAGTCCTACTACCACATTTTGCACAATTACACCACACTCAAACAGTTCAGTTTACCTGTTCAGGGACAGACACCAGGCAGCCTTGATATTGGTAAACAATTACTCATAGAAGCTGTAAGTACTTGGTGACTAAGTATTTATAACAACCTAACAATTGCCTAACACATTCCTCAATTAGTGTATTTCATGGTTTGTTTCCAAATTATTACTATAGACAGAGATTAGCTTCCTAATAAAAAAATGCAGCGAAAAGTAAGTTTGACAGGAAACAAATTTTTTTTATCTCCTCAAAACCAATTTCTTTTCTTTAAGGTTGTATGCAAAGCAAGTCACTAGCAATATGCAAGGTCAGAACTAACTAAATGCTGCCTGTAACTGAAGTTCTCTAACCAATGCTTGAAAGAAATAGGGCCTTTTCTTCTTTTTTGATTAATAAACTACATCTAAACCCAAAACCACCAAGTCATAATAAAAATTTAAAAATAAAAAGATTTTCAAATAAAAAAATAATTACTTTCAAAGTCTCACAGAACTAGAAAATATATTTGCTTTGGAAAACCAAAAGTGCCATAGTCCTTGGTTTACAAATGCTGAACAGCAAAGGAAGGCTGAGAGTTTAAATGAGCTTGATCATCCACTTGATGAGCTTGGTTGCCAATGGATTTGGACACTGACGAGAAACTGCAATTCTCCAGAAACTCTCCAGCATCTTTCTCAGCAACCAAAAGTTATTGTTAAAACTGAGGCTGCATTACAACATAACATAGGACAAATCACATCACTAACTTGGACATTTTTGGTCAAGCATGTGACAGCCATAATCCTGAATTATTCTGGACAACAAATTCTATGTGACCTGAAATCTGAGGTTTAGTTTTTGGTACAATAAAGTTTGGCTGGGTTTTTGTAAAAACAATTGATACTAAGGCAATGTTTCTTTCAGATGACCTGAAAAGAGAAAACATTCAGAAGACTGAAACCTTGTCAAAGAAACAGAGAGATTAAAAATTGCTGTGCTTAAAGGACATCTCCCTCCCTCAAGCACACTGAGGTAGTATTGTTTTTTTGGCACTAGCTCTTAGCACAATACTAAGTACAATACAAAGGCACTAGTTCTTGGTACACCCCTGAGCCTATTATTTCATGAACTGTAACTCTGTAGGCCTTTAAGACTTGGAGTTTTGGTGTGTGCACCACCTAAGCACAAATGCAGAATCTATTTCCAGTCCTTGGATAGCCCAAAGCACACAAGTTCAACTGAATTTTTCACACTGGACAGTAGCTACTATATCCTTGGAGAGTGACCCACAACACACAGCAAGTACCACACAGGCTGTGCCAGCAGTATCAGCTTTTCTCCACCTTTTATCAACTGCTTTGCATCAGGCTTTTAAAGTCCTTACACTGCTGACAGTGCAACAGCAAATCTCACACAGGCTCAAATGAAATGAAGCTGATGACAGCCTCGGAGGTGAAGACACACTCATTCTGCTACTCTTGGTACAGGACTTCCAGCAGGAAGGGACAATGGGACCCTCTCCAACTCCTCCTCCATCCCATCCCATGTCATGACTCACAACCCAAGGATATCTCCACCCAAACTCTTCTAGGCCACTGATGTTAATCAGAAGTAAACTAATCTGAAAGGAAGAAAATTTACAATAATTTTCCCTTACTGCAGTATGGCAGACAATGAAAAGGTGCTCCTTGCTTTGTTTCAGACATGGTTTGTTCAGCATCTCTCCCTAAATGAAATTAAATCTAGCAACACACTGACTGCAGGAACTGTCAAGAAAAAATTTCAGTGTCTACACAAACTGGTTGTCACCTTATATGATCATTAAATCACATAACAGTCCAGGTTTGAAGGGACTCTCCAACACCACCTGGTCTCCCATGAAAAAAAAGAGAGTGCAGATGAGATAATTCTTCTAGCACCCTGTCCAAACATATCCTGAAAGCCTCCAGTAACAGAGGTTCCATCATGCCCGAGGAAATTTTTCCAGTAACTGATCGTCGTTCCTGTAGCAAGTGAAGCCTCTCCTGGTGCAATTTGTAGCCACTGTCCCTTGACTCCCCTGTGTGGCTCCTTGTGAAGAAAAAGCCTCCACCCTCTCTGTACTCACCCTTTAAGATTATGCTACTCAACATTCAGTGTTTCCTCTGGTTCTGTTTTTGTATGTAAAACTGGAACAAAATTTGGGAATCACTGCCTTATCAGTGAGCAACTAGGAGCCCTCAAGGTCCCTCATCACTTCACACACCCACCTTGACTTTTCATGTTTCAACATGCAGCCATTCTAGAATTAGAAGCAGGCTGAATCAGGCCGATTAGCTAAAGAATTTGCAAACTATTATGCAACTGTGAATTACTCCCAGATACCTCAGAGACCATGGTTCAAAACTTTCTAGTTTGTGAAACTTAACACCAAAAGAGCCCTAACCTTCATCCTTGGAAAGCTTTGCTGCACCAACACATCTGGTCCCAAAAGTACTTGTGAATGCTTTATTCTTAAGAATCACGCCAGTGTTACCCCAGGGCTTTAAAGATTATAAATGACCAGTGAGTCCATACGTGCTGTCAAACAGATAAATCACCTTCCTTCCATCAAATACATTTAAATGTTCAGCCACTGCAGACATTTCACATTTCATTCTCAGTCCTGTAACAAACCCTTACGGAGGACTTGAACTTTAATCTACATCCTCAAAGCCAAAACTATCTAGTTTTGTCAGCTTTTATGCTACAGTGTCATCAAATTAACACTAATTTGTATTTCCAATACCTATGTTGTACTATTTTATCAATCATTAGCCTTTTTTTTTTAAGAAAACAGTGGAGTGTTGTTATGTCTGTATTTTGAAGCCTTTCCTTCACTCTAGAAATGCAAAAACTAAATCTCTAACATTAGGTTCTACAGTTAAAAGTTTAAATTACCAGAATCACTTAGTTCAGAGCCTCTTTCACATGCTACCTCTACTGACTTTAGACAGCAATCCCTTTCCAAAAACAGTTGCACAATCCATTTCTGTAAATTCTAGGCTTTCTTGACTGGGCTTCAAAAGTGTATTTAACAACCTCAACCAGGAATTCTCCCTGAGCAGTCACATGGACATAAGTGGGCTCCCCCATTCAGGAAGTGTTGCACAGTGACCACCAAGACTAAACAAACACGGTCTATATGGGGCAGGGATCCTGTTGAAGTGGCCACCATTTACTGATGAGCACAGTGTGAACTCTGAACAAACAACTGCCTCTGCCCACTTAGAACAAAGGGATCCCAGTTCACCCTTGGACACAAATGGAACTCCTCAACAACAACAAAAATCAGCCTTGAAATTGCTGTTTCACCACTTTGTTGAAGGTTTGCTGCAGCACACGCCCTTGTACATGACAGCACATTCATTCAACTTGAAGCAGTTTTAAACACAAGAACCAAAAAGCTTCAAAAGCGACACTTTCTTTAAATTACTCCATCCTCATCATACCACAAAAACTTACACCTAGTAAGTGTTGGCAACCTTACTTCCAGATCACAAGTGGAACCAGAGAAATCAGCACAAAGATTTTTGAAAAGTATCTCCAATATTGCAGTATATTTAATACAGTTATAATAATGTTCAAGGTATTAAACTATTCGCTGTTTTACCAGTAGCGCTGTCCTTCCCAGCCTTCTCCCCAAACTGAGCTCCTAAGTTTGGGAATTTCTTTGTAACATTTACCTTTATGTACGGCAAGACTTACCATAAAAATGTAATTATGTTTATGTGCCTTGTTACCCATCAAACCAACCACGGAGCAGAGTCAGACTCCTCAGCTGAGTGAGCATTGAACCAGCCACCCCTTCTCCTCCTCGACAACAATTTACAGAGACTAACTCACCAAAAACATTTTACAGACAAGGGCAAGTGGGTCAACTGACCGCTCTGATCAATCTTTATCAAAAACTGCTACTCTTAATGAAAGCTAGCACAGAAACATATGCTCTTAATTCTATCTCTGCTGAACACCCCGGAGAGCCCCCTGAAAGACTTTCTTTCAATCACCCAAACAAATACTCTTATTTTAAGGTTTGCTTCATCAGAACCACAGAGGGTTTTGAGCTGTCCATTAAAATGCCGCCTGTCAAGGTGTCTGTAGTCATGCAGAAGCACAGTGGAAGGAACACCTAAGAGTCTTGGAGTTAAGCACTAACTTCATTTCACACTTTTCAAGTGAGATCGTTTACTTCTGAACAGTCCATGAAATAAATTACAACTACACCATAGACTAGAAACGTGTTACTGTGTGGAAAAAATACCCACCATCCCTAGGAGTGTTTAAGGAAAGACTGGACGTGGCACTTAATATCATGGTTTAGTTGATACGGTGGTGTTCGGTCATAGGTTGGACTGGATGGTCTCAGAGATGGTTTCCAACGTAAATGACTCTAATTCTGTGAATGTCTTTCAACAGAACACACCCACGTTCCCCGAAGGCCCCGCACCCGCGACGAGGCCGCTGTCCCTCCGGGCCTTGCCCCGGCCGAGCGACCACAGCACCTCTCTCCCATCGCCGCACGACGCCGACTCCCCGGGCCCGGAGCGGCGCTCCCGGGAATCCGCGGTGCCGGGGCGGCTCCTGCTCCCCGCCATCCGCGCTCCCGCAGCCCCCAAGCACGCGGGA